>SRZU01000129.1:0-343732 GCA_013183765.1 Fusarium xylarioides | reverse complement strand
GGCAAGTACTGGCACGCGGGAACTCAGTATGGATAATATCGTGCTCTTTTTGTGACTCGATACAGATCGGTGGAGTAGAAGGGGCTTGAGATGCCATAATGAATCGTATTGTAAGGATTGTAATCTTGTTTGAAGTGTAAAAGATTTTACGTAGTTTTACGTAGCTTTACGGAGGAGTACGGTAATTTACGCAATCTCTGGAGTTTTTAAGTAGTTGTATATATATGATAATTACATATGTTGATTTAATTGAAAATTAATAGCGAATGTAGTTATACGAGATGATAGATTGACATATGGTGTAGATGTAATAAGAAAAGAAGTGTAAAATGCCTCAAAACTGGGTTTTGAAACATTGAGCCCTACAGACTTCCGTACGGAAGATCACTTCCAGTTATATATGGATGTACTACGAACGCAGACCTTACTATAACCAAGATAAGTACATGGGTAGATGGGCGATATTTCGACCTATAGAGACTTCAATCGATGAAGACATATGAAAGCCTGCCATAGTCATCGTCCCGATCCACCTCCATGGGCTCCCATTCCCGATGTTCTGCAAGTTTGTCCATCAGCTGGTCGACTGCACCGAAAACTTCATCTCTCCTAAGGGCTACATGACACGCTTGAAACAATGTCGAGGCATGGTTGGATAGTCTACCAGTCGAGACTTGTAGTGGATGAAAGTCTGCAGTCGTTGTCAAAGTAGGGAATGCGCCTCATTGCTTGGCCGACCATATCTGGGCTCCCGAGGCTTTATGACAAGGGTTCCATGCTGGGCCAGGCTTCTGCTGGTGGGAGTTTGAGGGACCGAGCATCGTAGTGAAGTGTTGTCAAGAATAGATAAAAGTCTACAAGAATCGCAGCGATTTCTGCGGGCGTGTAGCTGCTGCCTGAAAGCGGAGCCATTCTATCGCAGAATTCATTTGAGTATGCTGGTGGCTGGTAAGTGAATCCATAGACTACGAATAGCAGCAGTGGGTAGGGGGTTTATAAATTCGAGAAGCAGCCTTTTACTTAGAGTGAATATAAACATCAGATTTCCCGACCCTTTTCCCATCAATAAAGACACCAAACTCTACAGCCGCACCAGAAGGAACCATCCTAACCTCGAAATCCAGCGCCTTGAAAGTCTCCCCGCTTGGATTCTTATAGTCCCTTAGCATGGACAGTGTTTTGTTGGTCTTGCAATCAATAGTCGCGAAACGCTTCACGCTATGTTCAATGCGAGAGGGAGGTACGTCATCCTCGCACTGGAAGAGCTCCATGTCCCATTCGCCGTTGAATTGGCCATTGTAGAGCCTGTAGAAGTTTTGCGAGATGGGTTCCTTTGTAGATACATTCTCACCCTGGATATACGATAAGTATATGAATGTAACAGGGGAAAGAGTCGGACTTACTCTGACTAAATACCACTGCATTTGGTTATGTGCTTTGTACCGTTTCTCCAGCTCACACCACTTCTTGTCTTTCGCGAGGTGTTGGCCTTCGATGAAAGGCGTTGAGCATTCGTGACCGTAGCTGGCTCTTGATATTGTAGAGGTGACGCGAATGGGTAAGCGTATGTTGTCATGAGATCCATCAGCATTGATTCCTGAAGCGGCACCATCATGGAAGCCCTTGTAAACAGCTCCCCGACAGATCGCTGTGCGCCTATGTGTCCGTTAGTGTGAGCTTGAAATGGTCCAAAAAGAAGTACTCACGGCCTCATTCCAGTTGACTGAAGGATCTTGATACCTGCTTTTTCGTGCCGCATCTTCAGGTGATCGTAAAGATATGGGCTTGAGCCCAAGCCTCCTACAAGAATGATTCCCTAAGCACGGCCAGTGTCAGAATAAACCAAGACAGATGAAGGAGGAACTACTAACACTTAGAGGCTGTCCTTGGTCCCGGGACTTTAGTACTTGAGCGTCGATGAGCTTGTCAATGTCATCAAGAACTTGACTAAACACCTTCTTGATGTGAGACCTGCAATTGTTGTTAGGCGCGCTCGGGATATTTCCTAAAACAGGTGACCAACTCGCTAAAATGAATGCGGCCATTCTTGATGTAAGGCTCCTTTGCTGTATCGGTGAGCTTCTTTTCCTTGCCGAATGCTTCTGCTGGAACAGAAACTAGATATTCCTTGCTAGAATTTGTTGGCTTGAACTGTGGCTTGATTGAGAGCTCCCACTCCCCCTTGAGGAGTTCTTTGATGCCTGCTCTACTAAGCCGGTCCCATCGACGTCCTAGGCGGTTTTTAATCATGTATTCAAAAGCTTCGTCGATGAAGATACCGCCGCAGAGGCCCCCTGTAGGATATTAGCTTAGCAGTGCACTGTATCGCAATCGAACTGACCAGATCCTTCAACCGCTTCATCCATAAGAATTGGATTGACTGAACCAATCTTGTAGGTAATCAAGTCCTAAGGCCCGTTAGAAGGTGAGACTGTACTATGATGAGTGATGACCTACAACTGTACCGCCACCTGCATCGCATACGAGATAAACCTCGTTAGACTTGGTCCCTCGCCCAGGTTCGCAAAGAGTGGAGAGCGCAGCTGCTTCCGGCTCCGGTGCAAATGTTAGTTTGGTCTCGCCAGCATTTCGTCGATCCAGAATCCCTGCCTTCTTTGCTGCCTCTGTCATATCCTGTCTTGCATAATCTTTCCAGATAGCAGGAACAGTGATGACAACATGAAATTGCAGCGCCTCAACAACAGATCCACGATCCTTGTTGATAGTCTCAAGCGTATGATTCCAGATCATTCGTAGGTAGTCAGAGATAAGGTCAATGGCAGTCTTGTCGTTTTCTCGCATCATCTTTCGTGCTCGCAGGAGGAATTAGGAAGATCGTAGCTCTGGGGATAGGTCTTCCTCCTTCAAGAGAAGTAGCTTAAACCACTTGATGGGATCGATATCACTGTCAATTTCGAATCCCCAGCTGATCTTGCCATCCTCATAGTACAACTCAGTAGGGGCCTTGCCCTCCTCACGGCCTGATCCCGGCCATGAGGTGATCAAGTTGATATGCTGACTTTCAAAATCAGCCTGACTAGCCCATGCTACACCGGAGTAACTAATTATCAACATTTCTTTTTAGCGATAGTCGTAGGGCTGGGTAGGCTCGGCAATTGCTTACGTTGTTCCAAAGTCAATGCCAATGACCAGGATGTCATCGTCCTCTCCAAACTCAGATTCTGAATAGCCGCTTGCCATTTTCAAGAGTGTAAGAGACCTATTGTAGTGTAGTTGAAGTTGATTGAGGTTTATGATGGCGATCTGTTAATAATTGGTACCTCAGAATTGAACATAAAACGTGAATTCTTTTATACAATCAACATGTAGAAGTCACTGGTACGTCCAGGCTTCAATAGCCGCCAGCCTGATTTATCAAGAAGCATCAGCAGGCCGGTCGAAAATCAGGCTGTGAGAATCTGGCCTGCGCAAAATCAATTTTAATGTGACATTCGTGGGGGCGATGCATAACTCAGCCAATCGACTCAGTAGCTTTCAGCCCCAACGTGACAGACGTGCTTCTGGGAGGCTGATTGAGAAATAGGCTGCCAAAGTATAACAGCATGTTTGTCTAGAGCGGGGTAACTGATCAATACCTTGTTCCAGACTGCGGTTGAGCAAGTTCAGCTGTACCGCGACTTAAGCCTGGATGATGCCTTGCCTGGGTCTGGAAAACGCCTTGGCTACAGTGAAAAGGTTCAGCTTGGTGGCCAGGTGACAAGAGTCTGAAACATTGTGACAGCCTGTTATGCAGGCCTTAATAAATGGCGTTGATAGCCGCCCGCAAGGCGTCCTTGTTGGCCCAGGGCAGCTGGACCTAGGCCCATACTTGCGGCCATGACCATTTTACTATCCAATCGCGTGCTGTAATCCTTATAAGGCTCGGAGATGTTCCAGACTACGGCTAGCAAGGTGCAATCTGTAGATGAAAATAGTATGATACAGTCTTCACGACGGGATGTGATAGGTGACGTGGCGTATCACACGTCCACGCCCAAATTACAAACAAAAATGCCACTCAGCTGACTGCATCATTCTAAATACCACAAACAGATGGGCCAATCATTTGTGTATGAGTAGGCGCCCGGCTTCCGCGAAGGCCAAATCTGACTTTCAGCACATCGACTCGCAATGCGGCTAAAATTGTCACATAACTCCTGTATCTGGGTCTAAAGCAGTTTGCCTTCTTGAAATAGATCATCGAGACGCGACCTCCTTCCTGCCTGACCTTGTATTTCGGCAATGTTGCTGGTGCGCCCTTGGACTTCAGTAACCTTGTGCTCTGCTATTGGAGAGATTGACCTCTCATTGTTCATGTAAAGAGTACAATGGTAAGAGTCACATCATACATATCGATGCACCTGGATTCTGACTTCAATACCAGGAAGCTTTCATACCGAACCACGATAGCCCGGAATTGGCTGATCAGCAACGCTCCGATATCGAGCCTCAGTTAAAACAAGGCTATACATCAGGTGAACTGATGGATATAGATGACTGCCAGGAGCAACAAAAAGTGCTCAGCGAAGGTGCTCTAGATGCCGAGCTTGCACATCTCAAGACGCAGCTGCAAGAGAAAACCCAGAAGCTCGAAGAACTACAGGAGAAGTGTGACATGATGACCCAAGATGCCATCAAGAACAGCCAGAAGCTCAAAGAGTCACAGGAAAAATGTGATATGATCAGCCAAGATATCATCAAGGAAGACCAAGATGTTACAAAGTTTCGCAGACTCTGGAAGAAGGCCGCCATGGAGCATGATAAGTTCCGAGCCAGTGGACAGGGGTTTTACCAGATCACGGACGAGTATCTCGTGGAGCTTATCAATCATCTCAGACTCAATATCCGAGACCTTTCGATCCAGTATTTTGATGGTGTTACTTTAAAGGGAGATACGTTCACCTCATATCGCCCGGATTATTTCAAGTACCTGGAAAACACTACTCCAGAACGCGGCGGGTTCATGCGATGTCTCAAATTATCCACAAGGTCTCATGAAGTTGTTCAAGCGTTTCTTTGGAGAGTCATCGTGTTTGAAATCTTCGAGAGGTTTGAATGGCTTGGTGCAGACACCTCTGAAGACTTTCGACACCTCAGGCATGGATTGAAGCCGTGTAAGTCCAAATACCACCCAGTCACCATTGATTGAATTCTCATTTTGATGTCATAGCTTTATTTGTCAATACTGAGGGAGGGCCACCAGTGCCAAATCACGAAGCTGAGAGAAAGTTCCATTGCTGGAGCTCAACTACTATATCAATGTTGCTCACAAGCATCGATAAAGAGAAGACCAACGATCACATGAAGCACAGGACCATTTATCATGTCGACCGTATCATAAACACGCTTGATAGTCTGCTCACAAAGGATAGGGGGAGGAGCTTCAAAAACCAACTGTCAGCCATTATTACTGAAGCATTTGCTTTGGACAAGGAGATTAGTCGTCAGGTTGCGCGTGTGATTTGGAGATTCAACGTTCCTCAGCAAGAAGAAAAAGCCGACCAACCCCATGCCGCCCCTAACAAACCAGATCTGGTTATGGCCCCAGCTGTCTTTAAGAGGGGCAAGTCGACAGGTGAAGGATTTGACCATGAGACAAAGCTGCTGGATATGGTCGAGGGCAGTAAATGAATAGGCTAAATTTAATACTACACGAATTCTCAACTTGTTATTCATTGTACTTAGATCTTGCTAATATTCGGGTTCCTACAATTGAG
This sequence comes from Fusarium xylarioides, assembly GCA_013183765.1. NCBI lineage: Eukaryota > Fungi > Ascomycota > Sordariomycetes > Hypocreales > Nectriaceae > Fusarium > Fusarium xylarioides. The sequence goes on along the minus strand of SRZU01000129.1, from coordinate 338,015 downwards.
TTTGATCATGCATGTAGCAAGAGACTGGGGCCCATGGTATGTCTACCTCGTTACCGCGACTCTCTACACTTTCATCGACTAGACTCACAATCGAGCAGATTGTTGTTGATGTGCAGACAAATCCTAGCGTCTGTCGAGGCATATCCGCTGGCTGCCGCTCATGACCTCCTATAGTTCGATTCCTAATATTCTTCGCTGTCCATCATAAAGCTGGTCGACAATGCTGGATTGAGGGTTGAAGATCTGGAAGCCTTTGCACGTGTGAAGAGAATTTTTGAAAAGGAGGCTTCTTGAACTCGATGCCAATATACTTAAGCCGTCAATCAGAGGAACCTCTCCCTATGAAGCCAGTTTGAAGATCTCATTTTGGCTCTATAATTATCTCTAGATTAAGTCATATCAACCGTTTCTATTCATCTTATACAGACCTATATCATTCTGCGTTGCTGATATTGCCCGCAATGGTAGACTTAGGTCTCGAAGGCCGTCTTCGGTCAGTATATTCGTACCTTCTTCTGTATTATAGCTTGGCATCGTGTAATTTGTTGAAGCTCTCTTGTCCCGAGTGCTGATGATGCGAAGAGTGCGCAGAGGTCGATTCGATACTTGATCGGGTGTGCGGCGGTAGACACGTAGTATGAGAATGCGTATGACGGGAATGGATGCTGCCATGATGGTGACTGCGCATTCGGTAGTGCTCCATATGATGATGCCAACTCGGTCCACTGCGAGATGTATCAGTGCTTGGCAACCAGAAGATGATAGCCAATCCCATGACTTACGAGTTCGGTTCTTGCTGCTGAGGCCAAGCATCTTGTAGCATTTAGCTGCTGCTGCGGCGGCGGCAGTAACACATCATCAGAAGGTGATCGCACGATGATTCTCGAGGGACTGACAAGATACCAAAGGTCAAAGCAATCCCAACACCGATTTTCTCTCGGGTCCGCATAGAGAGTTTCCAAATGATCGTCCAGGCAATGACACAGAGAATCAGGTCGACCAACCCCGAGAAGGCTGCGTCAAGTGAGTAAGATGCGATTCGAAGCAAGCCAAGAACTTACCTCCAGCAAAGATATTATAGTAAGTCGCAACCATAGGATTCCAACACGTTCCAGGCAAACTCGAGTGCCAGACTTTCTTTGCAGGCGTGCATTTGACCAAAGAGAAAACAATAACTAGGTCCATGATGATGTTTGTCGAGATGATCAGAAACCATAGAAACCAGCTCATCCAGCCATCAACCAATCGTATCAGTGTTAGAGCGAATGACGTTTTACTCCATGCTGCAGATAGAACTCCGAAGATGCCAAAAATGGTTCCTGTGAGGGCGATTGTCGGTACGACTGCTGGATCAACCTCTGACTGGTCCTTGCCGAAACCGAGGGTGACGTTGAAGATGACGAGACCTGTGCCGATGACCAAGCAAACCTGATAAGACGCGTAGTGTTAGCTCAACCCCACGAATTTGAACGCGGTAGCTATTCTCATCGGGTCGCTAAGACGGATCTCGTGGATCATGCATGCAAAGTTAACAGAAATCATCTGGTACTCACCCATGCCGCAATGAGGATATAATCATCCCACCAAAACCCCCTCCGCCGAATGACTTTACAATACAATCTCAGACCCAAAAACAAACCCGCCAAAACAGTTAGCGACACACAAACCGCAATTATCGTTGCGCCGAGACCCATCAGAGAGCGGGACGGTTTCGCTGCCTCCCAGGGTGATTTTGTTCAAGACATGGGAATGAAGAAGGCAGAAAATGAATGATGCAAGAAAGGGAGGGCGAGGAATTGAAGTGCGGTATGAGTTGTACAGTATGAAAGATCTGAGCCCCCTTTACTTTTGCTTTTGCGTGCGCCTCCCCGGAAACAGGCGGACCAACGGATTTAATGATCAGCGGCACTTGTGTTGGGCGTGACATTACACCGTAGGCTAGCGGCTTATGGCGCTCGGTAGTGCAGTTCGTCACGTAACCTCACGTACTCAACAATTGTTACTGGTCTGACTGCTGAGCATGTTTAATTGCCGACGTTACATAAGATCCAGAGTCTCCTTTGAACGATGAATTTCTCTAGGCCAGCACATTCTCGCTGAAGGAGCATAAACAGAATACTCGTTGAGTCAAAGTCGCTACAGACTTGTGAACAGCCCGTCTCACGCATAACTGTGTCTCACTGAGTACGAGTCATTCACAGTGCATTGATGTCGCTGTCACGGAGCTAACCTTGGCTATAAACTCAAATCGTACCTATCAACAACTCTCCGAATGTCAAGTGCACTACAATCTGTTATTGGTTGGTGCAAAAACATCTACGTGTGAATGGAGTCTTATTGAGCTACCAGAGCCTAATCTAGGGTTACCACCCTATACCAGTTTAATCTAACCCAATTCCTTATTATATACATTTATTGCCATTTAACCTCTATAGGCAGGGAAAATCAGGCTTTATTTAATCTAGATTAATTATAGCTTTCTATTTCTAGCACCTCCCTATAATTAACCTACTAAATTAGTTGCTAGCAGCTAATTAGACCCCCTATAACCCCTAGCTATACAGTTATTACAGCGCGGTAATATGCTGAATTTATCTCAGCCTTAGTTAGCGCACTAGGCTACTTTCAGAGGCCTGCTTAATGAAAGGGTCAAATTGTGCCCCCTACAGGTTTTGAACCCGCTGCCTTCTGCATTGCCGCAGGGCTTGCCTAGGTGCCTGACCACTGCACCAAAGGGCCAAAAACATCCACGATCGAATCCACACGCTTATCGTCGCGGTTTGCTACCCGGTTCCCGTTGAGATTTACTATTACCAAACAGCGATAGAAGCCCCGTAGCTAGGCCAGTTATTTCCATCTTCTCATATGGGCTTGGCCACTTGACAGTCACCGCGCTACTCACGCGTTTGCAGACCCCAATAGCACCATGCAACAACCCTCGACTAACAACTGTTGCTAACTTGATACTCATATGCGTCTATTGCCCCCAAGCCATCTTGAACAGCCTCATAGCCATCTTTACTCCCAGACATACCATGTCCTAAACTGCGCGTCGACACCCGACCCAACAAACGCCCTCTGAAACTCCCCCCTCCGCACATTCATTTCCGCTGACAGTTTCGACAGCTGCGCATTATCCCAGCTATCACTCCCAGGCATTGTATATCGAATAGGAGCATCAATCTGAACTCTCTTCAGACTCGGAAAATCCCCAGCAACAGTTTGTTGTCCTAGATAAGTGATGTCATCCAGAACATCGTACCTAGCCGATCTGTTGAAGAAGATGGTCAAGTTTTCGACAGTCTGCGGGAGGAAATTGACTAGGTATGTGTCTTGCTCATAGATAACTTCGTCGTTATTTCGTTGAACCGTATAGCTGTAGTAACATGACGAATCAACCTCTAGGGTTATGAGGTTTGTAAATTGCTTGATCTGATGAGGGGTAATGGGCTGAGGTTCATGAAGGTTGCGGTGCCCGAGCCTCGTCCTGCTGTCAAAGTTCAGACTGAGACGTTGCAATGTCTTTTGTGTTTGTGGATTGAGAAACTCGATTAACTGTGCAGGTGAGATCTGGGCGTGCGCGTACCAGCAACTATAGTCATCAAAGACGAACTTGAACGTCTCAAGATTCTGAGTCGCCCCGAGAATTCGCTCTAGTGCAACAACTTGCCAAGTACCTTTAAAGAATGGAAAATCCATAATCTGGAGCTCTATGACATCTTTCACACCGATGCAGAATTCCTGTATGCCAAAATCGCTATTCTGATCAGTGAATGTCTCGCCCCCAGAACCTCGGAGGATCAGTCTCTGAAGATGAGGTGTACCACGCAAAAGAAGGATTATCTCAGGGTCACAGAGGCTAGGCCTCGTGCATTGAGTCTTGTCGATATCGAGATATCGAACCTTCGGGAAGATCTCTTCATGGTTATCATTCTCCAGTAGGGAATACAGAAGTTCAAAGTGCCTCGTATGCCCGACAATTTGATCATCTGCGATTTGTATCTTCAAGCGTTCTATGTGAGAGAATAACGCCATAGAGAGACACATTTCCCCGTCAACAGCAGAGGATTGCGTCGTTTCAATCCATTCGCGATTGAGTGATAGCCTATCAGCAAATCGTGTGAAAAGAGCGGAGTCGTTCATTATCGATGAGGTCTTGGATGTCAATAGCGGCAAGCATAAATGCTTCACCATATGTGCCAAATCTGGTTGATCATCTAGGACTCGAAAGAAAAAACTCGACGGCAGATGAGTGCCGAGACTGTGGAATAGAATCGGCATTGCAATTGAGCGAAGATCTCTGCTTGTTTGCGTCAAGACCACCAGGACCTTGAGATTCACTGCATTGTCCTCATGTTCAACGCTGTCACTGCAATGAGAGCAAAAATAGGAGATGATATGACTGAGAAGCTCTGGAGGTAGAATCTCCTTAATTGTTAATTTGGCGTCACGAACTGTATCCATGATGGCTTTGATGGAATCAAGTGTCAATGATGGGACGTTTTTGCAAAGGCGGGGTTTATTATGGCTGATTATGCATGAAACACTTTAGTCAGCACTTACTCATATCTGTCTATCAGAACGCAATAGAATTATAGAGGACAAATAAATTACGGGTTTGCTATACTTAAGTTGTATAACTAGTACACATCTTGAAAGGGTAGTAGTCATAAGGGGCGAAAATGTTTTCTATAATAGAGTATGTGTAGCTCTCCTACCTTTTTTATGGGTTAAGTGTGTTTTCTAGAGTATTGGCTTAGCTATTTACACCTTTAAACTGATAAATATTGAGCGAACAGTCTTAAATTCTCCGTAGCTATTTGCTTCATCTCTAATTTACATCCCGACCTGCGCAAACCAAGCCGCAATCTCACCAACGTTGCTATCCACAACATCCGGCTGATCATAATGCTGAAAATGCGACACGTCATTATCCCAAATCAATTTCTTCTTCTCGGTCGGGATCGACTCAAAATGCCTCTTTGCCGCAGGCGCGTTCATGCAATTGTCTCCATGAATAACCAGAGCCGGTTTAGTCAGCTTAGCTACCCCAGGGACAGTCGAATACCCAAAGTGATCCAGATCACTCATGACGGCGTATCGGTTCTCAAACCCTTTCAAGGTCCACGGGCCGTACCAAGCCCACGCGACGGGTCCCGGAAGGTCGGCGAGGGAACCGACATCTGGGTCTGCGGCTTTCGGGTCCACAAGAGGTTGGTAGGTGACTTGGCCCGTTTTTTCATACAGATCTTTAGCTTCCCTAGCTCGCTGTATGCGTGCCTGATATAGCGCTTCACCTTGCTCGGGTGTAGGCATCTTCAACGACCCGACGTCGACACCAGGCTCAATGTTCACGCAGCCAGTGCAAATCATCCAGACGTCAGTCTCATGATCGCGATAGTACCCCGTCACAGAAGCGACAGCGACGACACGATCATCGTATGACGCTACGTCTAGACATTCGGGACCGCCTTGGCAGACACCGACGAGGAACAATCTCTTGGGATCCACGTCGCCTCTGCCAGCAAGGTAGTCAAGACCGGAGACGACGTCTTCGTTTTTCATCTTAGGATTTTCTAGACGTCGTGGCTGGCCGGTGCTCTCACCGACCGTGCGGGGGTCAAAGATGAGAGCGGCGTAGCCCTCGTCGGCAAGGCGCGTGGCATACTGCAGCGGGGCTTGTTCCTTGACAAAGGAGTATGGGCCGAGAACGACGACACCAGGCGGGTTGGTCACGCCTTTGGGCAGATAGAGGATGCCGGTGATGGTCTCCCCGTGGGATAGGTAGGTCACCTTCTCTGTAGTGTAACGGCCGTGGAAACCCATTGTATGAAGTGGAAACGAAGCAGGATCAAGTGTTGATGGAGTTGTAAGTTAATGTTGATGGGAGAGTGAATTGGAGCTTGTCTGTCAGAGAAAGTGATAATTAGAATACTTATATACTCGGCCTTATGGGTCAAAGGCCTGTATTCTAGTAACAAGTTTATTCTTTGATACAAAACGGGAGCTCTGTGATCTGCGTTCATGTTTCGGAGATAGCTCCACTAATTTCGGACTCGTGAACCCACTATTTTCGGAGCCACATTCGGCGATGGCGGTCCAAACACTTAGTTTTCCAATGGTCAATTTTGTCGCAGACTCGGCGTGGATCAAGGTGGATCAACACATGTATTTGGCATAGCCAGCTTCTGCATCTTGCTGCGCGGATCGGACTTATTACGTCACCAGAACACATGTCCGAAATAGCAGCCTCGAACCAATTCAGTATTAACAAAGCGTGCAAGCTTTTACTGTTCTACACTAACCACTTAGCCTTTCTTCCTCATTGGCAGGCAAAGATAGCCCATCTTGAATTTCGGACTTAGCAGCCAACTAGTCCGTTACCAACAACCCTAACAACTCCCCGGTATCTATCACCGAAAGCCGATGGTATCTTTCCAAGTCCCACGAGATTTACACTTCTTGGCGCCATCGAGGAGCCCTCTGGGACTTAACAATGCATAAGATCGCCCTGGCTCTTTGTGTGGCGTTGTCGCTGATGGAAACGGCCGCCACCGCAATAGACTCGGATCAAGAGTGAGAAATCGTGTGACAAAAGCAGAACTGAGGCTAGGGGATAATATACTGGATATTCTAATACCGCCGACAGCCTTGAATGAGATAAGCAGAAACACCACAGTGGTGCATCTCGAATTGTAATATGGAGGACTATTTTTAGCCGCAAACAGTCGTGGTTCGAAACGTGATGTGAGGCTACTTGACGTGATTTGATGCCTCCTCTGTGCCGTGATAAGGCATCAGATCACTTCCAAAACTGTCCATAATATCGTTCCCGAACTGATGTTGCCCATACCCTGATTCATATGAAGGACTTGTGCTCAAGGACTGAGCAAAATACCCGCTGCGCAGTAGTTCGTTCATTGGTTGGGAAACCAACACATCGCCAAAGTTAGGTTGTAGAATGGTGTCCCAGTTCATTCCCACCGGTTCCGCCTCCGTCGTAGTAAGGTTTATAGCATCATTACCTCCCTGGCGGTGACCCAAGGGCTCCTCCGGATACGCAACAGCAAGCACTTTTTGATACAGCCGTTCGATAATGTTCAGTGCAGAATTTGCAAGAACATTCTTCCTGGCCTGCAGAGACTTCAATCTCTCAATTTGACGCCGTTCATAGATTGGTCTTGGAGATCGACAGGGACGAAAACAGAAGGTGCGCGGTTGGCATCCAGATCATAGAGGCAGACGTCCTATTCCCTCAGCAAATAAAATGTCTCTAGGAAGACGAACACACTTACTGCTTTACCTCGTTTCATACAATGAGAACATGGCTAGCGACGGTCGCACTACAATGCAACATTAGTCTGGGATGCCTTATTAAATGCGAGCGCTGTACCTTTTGCTTACATCGCTGACACTCCCTGCACGAAATTATAGAGCGCTTACGTCTCAGGAACGGTCCACTGCTGTTGTGACTCATAAGCATTGGGATTTACACATCAGTGACTACCAGAGCTTTAAGAAAATGCAAAAGTACAAGTAGAGCATGTTTATGTACGAAGAGTTGATAAGTTGGTAGCTAAGGGACTAACACCACAACCCCGCTTCAGTATGATGAAATGCTGTGGCGTCCTGCAGATAAGAACACGTCTTTCCGCTCCTTATTTTTGAGCATATTAACCTGTGCACCAGTCTTAGAGACTAAGTCGACGATTAAGAAGAGGTTGAAATCGAATATAGCGCCAGCGTGCAGGGTAAAGAGAAAGTGTATGACTAGGCGTTACAAGCAATCGCAGATACCCTCTGCTATACAGTTTTTGAAGCTATCCAGCTCACAAAAAGAGAATTATCATGTCTTGCCAGCTTCATCAGTGAAGAGTGTATTATCGCTGGTTGCGATGTTTGTGATTATATGCCCTTTGGCACTTCAATGTTGAGCAGTTGGTCCGTTCACAACGTTTCTGACTAAGACAACCGGGTGGGATAGATGGGGAATACGCATTTTTTTCACAACATACGGCGCAGTTTCGACGGTTTCCCAAAACCTCTTCACACATTATACCGGTACACTTCATATAGACAAAAAATGTCGCCTGCACGGCTTCGAGTCGAAACATGCATTAGCCATGGCATTGCTCAAGATATGGTATCGTCTTTGATCGTGGGCAGTCAAGCAGCTATCCTCGTTGATGCACCGTTGACTATTCCGCAAGCAAAAGAGCTTGTCCCATGGATCCGTTCCACCGCCAGTGTACCATAGTCGCGATATTTGCGACACATTTCCATCCAGATCATTACCTCGCTGCTCACGTCATCTTGGAGAGCTTTCCCGAGGCCGAATTATATGCTACCGAGAAGACGGTGGCTTTGATCAATGACATCATTGAGGGCAAAGTGTGCAATTACTCAAATCAAACAATTTACTACATAGCTAACATAGAAATAGACTGCATTTTGGAAGTCAGCACTAGGTGAAGAAAACATCGCCAGTTCACCAAGAATCCCCAAGACGTTTGCGTCAACGTTCTTTTTGCTTCCGGGCGACGACATTGTCCATCTTCTTGGACCTGTCAACGGAGACAGCCCTGAGCAGACCATGTTTTGGATCCCTTCTATCAAGACATTGATTGCCGGCGATGTCGTATATGGCCATGGGATGCATATTTGGCTCGCTGACCTAGATGACCCGACAATGACAGAAACTTGGCTCGCCTCTCTGCGACTAATCGAATCTCTCGGTGCAGAGAGGATCATTCCGGGACATGCACTTAGTGACCAACACGATTTCAAAGGATGTAAAGACATAGAGCATACAAGAGCATATGTTCGCTTCTTCCAGAAGGAGATCGAGGCGAAACCGAGGGATGCGTTTACGCCGGAAGAAATCACTGCCAAGTTGGATGAAGCTTTTCTAGAGTTGGTAGAGATAGAAGAGGGAGCGACGTCGAAGCTTTTGCTCCAGATCAACGCTCAGCATTTTGGAAAGGGAGGACAGCGACAAAAGCACGACGTTGATCTAGTTGCACTTCAAAAGTCTTATAACGTAAGCTGGGACTTTAGTAAGAACTGATTTACGGCATGAACTCACCTGGCTGATATGGGTCAGTGTAGGTGAAAGATGAAGTATCTGTTCTGTCAAGACAATGTATCTTATTAGAGGAACCTGTCCATACGCAATTCACCACTGTTATTAGCCGATCGAGCCAAGATTCTAAAATATTAAGCCTCACCTACCTATAGCTTAGCCGCAACTCTAGGGTCTCTGACTATGACGTTCCTACTACCACCTGAAGCCAGATCTTGCAGCTTGCGCCTTAAGATCTTACCAGCCGGGCTCTTCGGTATTTTAGACACAAGCTCAATCTCTTTAAGCCACTTGTGTCGCGTCTTTTCCTTCCTAACATACTCAAATATCTGATTTGCAGCTTCAACCGGCCTCAAGATCTCAGAAGACTTGAGAACTACAAACGCCTTGGGCCTTTCGCCAGCCCGCTCATCAAAAATCCCACACACAGCAACATCATCGACGTGTGGATGTCCGAGAAGAAGGCCCTCGAGTTCTGCCGGAGCAACTCCGACGCCTTTGACCTTGATTATCTCCTTTAATCTGTCAGTGATGGCCAGCATCCCGTCGTGGTCGAAGAAGCCTATATCACCGGTATGCAAGAAACCATCCTTGTCGAATGTGCTCTCGGTTGCCTCAGGGTTATCAAGATAGCCCATTGCCATTTGGGGTCCACGAGCCCAGATCTCACCTGCCCTGCCAACCTCACACTCCTCACCAGTTTCAATGTCCACGATTCGTACCTCTGTTGATCCTACTAGCATACCGACGCGATCGGCATATTTGTAAGCATACTTCGAAGGCGGATGTGATGTAATTGTTGAGCACGACTCGGTCATACCGTAGCCCTGCTTGAAACCGGTCCTAGGGAAAGTCTTCTCAAGAAGAGCCAAAATCTCTCGAGACAGAGGGGCTGCGCCAGAGGAGAATCGTCCAACGTGAGATAGACCGTACTTTGACACGAGCTCCGGTTCTCGGACTAGTCTGATCAATATCGGAGGAACAATGATAAGTTCTCTGATCTTGTAGTCAGAGGCAGTCTTGAGTAGTGAGTCCAGGGTGAACTTGGCTGAGACATAGACATTGGCGTCCAGGTGGATGGGTAGGTGTAGCTGATGTACTATACCCGAAATGTGATGGAACGGCAAGGCTGCGAGTACTCGATTGTGATTAGGGACCGTGATATCCGCCGTTTGGATGCATTGGGCAATGATGTTGGCGTGCGAAATCATGACTGCCTTTGGGAGACCGGTAGTACCGCTGCTAAAGCAGAGAAAAGCACAAATATCCCGGTTTGTCTTTCCGTCGGCGACTTGGAGCGCAGGTGTCTCAACGAGAGCTTTCGAGTATCGCTTGGATGCTTGTGACACCTTGCCTGGAACCCTCAAGCAAAAGAACATTCTCCAGCGGAATCCCGGCCTTTCTGGCTGCAGCACTGGCTATATCGAAATTATCAACCGTCGCAAAGGTGATCTTAGCTTTACTAGTTTTGAGACTGTAATAAAACTCATCGACGGTGTACTCGGGTGATACGCCGCAAGCTACTGCTCCAACCCGAACGGCAGCAAGGGTCGCTACAGGGTACCAAATAGAGTTCTTTGCAAACACAATAACAGTGTCATTTCGAGCAAGGTTGTAGTTGGTGACAAGAGCCGATGACAAGGTTGTTGCGTGGTCTTTGAGAGATTGAAAGGTGATGTGCTTTTGGGAGATAGCGTCAGTGAAGCCTTGGGCGTTGCTATCAAAAGATAAAGCCTTGGACTCGAGAAGCCATGACCAAAGGGTCTGCTTGAGAGAGACTGTAAAGGTATTGTCAGTGCTGGGTATATGAGAATAAGGTGAATTATTTACATGAAATCTTGGGATTCTGCGACTGGTAGATCATGATGCTTGGCTAGACCTTGAGCTGGTGCTGTATTTCCGAGGGTGTACAGAAAGTAAGTACATGGACTAATTCAAGAACAGCAAGACGACTGGTAAATGGAAAGTAAGATATCTCCATTCAAGAGCCGAGGTTGTCGCGTAGTGACTTGGATTTTAATTCCTTGCAGCAAAGCTACCTCAAAATGTGATCCCTCGGCGCGGCACATGCAGCTTAAGCTAGTGATGAATGAGGAGGTTCTGACTCGTTAAATTGACTCGGAATAATTATAGTGTATGGACCCCGCATCGTATTTAGAATGCGTCCTTTTTGACTATCGACCGTCATTTATACAAGCAATCGCCGTCTCATACTTGCAGGATTCAAATGAGAAGCTACTGGCATTACTGCATTTTACATATCCATTCATTACACCAAATGTTTAGTCCCTACCAGACGATGCAACCTTTACCGAAGACAGTGGCTGTTATTCACACTCCTCACTGGAACGCGTCAGAACAAAAGTTACCGGAAGATGATGAATTGCAGAACGTCCCCATACCGACAATTATTTACTTCCCGAGGTCAGACAAAAGTGAGCCTGTTTCGCACAACTCATCGCGCCGCCGGAAGAGAGATTCTCAGTCAAAAGTACATGACTACCAACTTGATCTATACTCTTACCAATCAGAGGCAAATCTGCCACAGCAAACTCCAGAGCCTGCATTCTCGAGTCCTTCGATTACTTGCAACTTTAATATGATCGATTTCGAGCGATTCCTACTGCGCGATACCGACAAAGAAGTGCAGCATAATAAATATTCCTACTACACTATCACACAGCCTACTCCAGACTGCGACTCAAGCCAAAGAAAGAAAAGAAGAGTGGATGGACTGAAGATGGCGGAGAAGGAGATACGCGAGTATGAGCGCTGGGTTTTTGGAACTTGGGAGAACATATTTTCAGGGTCCTATCCCTATTCTGAGTGAAGAATAGAGAATGCAATTCCCTTTAGATGTGATATAATTCTCAATCCATATACTTGACTGCTGTCTACATGGTTAACCTCTAGGCTGCAAACACTCGTAGTGAATGAGAATATGATTTGTTTTTTCCCTATATAATAAGCAGTTCCCTAGAAGCTTTCATGAGAATAATTCTGAATCAATTATAGTTGAAACAGAAAATTAATTGCATCGTTATCTCACTGCTGCATTGCCTCCAAGGGATGATCTAGTCTCTTTCAACTGCAGGCAACTTGACAGCTCGGGATACCCCTCATCATTTCTCGGTACTCGGGCTCTAGAGTCAAGGTTACTGTATTTCCTAACACCTTATTGGTCACTTTCAATGAACCGTGTCAACTGTCAATGCTTCGTATGAACTCTAAATGCTGCAACTACCGAGGTCATTGTGAACCCGCTTATCGCTAACTGGATTAGCTGTTGTTTTTGTCTCCGCTGACTTCAATCTATTAGCCCAACATAGCAAACGCTTTGACAGTATCTTCCCTTCCCCGCATACTTCACCGCAAAGGCCCCTGAACCTTAAACCAGCTGGAATGTCCGTGTCAGATAGTCTGACAAGACTAGACGAGATTTTGGAAGCATGGTAGCTCTTTTCGCAAGTAATCCCGAAAAATGTCTAGAGCCGGGATCCCTGGTAAACCTTAGACAATGGATTATCTGATCACTCACTAGTTGTCTCTTTGTACAAGAACAAGCTCTTGGACTCTTATCGATGACGTGAACTCCAGACCAGACTACTCATATCTGCTTATCTACTCTCATATCATTGTTATCATATTTGTTACAAACCAACCCGGCCTACGATGAAGTTCTCTTATCTTAAGGCACTGTTGCCACTACTGGCCTTGGTCATAGGTGGCTTCGCCCAATGCCCAAAGCAAGTCACGACATACTCCCCCATTCTCTCCCCCGGCCCCAGCGACGTCCTCTTCACCTCTTGCGCATCTGGTGCCGACGGTCCTCGTGTCTTCCCCATCAACTCGACCACTTTCGATTGGTGGTACTTTGACGCTGTTTCTGATGATGGCGAACACGCCCTGACCGTCATTTTCTTCACCTCTTCTTTTGTCGGATTCAGCTTCGACTTGTTGAATGCAATCGACCCTCTGAACGTGTATGTGTCTTACAACAATGGTGGCGATGGCTTCTCCTTTCCCCTTGCTTCTACCTCCGTCACGATCAAACTCGATGGCGACGGAGCTACGGGTGATTGGACCGGATCCGGTGCCAAGTTCGAAGGAGCGGCAGATCTGAGTACCTACAAAGTTACCTTCAAGAAAACATTGTTGAACCCATCCGTTGAAGGAACCTTTACGTTGAAGTCGGTGAGTTTTCACCACACCTAGCTTGTTGGAAAGATGGAAATAGCTGATGTTGATGGACTTAGGGTGGCCCCGGTCACTATGTCTGCGGTCCTCTTGAAGCTGGCCAGAACATGAAGGTTCTCCCAAACGTCGGCTAGGTGAATGTCATGCCTGCCGCAGACGCCGCAGTTGACGTGAAGATCAATGGCCAAAACATCAAGTTTACTGGTAATGGTTATCATGACAAGGTATGTTCGCAGGTTCCCGTCCCCAACAACAATAACCATTTCGATATCGAGACCAATAAACTAACTCGGGTGTTCCACTCAGAACTGGGGTGATGCCCCCTTCCTGGCCTCGTTGAACGGCTGGTACTGGGGTCATGCTACCTTTGGCGACTACAACATTGTCTTCTTCGACATGCTCGATAAAAACAACGTCGAGAAGGTGGGCGGTTACGTATTGAAAGACGGAAAGGTTGTAGGAAATACGTGCACCACCGGGCTTCGAGTCCGACCTGTCGGCACGCCATATCCACCAACTCTAGGCTCGACCAATCCGACACAGATGACACTGAATATGACTCTGGACGACGGCACCGAGTTGGATGCTCTTCTCACTGTGAAGAAAACCCAGATTGACATTGAACTCTATAGCAGGTGGATTGGCTCTATTGAAGGAAGGGTTGGTGACGATTCAGCCTCAGGCTCTGCTTTGTGGGGGCAATTCAAGGTTGCTTCCTAATCTGGGTTAGCTATGATTACTTCTGGCCGAAAGAGTTAGGGGGATAGCTTGGGGGGTTAAAGGAAAACAAAAGGTAAAGAGAAAAACAGAAAAAAAATGAATAAAAGAATAAAATCCACTTTTGCCTAAATTACCTTACTATCAGTACTATCAAGTTCATTGCTTTCAATGTTAATTTAGTTAAAAGTAATATGTAAGAATGTGAGTGGCTTTGGTGAGTGAGGAGTACAATCCAAGCCTTGGTGTTTATCACTCAACACCAAGGCCTCCCTTAAATTAATCCTTTAGACTATTCTGAATACTTTCACTTTATAGCTACAAGCCTGATCCAGTGTTGCTAAGGCTTTATTTACATCACATGTGTATAAGTACTGTATAGTCAACAGCTGTATATAAAGGTAAGGTTTAGGCTGCAAAGACAGGTCACAGGTAATAAATAAGAGTACATATTAACTGACAGTTAAAGCTTATGGCGTCTCGAAGAGACAGAATGAGAATACAGATAAATAGACTTGTACGAAGCGTAGCTAAATCCTCTCTCAAACCAGAGTATGTAGTCAGCATCAACTCAGTGCGCAATACGAGCTGCAATGCGGTTAGTCATGTACTTCTTGGTGTTCCCGATGAAGGCGCATGCTACAATAGCGCACACTCCAAAAGCAATACTAGTCAGCCACACATACTTCAGCGCGTATGCGTATCCCCAGCGGCTGCCAATAGCTGCAGCCATCAGTATCTCAGGAGTGATGCCGGGGACAGATGCTAAGGCAGAAGGGTCCAGAATGAAGGCAGTGACGAATTGCGTGGCTGAGGTGAGTGGTAGGCCTGCTGCAATAGCATATTCAGCAACGACGTAGGGGAGCTTGGCCTTGAGTTTGTGATAGAAAATGTTGTAGTAGATGCTGTAACCGATGGAGCCACCAACGACACGAATCGACAGCGACAGTGCGACACATGTGGCGATGAGTTCGTCTGGTCTAAGGTGGGAGCAAAGTAGTTAGAAAATGGGCTCTGAAGGGACGCTGAGGGTAATCCAACTTACGCGACTGTGATTGCAACGGTCGCCGCTGGAACGAGGACACCACCGACTCCAATGCCGGAAAGGACGCCAAAGATGTAGATCAAAGCAGGAGTGTCGGGCGTCACCGCGGCCAAGGCTCCTCCAAAGGCAGTCATCATAATGCATGAGAAAAGGAGGAGCTCTCTAGCATTTCCCTTAAACCACGAAAGTGCTCCATTGATGACCGTGGCGCCAATGGTGATCCCGAGGCCAGAGGCCAAACCCTTGAGGCCGACCTGAACAGGAGCTGGATCAAACACCGTCAACGCCTCGAGAGGGTAGAAGTTGATGGACGAGTAGAAGTTCAAGCCGCCCACAAAGGCTACCAAGAAGGCCACTGCAACGACGCGTTGTCCTTTGAACAAGTCACCTGGGACCATGGGACACTTTGCGAACTTGGCTTCCCATACGCAAAAGGCGGCGATCATAAAGATGCCGACGAGAAGAAGGGATAGGACGTAGGCTGAAGTCCAAGGATGCGAATATCCACCAGCCTGAAGAGCAACGAGGCTGTTTGAGCGTGTTAGATTAATCTTAGCAGAAGTGAATTGGGAGATACTTACAAGAGAGTCAAGCCGACAATGGACAGGAAAGCCCCGACATAGTCGATAGACTTGAGAATCTCCATCTTGGATAGTTCTCCGACCCTCTTATGAGAGTGTGGGAAGTATGTGAGAGCCACCACCGCGAGGCAGATGCCGTTGTATATCCTGTATTCTTGTCAACGTCTGTTGATGTTAAACACCATCGCAGAAACTCACAGTGAGATCCACATGCCCCATCTCCATGTATGATACGTGCTCAGGATCTGGCCATACATGACGTATGGAACAAACGGAATAACGAAGAAGGTGACCAGCGCGAGGTAGAAACCGCGTTTCTTCACAGGGACGAGTTCCGCAATGCTACTGGCACGAAAAGTAGTCAGCAGATATTTCCGGGAAGCGAGGAGACTACAGACCCAGCAAGAGCGGTGAGTTCACCGACGGCAGCTCCAGCACCAGCAAGAGACATGCCAACAACTGCCTGGCCAAAGGTGTGCGTCGTGCCAACGAGAATGACACCAATGAGGATGGTCACACCGCCAGCCAGCGAAATATAGCGTCGGCCGAAGAGATCTTGGAGATATCCGACAAAGGGCGCCACGACGGCAATGGTCAGCGTGTTGGCGATGGGCAGCCACGAGGACTTTTCGGAGGACCCAATGTCTTTGACGATATAGGTGAGGGAGCCTCCCACGAAGTAGAGCGGAATCTGGGCGCCTAGCAGACATTAAGCAATGAGCAAAATTAACATTGTTTCAGAGGAGTAACATACCTACGTATAGCCCAGCAAGAGAGATGGAGGCAATGGCATGGCGCCGAGTCCAATCAACAACTCCATCGGAATCGTCTCCTTTGACGGCATGGGCGTTGTAGTTAACGTCGACAGCCAGAATACCACCGTGTTCAGCCTTCTCTACCTCCTCCGCGAAGGGGGAAGAATGATCGTCTTCTTGGGACTTGGTCATGGCTGTGTTTGTACACACTGGAGAGAAGATGGAGAAGCTAAGCTGGGACAGATAGAATGATGATTGGAAGGCCAGAGTAATGTATTACGAGTATTATATATAATAATACTAATAATAATTGCATTGCTATACTCCTAATTCTGAGCGCATCTCGCATATTATGTATGAACGCTGTATTGTACCAAGGCTGTCAAAACGCGGGGACCCCAGATAGCACAGCTCAAGTAGGTTAGTCTGACTTCATGAGAGGTAAACCCGTGAAACGCTCTTTGTAGAGTTTGGGGTCTGGATGCGGGGCCCCGTACTCTTGGTGATCAACCGAGAGCAACCATTTCCACTTTAGGGATAAACCAAGGAAACTGCCGACGGCCGAGTCAGATTTTCCGTGTCAGATGCTTGGGAGCCTTGACTCCGACAATCTGACATGGGCAGCTTGGAGTCAATCTCTTTCCTTTTAAATATTCTTATCTCTGGTACTCTTCCTAAGTAGCTGTTGTTTTTATAGTAATGCAATATATTGTACTTTTCTTTAATATTTACATTACCATCCAGCTATGTACGTCATCCCGCACATAGATATAATGAATTGAAATCCGAATCCTATAATGTCTTAACGAGACATATGAAGCCCATATACTGAGAACCCCTTTGTTTTTAGAAGCATTTTAAACAAACCTCTTAGGCTTTTTCAAGGTGACTCTGTCAACGAGTAGGCAAGGTCTAAAGGGCCTTCCCCCGAGCTGCATTGTAGGCTAGAGCGCTTGCAAGCTATTTCCAAGCTGAGGCTTCCCCCGCACCATGGTGCCACTTATACCTTACTAAGGGATAAGGAGTTGAAAATGCCGGTATGCCGGCCGCGGTATACACTGTTACAGCAGTCTGTCAACAGGCTAGTTTACCGAATCCATGTACACATTTAAGGCACAACTGGTAATTCAGTGCTCAGTGCACTACTTCCTAGAAAGATACAGAGAAGAAACGACCAACTGACGCTGTTCCTCGCCGAAGCCATCAACAACACAGGACTTCCTATCAAGCACCCAAGCGGTACCGATAATCATTACGCCATGACAAGATCGAATGTGGTAATCATCGGGGCTGGATTCTCGGGTAAGATCCAACGAGGTCGGTTGCTTCGTTAAGGTCCAAAGAAGCTGATTGTATTAAAGGGATCTGCATGGCCATCAAGCTGCTGGAGGCAGGAATCCGCGATATCGTCATCGTCGAAAAAAGTGCAGGTTTTGGAGGGACGTGGAAGGATAACATATATCCAGGATGTTGCTGCGACAGTTGGTTCATCCAGCCCCACGCGGGGACTGTTCACTGACCATCCTGGCCCTAGTTCTGTCACACTTGTACTCGTATTCATTTGCACAGAACCCTCACTGGTCCAGAGCATATCCAGAACAGAAAGAGATTCTTGTAAGTACTCGTTCCCATACACCCCCGAGCTCTCTTGTTTATCAATGCTCCGCGATAGAGTTACATTCAAGATGTCGCCCAGAAGTACGGCCTGTATAAATTCGTACGCTTTAGCTCAGAAGTCACAGCCGCTGAATGGAACTCCGAATCTCATGAGTGGAACGTCGGCATCAATGTTCTAGCTGGAAAAGAGGCTGAATTCTGCGCAAGATACACAATCAAGACAAACTTCTTGATTGCCGGAGTTGGTCAACTGAACGAGCCATTCTGGCCCAAAATCAACGACCAAGAAAGCTTCCAGGGTAAGATCATGCACTCTGCTCGTTGGGACTGGGGTTATGACTTTATTGGCAAGCGTATTGGTATAATTGGCAATGGTAGGTCTCTGAGCTATGAGATACGGAGAGAAACTGAGTCTGATGTTCTGCTTAGGAGCTACTGCGGTTCAAATCGCACCTGAAGTCGCAAAGGTTGCTTCGCATTTAACCATCTTTCAACGCTCACCAAATTGGCTGATGCCGAGATTTGATGCGGAAATTCCAAGATGGAAGAGGATTCTATTTGATCATGTACCTGCGGTTCTCAGTCGGGTAAGAGCTGAGATAATGAACGCTCGCGAATCCTACTATCAAGCTGTCAATCACGCCGACTCCTCCGACTCTTCAGCCATGACTGCAGTCTGCAAACAGCACATGCAGACTCAACTACCTGATCGCCCCGATCTGTGGGAGAAGTTGACTCCGAACTATCCACCGGGATGTAAACGCGTTCTACTCAGCGATGATTACTATCCTACATTACGTCTCCCAAATGTTGCTGTCGAGACACGACATATCGACAGAATGACTAATACCGGCCTCGTTGTGAGGGACGGAGCACAAGAGAAGACGATCGATTTTGACCTTGTCATTTTTGCGACTGGATTCCAAGCTAAAGACTTCCTGCACGGGATTCGCGTGCAAGGCGTGGGTGGTCAAAGTTTACATTCCAAGTGGACCAACGGGGCATCTGCTCTTTACGGCGTCATGGTAGATGATCTACCAAACTTTGGAATGCTATACGGACCAAACACAAATCTAGGCCATAACTCCATCATTCTCATGATCGAAGCTCAAGCCAGATATCTCGTCCCATTGGTGACAAAGGTATTGAAGAGCAGAGCACGAGGGCGAAAGCTATGTGTCGTGCCCAAAGCATTAAGGGTTCAAGAATGGAACAAAGACCTACAGAGGAGCTTGGGAAGTTCTAGTTTCGCTGACCCTAGGTGCAGCAGCTGGTATAAGACAGATAGCGGAGTTGTCACCAACAATTGGAGCGGAACTGTGGTGGAGTACCAGGAATTGCTTTCTAAGGTTGACTGGTCCGATTACGAACTTGAGGGAGACGGGACGGATAACCTTCCTACTGGCAAGGAGCATATCGGCCGTGTCATGGAGGAGACACTTTTCAGTACCTGGCAGCTTGTTTCGGTAACGGTCTTGGGAGCATTGGCCGCAGCAGTCTCCGTCTATCATTATCGTCGGGGTTCTTTGCTGAAGCACATTTTGTAGCCGTTGAGATTTGCTTTAGAGTTTTTGATGCACAACAACGGGAGACATTGATATTTTATATACATCACTTATCGATCAGATCCAAGCTTCTTGAGTTATAGGAATACATTATTGCATACATTGTTCTCAACTTAAGATGTCTGAAATGTCAGGTCATCAGGCCAGTATGGCCTTATGAACTGCAAATAACATCTCTACCTCACAATTTAGACTTTATACTTACTAGTACCCCCTATGGAGTCTGTTGTTAACAAGGTCCTTTTTGCACTTGTTAAATAGTTTTATACCAATACTTATTGTATTCGAGATACCTATCCGCCTAAGAACACATAACTAATTTGATCAAGCCAGATCAATGACAACCCTTCCATGAAGCTTTCCTTGTTTCATATCTTGAAATACCTCAGTCAAGTCCTCCATCTTGCGAAGCTCCACATGTGGCTTGATAATACCACGAGCGGCAAAGTCCAAGACTTCGATAGCATGCTGCTGATTCCCAACAGCTGAGCCTACAATTCGTAGCTGCTGTGAAATCATCTGTACTGGCTTAGCTCCCGCGACTGGCACTTCGTCGCCCTCGACCATTCCAACGCAGACCACAGTTCCGTTGAACCGCAAGAAGCTCATAGACTGTGCATAAGCTCTGGGTGAGGCCGTGCAGACAATAACTGCGTGAGCGCCAAGGCCGCCAGTCAAACTCTTGATCTTCGTCGTCATCTCTTCATCGCTCGAGAAGCCCCTCACATCGACAAAGTGCTCTGCGCCCGAGCTATAGACGATATCAGCCTTGCTGCTGTCATCGACTCCGATAATGCGTAGACCTAGAGCCCTAGACCCGAGCTGACAGGCCAGATGACCTAACCCGCCTCCCGCCCCAGCGATGACAACCCAGCTGCCGGCTTTTGCTTGACTGCGTAGCAGCGCGGCGTATACCGTCACACCGGCGCAGAGCATTGGAGCAGCTATAGCGGAGTCCAGCTCTTCTGGTATAGGCGTCACATATGCAGCTGTCCCAAGTACGTATTGTTGAAAGGTACCTGGGGTGAAGTAGCCGGAGATCTGTTGATTGAAGCAGAGACCATCTTCACGAACAATGCAAGGTTCTACGAGGATAGCTTAGCTTAAGTAGGTGCAGATCTTGGGTGATTACATACCACATCTTCCACAACAGTTGGCAATCCATTTCACGCCGACACGATCTCCAATCTTGATGCCCGTGGACTCTGCTCCTGGTCCCAGTTTCACAACCTTTCCTACACCCTCATGGCCGCCAACTTGGCCCTTGGGTGTTGGAGCAGGGAGTGATGCCCACTGGAGTATTGTCAGCTTTTCTGTCAGTGGTGCAACTTTATCTTGGGAGTATATCCAGGCACAGTGATACGTACGCCATTGGTCATGACAGCCAAGTCCGAGTGGCAGACACCGGAATGTGTCCTGTGTAGGTTAATAGCTGCTCAGCTGGGTCTAATCTTGTAGGTAGCTCACATGTTTATCAGCACTTCACCCGGTCCTGGCTCCGGCGTGTCCAATGTTACGATCTTGGTGGAGATGGAGCCAGGGCTATCGTACACCACAGCTCTGTACTGCTTGTGGATCTCGGGTACCTTGATGGCCATTATGGAAGCGATCCTTCTTGAAACCTAGATCTAATTGAAAGTTGAACAGCCTTAAGATCAAAGGCCTGTATTGAGATTTGTTTGGTGTTTTGTTGTTCCTTTTTGCTTGTCTGTGCTGGTGCTTACGGAGACGTAATTGGGAAGAAATGCTGATTTTTCAAAAAGACTGTCTTCTGAAAGAAGCAGTCAGTCACGCAAAGATTTCGGTTTCTCAATCCAATGTGATTGCAAGTTGTAGTGCATTGAGTGTGACAAGCCAAAGCCTTAGTCAATATTATGTTGTAGCAGCTGCCTCGGTCCAGCGGGGTAGGTCACCAGGCAAGGTTTATGTCGTGTCAATCATGCATCCCCCGCGTTGCCATTTCTGGTCACGTTGGCGTAGTCCGAGTCAGAAATAAGTAGTCAGTACGTACTAAAGAACCGAGGCTCTTCGTAAATCACTGTGTTTCGGGATAAAGCTGCCATATTAGAGTACTGATCCAATATGGGACAATGCTGACGGGATCTTGGGAGCGAGTGGATATAATTGTTTTCTAATAACGGGTTGAATCTGTCAAGTAGCCTGCATGACAAGTTGAGTTCATCTCGATCCTCCAGTTTTCAAACTTCTGCTACTTTTTTATTCAACCACTACGACAGTCGACATGCCGCTGACTTCTGAGATATGCCTCCCAGACGGCAAAAGCTACAATCAGCCTCTAGGCCTGTATGATAGTACCTCCTTTCTATAGTCTATCTGTCTAAACTACAGCTTCAAGTTTCATTGACAACGAATTCCGTGAAAG
Organism: Fusarium xylarioides; assembly: GCA_013183765.1. Lineage (NCBI taxonomy): Eukaryota > Fungi > Ascomycota > Sordariomycetes > Hypocreales > Nectriaceae > Fusarium > Fusarium xylarioides. Next base: position 316,073 of record SRZU01000129.1, on the reverse strand, counting down.
CCTGAATGGCAAAACCTTTGAAGTCGTACGTTGCTTTTCAAGAGCCTGAACCTGCGCAGTTTGCTGATTGATACTTTTACACAGGTGAATCCCACGTACGGGAACCATAACCACGCAATCCCCCAATACTAATCCCCAGGGTAGGACCGAGGAAATCATCGCCCGCGTCTCCGAAGCCGGGTTTGAAGACGTCGACTTGGCCGTGGCCGCCGCCCGACGAGCATTTAAAGGCCCATGGCGCACGACAAACCCCGAAGATCGAGGAAAGTTGCTGCGCAGAGTAGCCGACCTGATCGAAAAGAACCTCGACCTGCTGGCCAAGGTTGAGACGCTGAACAACGGCAAGGCTCAGCAGTGGGCGATCGGAGATGTCAAGCACTGCGTCTCTGTGTTTAATTACTATGCAGGTTGGGCAGACAAGATGGAAGGTAAAGTTATTGATGTTGATACAGAGCGCTTCAACTTCACCAAGCGTGAGCCTGTATGTGCTCGACACCCCGAATGAACCACAAACTTGCTGACTTGGCTCGTTTCGTGTAGTTTGGCGTGTGTGGACTGATCGTCCCATGGAACGCACCTCTTGTCCTCATGTCTTGGAAGGTAGCTCCAGCTCTTGCAGCAGGCAACACAGTCGTTGTCAAAACTTCAGAGCTTACGCCACTATCTGCTCTATTGCTAGCTGACTATTTCAAGGGAGCGGGAGCCCCAGCCGGTATCTTCAATGTCGTCTCTGGCTTCGGCAATGTTGCCGGCACCGCCCTGGCCTCTCACATGGGTGTTGCAAAGATATCATTCACAGGCTCGACCACGACGGGGCGCGCTATCATGCAGGCGGCAGCCAAATCTAACCTTAAGCCTGTGACTCTTGAGCTGGGTGGTAAGGGTCCTAATATCGTGTTTGATGATGCAGACTTCGATGCAGCCGTTGAGTGGGTTACCTTTGGGATCTTCTACAGCTCTGGGCAGGTCTGCTGTTCCGGCTCACGCGTGTACGTGCAGGCTGGGATTTATGACAGGTTTTTAGACGCTCCTAGAGCCAGGGTAGCGCTGATTTCAGTGGGCGATCCGTTCGACATAAACACATTCCACGGACCGCAGACCTCCAAGGCTCAGTTTGACCGAATTCTGGGGTATGTCTTTCTATCCCCTTTTGCGTTTCCATGTCACTAATAATTGTGAAGTTACATCAAGAGCGGTGTGGAAGATGGCGCAAAGATTGAGGCTGGTGGCTCTCGTTGGGGCGAAAAGGGCTTTTTCATCAAGCCGACGATCTTCTCCGGCGCCTCCCACGATATGAAGATCATGCGCGATGAGATTTTTGGGCCGGTATGCGTTGTCTCCAGGTTTGAAACACAGGATGAGGTAGTTCAGGCTGCCAATGCAACGTCATATGGCCTTGCCAGCGGAGTACATACCAAGAGTATCGATCGTGCTCTCAATGTGTCTAATCTCCTCGAGACTGGCACCGTTTGGGTGAACCAGGTTCGTACCTACTGACAGAACTATTATTGTATACTGACTTTACTTCGCGCCAAGTACAATACTATCCATCACCAGCTTCCGTTTGGCGGATACAAAGAAAGTGGAATCGGTCGCGAGTTGGGAGCAGCCGTGTTGGAGAGCTACACGACCATCAAGACAGTCTCTGTTCGGCTATCAGGGACACAATGATGCATTCTGTAAATATGATATTACTATTCTATGTATTATTTAGGAATATCGCCAAGCATTGCCGTCAACAATAGCCAGTCTCGTTCTCCTTCTTCCTCAATATGACGAGAAGATTCAGGCGAAACTTGAGACTCGCCCGCTATTTGCTTCAGCCAGTCGTCATCGTCTGACCCAGCACATAACAAATTGGAAGGTAAAGGAGGTATATAGGTCGTTACGGCCGCAGACTTCATATACCACGAATCCAGGTTCCTGTACGCTAGATTGAAGTCCTCGGAGAAACTATAAACCCCGTTCGCGGGCTGATACCTGCAGGTATCTCTCAGGTCGTATGACCATCTGAATCCAATATCGCTTGCGAACTGAGCTGCGAGACTCTCGGGCGCGTAGTTGATGCCAAAAAGGATGAGGTAATCGCGTACTTCGGGCCTACATTCGTCAGAAGGACCTGGTCTTGAGGGTAAAGGCGCGGTTTAGCTGGGGTTTGTTCACCATACAAAGTAATCCACAAGCCTTGAATGATTCGTCTGAGTTTGCAATGGACTGTTTGTTATCTTGGTGAGGAATGGCTCGGGCGCGACATGGGTAGTTTGCCTATTACGCACCTTGGATTCATGTACGCAGGCGGTTTCCTGCTCGGTGGAAGGTGTGGGTTGAGTTTGACCTGTTTCTTATCTTAGCATTCACTCCTAAGCTATTCTTTAGATGGGCCAGTACCATGAGCATTGACCGGATCACCCGGAGCATCGCCATCCTCTCCACCGCCCCGCTGCGCCAGAGAAAACCCTCATCGACAGTCTGCAACATCAGCCAGCCAATGTCAAACGGGTTCTTTGCTCCCGCAGCATCCCAACCGTCCAGTACCGCCCTGATATTAATGTCGTCGTCGATCTCGGGGTCCGAGAAAGCGTGTCCTCTCGCATCGGCCTCGATGGTATCGAGCGCTTGGCTGAAGGCTTGGAAATAATCTCGCTGCTTATCGCCGCAGTTGAGATCGAGGACTGGGTATAGGCGGTCGAGTGACTCTTGATGGGGGTGGCATGCTGGATTGTACGTATCTGGAACATGCCTGGAGCGCGTCTCGTTTGGGGGTCGTGACGCGGAGCGAATGGCTTCATCCAAGTCGCCATAAGGATGCTGATTTGAGATTGAATTAGTTGCAAGCTTGGCAATCTGAGCCAAAGCTTGTTTCAGGCTGGCGATCTCGTCGAACTGCTGTCGTAGTTGTTCAGAAACATTGAGCCCTGAATTACTCTGGGCTTCTGTAAGCCTTGCGACGCTCCTCTCGAGATGGGCGATGTATGCTTTCGTCTTTGCGCGGGATGCCTGCTGTGACATGCGATCACTCGCCCTTTTTCGTTCACGTCGAGTGAGGTTGGTATCGTTGCGTGTTGTGGTCAAGGCACCGAGGGCCTGAGGAGAAGATGTGCTGTCCGTTGCCATATTGAGCAGGTTGTTGACTCCAGATGCGAAGGGATAAAAGCAGGTACGGGAAGAGCTCTGGGATGCGGAGATCTGTCTGTCTGCCGCCCAATGGAGAAGCAGTTCTTCATACCCCAGATTCCGTACCTTCGGTGCAGGGAGAGAGATACGAGCGTAGAGCTCCGTGAGTGCCGAGGGTCCATAGTAGGTCTAGGCCTTGTTTGGCCAAGCTCCAGTTCGTTTCGTTCGCAACCCCTGCGTGCAGATCCCTTTGGAATGCGGGGTATGTGGCCGAAGGTACATAGTCAGTGAGACAACTTCTTGTCAGTGTACCTCGTTCCGTAGAGTGATGGCAATGAGACCGTTGCCTACCTTCCGTGTGTATTGGCCTCTCCACAAGTGATGCAGGCTGGGCTCTCGATCAAGTTACTTTTATTTTTACCATAACCCTGTAGACAGTTCCAATCTCAACCAAAGGAATGTATTAGCTCGTTAAGTCCGTACACGAGAACAACCACAAGAAACCATATATCCTCTCTGGTGCTGCCACGGCACCGCTTAGCCTCTTGCACAGGACTAGGTCAGTCATAACCTGTACCCCGCGTGCGCCATGCATCATGTCGGGCTTGCAGAGCTATGAGCAACCTCGGCTCGGAGAACCCTATCACTTCATGTGACTGGAAGTCGATCCCGAAAATGTACATCCTCCATTGGAAACCATCATTGATGGAATTGTATCTGCGATTACCAAAGAATCAGGAGCTGGGCAAGTTATACATTCCACGCGGCATGACTCGGCCTCGCAAAAAGCGGAATGTATCTCTGGAAGATCCAGAGAAACAGGACGAAACCACCAAAAGGTAGGGGCCTCAGAGATGTTGCTGAAAATGATATCTGCTCGCATGTCTTGACTGCGGACTATGCTGTCTAGGCGCCTACGGAATCGCCTCTCGCAAAGAAAGTTCCGTGAACGCAAGTCGATGTACATCAAAGAGCTAGAAAAGCGCTCATAGCTTAACGCGGTATCAGAGAGTGAACGGAATCGAGTGCTGTTGCGTGAAGCCCGAGACTTGAGAGCCGAAATGCTGCAGCTGAGGTCCAAGGTCTTCAAGCTTTCGGTCTCGCTGAATGTCATTGGCTTGAAAATTGGCAAGATTCTCGATATAGATGAAGCAGCCGTTACTTTGGGGCAGCCGCTGCGGCCTCCGGAAACACAAAGCGGCTTTTAAGATGGCGTGGCCAATTCTGTAGAAGACGATGAGACCAGTGTCGAGGAAAGATTCCAACACAACGTGAGTTCTCAAGGTAAAGATACAAACTCGACAAATATTGCAAATACCTCGATTGAAGCACGGATTCTAGAGATACCAAGAGGATCCCGTAAGCAACGTCAGGCTGAAAGCAACGTCAGGCTGAGAGTATATATGATGATTTGGCAACGTCAGAATCATGGGTGAATGAGACTGCCAGAACAGACCAGGATGCCAGAGATATGGATATTGTCTCTCACCAAGAGACTGCAGTGTCGAATGAGGATGGTCTAATGGGTTTTCTCTCAGAAGAAGGAAGATGCGGCAGCGAGGGCTCTTTGGAATACCTTGAGTTGTTACAGCACGGCGATGCCCAAATGCAATCAATTAAATTAGCCATACCGGATGTCCTTGACTTATAGGCAGCCGGCTCTTGGCATTATCTTAATCCTGAACTATAGATAATGTGCTTTTTAGTCAATAGTTAAAACTTATGACATCTCAACGAGACATATTGAGTTATAGATATTATGTTGCTTAGGGTAAGTTGAAATATCTTCTTATTTCCTTTTGCTACTAAGGACAGACGGCGGTAATTCCGTAGTGGATATGATCCCAAGTCCTGATTGGCGCCGCATCAGCCGCTATAGCAGACTCGGGCTAGCTTTCGGGCTCTAGACTCATTCCTGCAAGGTACAGCCCAAACGGCCCGCTATAAGGATCAATAGTTGTCAATAGTGGCAGCTCGCTAAGCTGAATATTGATTATAAACCCTGAAAACAGTAAATCTCGACCGTGATGCTGTCAATAGTTTGCCAAAGCTGAGTCGAGTAGAGACTTGGCGAGACCAGGGGTCCATCCATAATAAACCAGCATCGCTCAATTTTGTTTGAGGAGGTAAGCTCTCATTCACTCGTTTTTGACCAATTTCGTGGTCTTGCTTCAACATGCAGCATCTTCTTGCGCTCATGGGCTTGACCCTGGCTACTCTGGCCGCTGCTGGACCTTGTAAACCCAGTGGTCCAACATCTGCATCTAGTCTTGTACTTACATCAACCGACATCTCCGAAACGTCCGAAGTCCCCAGCCTAACCGTTCCCCAATCGACAACTACAACCCAAGAGGTCGACATCATAATCACCAACGCCATCGACGGAGGAAGTTTCGCCGCCCGCAATGCCAACAACCCGCCGAGTGGACTCACAAACTTCGGCGCGTCCGGAAATGCGGAGTTTCACGAGGGAGGTTGCTACAAGGCTGACGGTAGTCGCGATGACGGTTGCGCTGCATTGACTGCCTCTGAGAACCCAGCTGGAAAGCGAGATACGGGATCATTTGCTAGTATTTGGCAGACACTTAACTCGCTGAGCACTGGGTCTCAGAATAAGTATACTGTTCAGTTCTACTACGCCGTTCTTTCTGGTGGCAGCCAGGATTGCACTGTCACTGCAGCTCTGGGCAACAGGCAGTTTTATTCTCAGTCTCTGTCATCTGTTGGAGCAAGCGTGTCTTGGACGCATGTTCTTCAGCAGGTTGACGCGGAGTCCGCTTCCGCTACCTTTGATATTTCCATGACCTGCTCTGGAAACGGCATTTCTGTTATTTTGGTCGACTCAGTCTTCATCTCCAACCAAGTCACCCCCGCCAACATTGGCAACTTTGTCCTCGACTTTGGCGCACCAACTACAAACCCAGTCACGACATCCGAAACATTCACCGAGCGAACAATTGATCCCGAATCGACCTCTGCTAGTTCCTCGTCAGAGATCTTTACCGAGAGAACCATGCCCGAGGCGACCACGACCTCTCCCCCCAATGCTGTCACTACACGTCCCGCTCAACCCACCGAAACAGCCTGCAAGCCAACATGCGACCTCCGCGATGGCTTCGATAATAATCCCGCGTGGAACTGCAGAGTCTACGGCCTCTACAACGGCTTGACATACCAGCTACCCAGCCAAGACGGCGACGACGAGACGCGACCTTGGTACGATGGCGCTGAAGATTGTGCCGAGATCTGCAAGACGCTGCCTGGTTGCAAATCAGCAGGTTATATGTTTGCTCCCAGGAAGTGTTTCTTCTCAAACAATGTTGTTACTCCTTCCGAGGTTCGCAATATGATGGATGATGGTATTGATGTTGATTGGTACAGTATGGATTGCTTCACTTGCTCTGCCTGCAAGAATGGAGCTACTGAGCAGGGTTTAAAATTCCCATGGGTACCTAATGATAGCTTAATGCCCAGTTACTCAGGCATCTAGTTAGGTAAATAATATTATATATAGATACCTATAGGTATTTTAGAATGTTTTTATAATACCTATAATATATATAAATACTAGAAATTACCTATAAGTACTTATAGGTAATATTATACTCTTTTATATAACTCTTAAAAGTAATATAAATATAATATATTTATAGTAATTATTTATAATAATTTATATAAAAAGTGTATTTATATATATAAAAAAAATATTAAATTAAATATATACTATTTATATAAAAAGTATTATTAGTTTCTAGTTAATTACTTAATATTAGTACTTTAAGAATTTATTCTTTTAATTTAGCTTTTAACTTATAATAACTGCTATAAGTTAATATATTAAGCTTTACTTAGTTTAAGTCTTTTTAAAGGTATATAAAAATAGAAGTTAATAGAATTTAAATTATAAAAAAATTAAAGTAAGCTTAATAGTATAGATAATAAAGATTAATTAGTAAATAATTATAAAAGTTATAAGTCTTAAGAATAAGAAGAAGATATTTATAATTAAAGAAAAATAAAAGATAATTATTAATAGGTTATTAATAGAGTATTTATATAAATAACTTCTTCTTTATATATTATTAGTAAGTAAAGGAAAGTTAAATATTATAGTATCTCTTTAAGTAATATAAAATATATAAGGGCTTTTTATAGCTCTTTAAGCTAGTTTAAGAAGTCCTTTATAAAAGAAGATAGCTTAAATAAGTCTAAGTTAAAAGACTTTTAAGATTAGTTTAAGGCTATAGAATAGAAATGTAATAAGAACCTTTTTTTAATTAAAGAAACCTTTAAAGTATATTATTTATATTAGTATATAAAGCAATATATACTCTATGCTCTTTTAATTATAATAATACTTAGCTATATTATAAGAAGGTTTTTAGCTATATAGCTTAATGTAAAATATTTAGGATTATAAGTAATATAAGCTTAAAATTAAAGAAGGCTTTCTTTAAATTGCCTTTCTATTTATTATATTAGTTAATAATATAATATAATACTATACTAAATATACCTTCTTTAAAGAAAGATCTATATATAGTTAAAGCTAATTTTTAAGAGTAGCTAGTCTATAAACTATAGTAAGTATATAATTACTATATTAAATTACTATAAATACCTTTTTAAGACTAAGAAAATTAAAAAGAAGATTCTATTCTTCTATTAATAGTAATGTAAATAGATCTATATAGCTAGATATATATTAAGAGGTATAAAGTTAAATAAAATTAGCTTTAGCTTATTCTTTAATATTACTAATACTTAAAGATAAAAGAATAAATTAAATACTACTTTAATAAGTATTTTATTTTAATTTTAATAAAAGTAAAAGAAAAAGAATAATAAAGTAAGAGGTCTTAGTAATAAATAAATCTATATACTTATATAGCTTTATTATAGCTTAATAAATGCTATAGGAAAGAACCTTTACTTAAGGTTAATAATTTTAGCTGCCTTTAAGTAAAAAGAGCCTCTCTTAATAAATACTAAAATAGCAGCTAATAATCTTAAGCTAAGTCTATATAGTAAATAAGCTATTAATAGCTAAATAACTAATAGAATTAAAAAGATAAATAAAAATATAAGTATAATTAATAAGGTAATTAATCTACTGCTAATTTTTAGCAGTAATCTTATAATTCCTATTAAGGTAGTCTTTAAATTATTCTTAAATAAATAGTTTTAGTATCCTAGCCCTTATAACTATTATAATTATTAAGTTTTATTAAGTTAAGATATTATAAATTAATTTTAAAGGTTATAAAATAGTCTTATTTTATATTTAATAAGCTTAAGTCTCTTTAAATTTTTATATAAGCTTAAAAATTTAAGTAAATTTAATAGTAAGGTAATAAGCCTAAAAGATAATTAATTATAATTAACTTAGTAATTACTATATATAATTACTATAAGGAATATATTATAAGAAGAAATATATATACTTAAAGAATAGATAAAGATAAATAATTAATACTAATAAGATTAAATAATTAGTCTATAACTTGCTATTTTAAGGCATTAAATTAATTATATATTAAGTCTTTATTATTAAGGCTTTTATTTTAAGAAAGATTATCCCTCTTATTCTTACCCTTATTATAATTATTACCCTTTAAAATTACTATCTCTTAAGGTATAATTCTAATATAATTTATAATTTCTTATATAATAAGGTTTAAAATATAAGCTATATATTATATAAAATAAAAGCAGAGTAGGGGTATAGGCTATAATTTAATTCTAATCTTATAATTTAAATCCTTAATATTAAGATATATACTATTATCTACTATAATTATCTAAAGGTAATTTAAAAGATAATAATTCTAGAGGCTATATATTATATAAGAGTTTAATATAACCCTGCTTTAATCCTTAGATATATTAATAAATCTAAGTATAACTCTTTTAAGTTATTATTAAATATTAAGAAAATAGGTAAAAATACTAAGAATAGTAAACTTATTATAAAGTATTAACTATATATTTAATATAAGAGAGACTTTAGCCTTTAGAAGGAGAGTTTAAAGAATAGCCTTTTATAAAAATAGAGATTTATTTTAAATTCATTTAGTAAAAGTTAAGCTACTAAGTAATTAAAAGTATAATAAGATAAAGGCTATAAGCTATTAAAATGCTAAATTTATTATAATATTTATAGATAAATAGCTACTAATAATAAAATAAGTAATATAATAAATAGATTTTATTTACTATTTAATAGTATTAATCTATTAAAAGTAAGCTAAGATTATTATATTTAATTACTATAAATATACTTATATTAAAATTAAAATATATTATATTAATTCTATTAAATATCTTTATTCTAAAAGCCTTTTTCTTATAAATAGCTAAGTTTAAATACTTATATATACTAGATATACTAGTTCTAGATATATTAAGATATATTAAAGTAGTATAATAAAAGCAGTATATAATCTATAGTTTTCTATCTAATCTCTATAGACTTTAATTAAATTAGAACTAGCTAGAAAAGTCTTTTTTCCCCTAGAAGATTTTTAAAGCCTTTAACTCTAGTAATTAAAGTAAATAGAGAGTACTAAATATAAATTTAATATATAATATCTACTATTATATTATTTTTTATTAAAAGAAAAAGGCATTAATAGTAAAAGGGTTAAATAAAATATAAAAAGGCTTACTAAGTATAGTTAATTTAAGGCTAAGTAAGCTTTATAAAGATATTTTAGTAATAAAATATAACTTAAAATTAGTTTAAGAGTAAGAAGAAATTTTTAAAAAGGATTACTATAAAAGATTATTATTTTACTTAATAACTTTAAATTAAAAGATTTATAATTATATTAATTAATTTTAGCTATAATAAATTAAAGCTATATTAAGTTAAAGTAAGCCTTTAATATAATACTTAAGACTTTAATATATTTTATTATATAAATGCTAAACTACATTTAGTTAGCTAAAAGAGCTATCTTTACTTAAACTTAATAAGAATTTAACTATAAATAAAAAAGGTTTTTTAATTCTTATTCTTTTTTTTTTTTATAACTTATAAAATTTTTAAAATAATATAAATATATTACTTTTAAAATAATACTTAATAATTCTAAAAGTAAAATTCTTCTTAAAGTATATATTATATTAATATTTTACTTACTATATATATTTATTTATTAACTATTTTATAAATATTATTATCTTAATTAAATTAATAGTTAAGCTTTTATACTTTAAGATTTACCTTATAATATAGTAAAAAATTATAATAGTTAAATATAAAGCTATTAAGTAAAATTAAAAATAGATTAAAGAGATTAAAAAGAAAATATATAATATAAAATAAGTAAAAGCCTTAAGGTTATATATAGTAGCAATTAAAATAGAATAGTAAGTTAATTTTTAAGTACTTTTTACTATTTATATTAATATAATAAATAAAAATTCTTTAAAATATCTATTAACTCTAATATATAATTAAACTTCTTATATTATAACTACTATTTTAGTAAATTATTTAAGAAATTAAGTTAAATATAAAGTCTAATTTACAATTTTAGTTATTAATAATTAAAGTGCTTTAAGAAATAAGTAAAAGCTTTATTATTATACTATTTAAAAGTAAGTTAAATATTTATATTTTAAAAATCTTAATTAAGTATAATTAAGCTTAAACCTATATATAATCTATATAAAGTATATTACTTTATATTATATTAATATAAAATTAATAAAGATAATTTATAAAAATATAAAATTTTAAAATAGCTTTTTAAAATAATAAATAAAAGGTATATTAGCTAATTACTATAAATAATTAGCTTAATTAACTTCTTACTATACTTTAACTTAAGTAAATAAAAATCCTTAATACCTTATTCCTTATACTAATACTAGCTATATATTTTTTACTTATTTCTCTCCTTTAAAGAGTCTTAAAAGCATTAAGATAATTTAAGGTTTAGTATTAATAAGCTTTAATAGCTTATAAGCTTTAATAAGGAGCTAAAATATAAGATAATTAGTACTCTTAAAATGCTATAATACTTTCTTACCTAGGCTTAAATGCTATAAGATAATATTATCCTAAAGAGATAGAAGCTTAAGAAGGTAATTCTATATAGTAAATATATGCCTTTACTAGTAATAGATTTATTAAATCTTTTTAAGTATAAAGGGTTTACTAGTTTAATAGAAATATTAATAAGCTCTTTACTATACTTACTATTCTTAATAATAAAAGATTTAAAATCTATTAAAGTTATTATAATAAATTAATATATTATAAAATCTTATAATAATATTATCTTACTATTACTTTTATATTAAAAGGAATTTAAAGAGAAGAATATCCTTATATACTTAACTTAAACCTAAAAGCTTACTAAAGGGCTTTTATATAAGAGCTTAATTATCTATAGATAATTTAAAGAATAGATTAAAGGGCTTAAGTGCTTTTAAATTCTTTAGTTTTATAATATATTAAATATATAACTTAAGTTAAGAAAAGATATTTAAATTATAAAGTAAAGATATAGATTATTTATAGCTAATTGTAAGTAAGTAATTACTATAAATAATTACTATAAATACTTACTTAAAGAATTTAAATTTAATTTAAATAGTATTAATCTTATACTTAATATTTTAAATATAGTTTATAATTTTATTACATTTAACCTATAAGAAATATAATATAGTAATTATTAGCTATTTAATATAAATTATATAAATTTTAAAATTAGCTTAAATAATTAGCTTAAATTAATTTAAAAATATTATATTTTTATATTATAATCTTTTACTACTTAATCTATTTATTAGTTTTTAGTAAGATTATAGCTTAACTTTTATTTTAATTAAGCATTTTATTAATAAAAGTAAGCTAGTAATTATTCTCTTTAGTAAGATTATTAATATCTTCCTAGAGAGAATTATTATTATCTTATAGGATTTTATTAGCTTTAAAAGTTAATACTATAAATGCTTTATCTTTAAAAAGATTATAATATTTACCCTTTTTAATATTATCTTAAATTAGCCTTTAAATATTAATAAATAAAATATACTTACTAATCTACATTATAGTTATTAAAAGTAATATCTTTAAGTGCTTTTTTAGTTACCTTATTAGTATTAAGATAGTTTATATATTAGTAGAGTTTAATCTTTAAGTAACTTTACTGCTAATTAAAGTTCTTCTTTATAGTTTTATATTTATAGCATTTTACAGGAAGTATATTTATTTTAATATAAGCTTTCTTTATATAAGGATTTATTAATAAATCTTTCTTAAGCTTTTATTTATATAATAGCCTATTAAGTAAATACCCTAGAAGGATTAGCTTAAATAATTACTATAAGTGTAAATAAGCTCCTTACCTTAGCTTCTATTACTTATTTTTTCTACTTTAAGAAAAATTAAAAAATAGTAGCTTTTACTATAATATATAAGAAAGATAGAAGCTAGAATATAAAAATTAATATCCTTATAGCTAAAGGCAATTATATCTTAAAAGCTAAAAAATTAAGGGTTTAAAGAAGATAAGTTTAAGAGGAGATTAAGATTTCTAGTATTATAATAAAAATAAAAAAATAGATCTTAAATTTAAGGTATTAGTCTTAAATAGGTAATAATTAGTAAAATACTCTCCTTTAATTAGCTTAAAATTTATAATGAATTACTATACTAAGACCTATTACTTAGAAAATTAAATCTTAATATTAACCTAACTTTAACTTTTTAAACCCCTTAAATTTTAAAATTTATAAGTTTTAAGTAGAATTTAGTATTTCTTTTTATTTTAGCCTTTTTAATTAATCCTTTTATAGTAATTAATTAAAATAATTACTTTTATTAAGCTTATATCTTAAATTTTAATACTATATAACCTTTTAAATTTTATAATTTTTAATTTTTCTTTCCTTTATTTTAAGAATTTCTATCTTTAATTTCTTTTTCTTATAGTAATCTATTAAGATAATTACTTCTAATTCTCTAATTACTTAAAATAACTAGCAGCTAAAGCCCTTCCCTATAAGTAGCTTAAAAGACTACTAGTAGTAAATAGCTTTAAAAGTCTATTACTTATAAATAACCTTAAAAGTCTATTACTAGTAAAATGCCTTAAAAAAGTATATATAAAGCCTAAATATTAAAAAGAAAATCTTACTTTAAGGGTCTTATTACTACTTTTAGTAAGCAGTTTATTTACATTATAATTCTTTTCTTTAATACTATTATAAATTGCTAGATAAAGGATTATAAAACTTAAATTCTTAAGAGTAATAAGCTTACTATTATATATACCCCTTTTATCTACTTTATCTATAAAATTATATTTAATATAACTAAAGACTATATTATAGCTTTTACTTATATTACCTTTAATACTATTAGTGCTTTTAAAGAAGTAATTAAAGCTTTTATATATTAGCTCTTTAAAGGTAAGTAATTTATAATAATTTTATATAATAATTAATTATATTAATTAATTTTAAATTTAAGTATTAATCTTTTATTTACTTATACTAGCTATAAGACTATTTAAAAGAAGAATATATAAATATACTATTATATTTAGTATATTATAGTAAACCTTATAAATAATTACCTTTAGTAAATAATTAATTTAAATACTATTAAGTTACTTTTATTTTTTAATATTAAGGAAAATTAAGTAGTATTGTATATATAAGATTAAATAGAATTAAAAGAAATTTAAGCTTATAAAAGGGATAAATATATTAAAGCTTAAGTATATATTACTAAAGATATTAAAATATAAAAATAGTAATAAGATAAATAGAAAAAGTTTAAAATATAAGTTAATTTAAAAGATCTAGTAGCTAGATTTAAAAAGGCTTTTAATAAGCTAAATAAAGATAAAGCTATATTTAATTAAGAGATATAAGATAGAGATAAGGATAAGATTAATTAAGAGATATAGGATAGAGGTAAAAATAAGCTTAATTAAGAGCTATAGAATAGTAGTAAAGATATATATAAGAGTATATTAAAGGATTAGATTTAAGGTAATAACTAAGCTATTATAGTTTTATGTTTTTTCTTAAGGGATTTATTAAAGTATTAAGAGTAAAAGCTTATAAAATACTAATTTACTATTAATTTAAAGTAATTATTATATCTAATTATTATAAATTAAAAATATATATTATAGGTAATTTAAATTTTTATTTAAGTATTAATTTATAATTAAGTTTTATTTATAAGTACTTATATCTATATAATTATCTTATTTAGGTACCTGCCTATAGGTAGGCATTTAAAATAGGTATCTCTAGGTATATACCCCTGTTAAATAGGTACCTATAGATACCCATGGGCTGGGTATTTTAAACCCTACTACCGAGACAACTGCTCCTGAGGCTTCTTCCACGCCCGTCAACACTGACACAACTATCGCCCCCGAGCCAACAACCCTTACTACCAGAACCTCTGAGAGCCCGTCGACTACAACATCCCCAGCTGATACCTGCCTCTACAACCGCGGTCAAGAATGTGAGTTCGACCGCTTCACAGACCACAGCGACACTCTCTGCATCTATGGCGCCCTCTTCACCGGCACAACATGGAAAGAGTCTCGCACCGATTATCCCTACCAAGATACCGTCTACCAATGCGCTGCTATCTGCGAAACCCTAAAGAACTGCGAATCCTCAGCATATTTCCAGACCGAGAACCGCTGCCTCTTCACCTCCAAGAAGCTCCAGCAATCCGACATGGTGATACACGAAGATCAGCCACAAGACCATGCCGTCTGGAGCCATAACTCCTGCTGGACATGCCCCACTTGCTCTGAGACCGCTACCCTCCCTACCACGAGATACTGCTCGTACTCACAAGGTGATAGCTGCAGCGCTGTGTCTGGCAAACCGGGTGCGTTGTGTAACTACCAGGGCTTTTGGGAGGCGTATAACCAGTGGGATCTTGCGACGTATCCTGATCAGAGCTCGCCGGAGAAGTGTGCGGCTATTTGTATGGCGTTGGACTACTGTGTTGGGTCGGGTTATAAGGATGATAGGTGTATGTTTTCGTTTAGGGAGCTTAAGGTGGCGGACTTTAGGGACTGGCCTGATCACTCGAGGGATGGGACTTGGAGTGATAACTCTTGCTTTGAGTGCCCTGGCTGTACCGCCTAACGGGGCAGGAGTAGCAACTATGCTTCACTGTTTAATAATTATTTAATACCTTCTCCAAGCATCCCGGCTTACTTTACGGTGACATGATATATAACCTCATATAGTTACAACATCATGTATGAAGAGAAGTCACTCCACGTTATTGTATTCTCTCGAGGTCTTTGTCGGCGTCTCACCACGTCTCAACTGAGCGAAACTACTAGCAAAAGCACGACAGAACCCACGCAATGCAATCTGCGACACCAGCGTCCTCTCCAGATCTCGAAGGAAACGAACGCAGTGGTCAGAGCCATCCAGTATCCCAACGCCAGTCAAGTGAACGACGCTATCGCCGCCGTTCTCTATCCATCGTTCAATAGCTTCTCTGTCTTGTAATTGATCAAGACGCGTAATCAACGGACGGTCTGAAATCTGTGCCAGGGCTGTACGCGTTTCGCTGTAGCAGTATATATAGCCCATTGCCACCGTGAGACTGAGCGCATCATAGCACGCAAGACGACGAGAACTCCGTGTCGTTTTGAAGATGCACGTAGCATGCCATAGGCCCTTCCGAGCCTTGACATCGCTATTCTCAAAATGGTCTTTGAGGCATTGTTTGGACTTTATCATCTGCTCTTTGTTCGTTTCCCAACCCGTAGCAGAGTGTAAAGTCTCAAGCGGGATCAACCTCAGAATCGCAATGACATGGAATATTGTGTCTGTACAGTATCCAGGGTTTGGCATGCTATTCAGGGTCAATTGGTCGATCATCGTGTCTAGAAGAGCATTTTCTCTCCTACTGTTGTCAGGTCTGAGGAGAAAAGGGTTTGGCGCGTGTTGAGTATCACTATTGGCTGAGGAGGTTATATATGAGGCAAATGAAGACTGTAGGAATTGTGAACTGCGTAATTGGCGGTAATAATTCCTCTCGTCGATGTATAGTTCAAGAAGAATGACCTTGGCGCCAAAAGCATCGGCTTTTGGGTGGTGTCCTACTTACATGATCAGACTAGTAATGGCACTATTCGCGGTGATGATTACGATACCTGTAGAGCTTTCTTGTCGTGATTTCCACTCCGAAGCATTGTGAGACCGCCATAGTATTCCAGGACACGGCAGTTGTCGCGTCGCGTCACGGAGGTTGAACACTAGCGGAGTACCTAGGAAGATATGGCTCAAACACTCTAATGCACGTACGCAAGTTACTAGACGGAGTTCACTCTCTTCAGTGATCCAAGCTTGCCAAACTTCTTCAGTATGAGGCTCAGTTTGAGTTGTCTTTCTGCGTTTGTCAGCCTTGCCAACGAGGTCCATGCACATCGTCGCCAGGCTACTTCGCTTATGCTGTAGAACAATCTTGTCTTGATGCGAGCCTGAAAACAGCCACAGAGCATGTAACAGGAATACGCACTCTACTGTCACTACATCAATGTTTGATATGCTGTCATGTACCTGGTGCTGGAGTGTTAG
Source organism: Fusarium xylarioides (assembly GCA_013183765.1). Lineage (NCBI taxonomy): Eukaryota > Fungi > Ascomycota > Sordariomycetes > Hypocreales > Nectriaceae > Fusarium > Fusarium xylarioides. The sequence continues at coordinate 299,363 of SRZU01000129.1, read as the reverse complement.
CGACAGTATGAGATGGGATATCAATTCAGTAAGCGACTCACGAGTTTTTCAACGGCTCGAGCGAGGAGGTCACATAACGCGGCGTTGTACTCATCTGCACCTTGGATCTCGGAGTAGTGACTTCCGACTGCTGCTACAGCTAACAATAAGATCCATTGTAGGTTAGGATCTTCCAAGCGAGATGGATGTAGGAAAGGGTACTGAGCGTCAAAGTACTCAAAGTACAGTTCTACAAACGCGTGTAGCACATCCTGAGGAATGGCTGTTGGTGTTGAGTCTCGCCGCTGTGTCTCGTAGAAGTTGTTTAACCCCTCTACAGCGTGTGGATGTATCTCATGAGTATGCCCAAAGACTTCAGCCCCAGCCATTTGCAAACCGATAGCTTTCGGCTCTGGGAACGGATGGCATGGTTGAGTAAAAGTGGAACATATGTTTCCGGGGATCAAGTAAGCCAAGCCTGTTTCCGTCTGTTGGGTTACGTGATGCACTGCGTCGTCATGAGGATGTGGTATATCCGGTAGCTCAACTGGCATTTTCAATTCGTTCATGAACCATGGGAAGGAGAATTGAGCCATTGACGAATTCCAAGGCATCCATGGGTTACCAGTCATGTTCCCAAGGCCCTCCAAACCTCCGTTGAGAGTAAAGGTAACGGGCAAGGCTGGCACATTAGGCCAGTTGGAGGGAATGTCTGGGACTGTTGTGTATATAGTGCTTGATGCTATCGGAGGCATTCCACTTGTATCAGGGGGTATAGAAGGAAGATTGTCCCATTCATCTGGAGTGGGATGAATGTCACCAGGTAAAAAGGCATCCTCCTGGAAGTCTGCGCCTTGAGCTGTGAGTGGCGATGAAGCAGCGATGTCTTGGGATGACTCTCCAACGACTATAGTATCACCGTCATCCCGCCTTGCTCTACCAGTATAAAGGCACTCTGAACTGCGAGTCTCACATCGCGAACAAGGACGACCTCCATCACAGCTCTGCTTCGACCTTGAACAGGGTATACAAGCTTGGCCCCGCCGGCGACGACGCGTTCTAGTCAACCCAGGCTGGCTACCATGCAAGGCTCGATGACGAGTAAGGGTATCACTTTACTAGGTCAGCAAGACCACGGCGTCCTTGGGTGCAGTGAGTGACTGACCTGCGAGAGAATGACTTGGAGCAGATGTTGCACTGGAACGGCTTGAGGCCCGTGTGTCGTAGAACGTGTCGATTGCGGTGCTCACGGCGCTGAAACCTCTCTCCGCAATGATTACAAGATAGTGGATCCTGCTCCATAGCGAAGTATCCCGTTGCGCTGCCGGTGTCTTTGTTTAGAAGGAGATGATGGGTTATGATGAGAGCCGACGGGACGCAGTATGTCGGTAATGGTGGGGGGCTAACGGTTTTTAGATGGTGGAGTGTCCTAACTACGGAAGACTATAGGGCTCAGTGGCTCAAAAGTCAGAAGTGAGAGATTTTCCTTACTAGACTTACCCTATGCATACATTATAAGCTAAAATATGTATATAGATAACCTTTTATTACTTTACTGAATTTATTTATATAGTATAGTATTACTAAGTATAAGGTTAATGCCCTCTACTTATAGCATATTTAAGTATACTTAGGTAATTATAGGGCTCTATTCTAATCTATATAGACTTATTATTTTATTATATATATTATCTTTCCTTATAGAGTATACTAAATACTACTTAAAAAGTAGTAAATGCTATAGTAATATTTATATAAGGCTAAATAATATTATAAATACCATTTTCTGCCTATCTTATAGCTAGTTACTTACTATTAGTAAGGTTATTAACTTTACTAATAGCCTATAAGCTACCTTAGTAGTCTCTATATAAAGCACTTTAATAATAGTACTAACTAAATAATCTTAATTAATCCCTTTAATATATAATAATACCTATAATATAGCTATTAAAAGCTAGTAAAGAAGCATTATATTAATAGCCTATAGTAGCCTAATTATAATTAAAATATATACTAAGTTTTATATTATATCTAGGGTTAAGGATATAGTTACTAGTATAGCTATTATAAAATATAATAGGCTTTTTACTAGGTCCTTTAGCTATAAGAGTAAGATTAAGGTTATACTAACTGCTTTATACCTATTACATGCTGCTATAGTTACATTTCTTATATTAAGCTTTTAGGCATTACTAGCTGTAATAGAGTAAAAGCTTATTTTTAAGTTTAATACTACTATAAGCTTATATAAGCCTAAATACTTTAATAATATTATATATAATATAGTATAATTAAAGGATTTCTTTAATAAGGTAAATATTTTACTCCCTTTAAGAGCTAAGATTCCTATTAACCTTTTATTCTTCTATTTTAATAAATAAGATAATTTAAAAGAGAATACTACTATTTGCCCTTTTAAGAAATATATTAAGTAAGTAGAATTAATAGAAGTAGAAAGAAGTACTTTTAAATGTATAACTAAGCTAAAGTAGAAGAAGGGAATAAAGAAAGAAAAGGAGATAAAGAAGGAGGTAATATAGCCTACTAAGAAGGAAAAGGGTATAAAAGATAAGATTAAAGTTAAAATACCTTAAGAGTTAGTTATAAAAGAGGAGGGAAATGAAAGTAATATAGAGAGCTTTATTTTAGCTGCATTTAAAGCATTTCTAAATAGTATAGAAGAAATAAATTATATAAAAGAGGTAAAGGAAGAGGCTATAGAAACTAATGCTTATCTTAAGTAAAATATAATATTACTATAAAGGTTTAAGTAATAATATATATATAAAATGCTTTCTTTTATATTATATAAGGCTATATAAAGTTAATTTTATTAGTATTAACTGCTTTTTAGTTTAGGGTTATAATATTAATATTATAAGTAGCTAAATAATTCTATATATAATTAATCTCTTTTATAGGTATTAGAAGGAGTCTAATAGCTAGTTAATGCCTATTAAGTATATACTCTCCTAATTAGCCCTATAGGAATAGGTATATAGAGTATTTTAGGCTATTAGGGCTTTTAGTAGGAAAGACTTCCCTCTTAAGAATCTTATTATATACTTTAATTATATCTTTAGGTAGATATGCATTAATATTAATCTAATTATTATTATAAAGCTTTATAATTATCTGTAGTTAATTAGAAGGGATAGGGAAAGTAAAGTCTTCTACTTCTTAGGCCTTTAGTTAATAGTATAAGACCTAAAGCTAACTAGAAACAATATATAGCCTAGTAGGTTATTTATATATATAGTGTGAATTCTAAAGCATTATAAACTTAGAAAGCTCTATATATATTATTAGCATATAGAGATATAGAATTGCAACTTAATCTAGAATAGAATCTAGTAAAAAGTTACCTTTATCAGTAATTCTAGCAAAAAATGCCTATTTATAGTTAGTATATATAAGTATATAGAGCTATATAGGGCTATATACATGCTAGTAACCTGCCTAACTATTATTTAATTAATACTACTAGCTCTTAATCCTTTTATTTTATATACTTTTACTATATATTTAGTAATTATTAAATTAGATAAATTAGTTTATATTACCTTCTATAGTATTATGCAATTGCAAAAGGTAATAATATATACTAGCTATAAGGAGGGTTTTATTGCTATAATTAGATTAGACTATAAGAGGCATATAACCTTAGCCTTTAATAATATAAAGATATTACTTAAGTATACTGCATAATATATTAGCTAATATACCTACATAGAGCTATATAATATACTATAAGTAAGCATTAATAAAAGTATATATACCTATACCTTAGGCCTTTAGCTTATTATAAGTATTAATTAACTATATAAAGTTAGGGCCTAGGGCTATTTATCCCATTTAGCAATACTATATTATATTCTATTAATTAGAAATATTTATAGGTAAAAAGCTTTAAAAGGCTTTATATATAGTATCTCTACTAAGAGATAGTTCTTGCTAGCAGATGTAGGTATAGAGATAGGTTTAACTGAATATTTAAAGCTTAGTGCTTAGTAGGGTATTATTTTTAAAGAATTTATATAATTTAGCTAACTGTATTGCTTTTTGCTTAGAAGTAGAATATTAATATATATTAAGGTCTTATTATATCCTCTTTAAGCCTATAAGTATAACTATAAAGCCTTCCTTCTATAGTTAGCATAGGATATTCTTATCTTTAAGAATATTATAAAAGAAGAGCCTTTTAATATAGCTTTATAGGGCTTTAATATCTTCTATATAGGCTTATTTAGTAATTATTATTAATTAATCTTCTTATTACATTTTAAAGTATTAATTTAATGTTATATAGGATATAGATATATTAAACTCTATTAATATGCACTTTATAAGCTTATTTGCAGTATATTGCTTAATATCCCTTTATTATTTAATTTAAAAGCAAAATGGCATTAAGTCTTTTAGGAAGTAACTAAATATACTTATTATAAGGGCTTATAGTATCTTATATAAAAAAGAAAAAGTACTAGGTAAAAAAGCTTATATAGCATTTTAAGATTATATATACTAGTAGAAGGTTATATAACCTTAATAACCTTACTAATTATAGCATTTTATTAGAAGATAAAATAAAGCAATTAAAAAACTTTTTACCCTAGACTATGTATACTATACTGCTCTATAGTACCTAGTATACTAATAAAAACCTTTTCCTTAAGTATATTATAGTATTCTATAGTACTTAATATACTACTATAAACTCTATTATATACTTAAAATGCTTATTATAGTATTATTAATTATTAAATTATATCTTTAAAAATAATAAAGATAAAGATTAAGCTACTATAGCTATATTAATATTAGTATTATTCTAAAGTAGCTTATAAGGTATATAATTACCTTAATTCTTGCTTTTCTTAGCCTTCTTCTTCTTACCCTTTATAGAGTCTATAGCTCTCTTAAAGAATTTAGAAAGCAACTAGCAAGTAGTGCAATTAAGTAAATCAAGGAGCTTTATAGCAGCCTTTATAGCACTATCTGGCTCTAATTTACTGTTATTATTGCTACTATTATATTTACGCTTAGAAGCTATTTAAGAGTTAGTATAAGAGTAAATAAGTAAATAAGTCTATATATAGCACTACATATAAGAAAGGGAGCACTAAGGCCCTAAATAGTTCTAATTACAGTTAGTATACCTAGTAAGCTTAGAAAGGTAAATATAACATTTAGTAAGGGCTTTATTTTCCTTCTTGCACTTATTATAGACTTCTAATTTAGATTGTAAGATACTATAGAGGTAGTAGAGCATAGCATTAGCATTCTAAGAAGAGAATATTATAGTATAGAGATTTATAGTTCTCTTTTTAAACTCTTATAGTTTAAGTTTATAAAGCTTAATAGGTTTTTAAATAAGTTAATATAATATAATATAAAGCTTTATATAATATATAACTTATACCTTAAATATTAAAGTAAATAGCCTTAATACCCTTATAGCTATACTTCTTTAAAGTATAATAAAAGACTTAAATAGTTAAATTAAGCTATATAGTAAGTTATTTAATAGTCTAGTTAAAATTACTAGTACCTTTACTATAGATTTCCTTAAAAAGATACTTAAAGCAGTTACTTAAATTCTTTTATAAAAGCTTCTTCTAAATTAAATAGTTCTTATTTCAGTTATATACTATAATATAGCTAATATAGTTAACTTTATTACTATTAAAGTTATCTTTACTATTAGAGTTAAAATTATCTTTCTTAGAGTTCTTCTTAGTAGCTTCTTTAGCTTCCTTCTTTACCTTTTTAGCTTCTTTAGCCTTCTTTCTTGCTATTTTAGCCCTCTTCTTGGCTGCATTATCCTTCTTCTCTTAGGCCTCCTTTATAGCTATAGCTTCCTCTTTGGCTTTATGCAGGTCCTTAGCCTCTTTAGCTAATTATACTTCCTTCTTAAGCTTTATCTTATACTTCTTTAGCTTTACCTTTAGCTTAGGTAATATAGTACTTAGATTAAGTTATATATATATTTATATAGATAGAATTAGTTTAAAAGAGGGTATTAATACTATAAGAAAAATATTAGTAGTTAGCTATAAATTAAGTGTATTAAATATATATATAATAGGATAAAAGATATATAAAAATAAAGCTTTTAATTATATAAAAATAATAGAGGCTATATAGCATTAATTAAAGGTATATGTAAGGTAGGGGATAGGTTTATGTAAAGTAAAAGTTACCTGCATAAGCGCTATAGCGCGGGTGCTAAATTAGGCAGGGTAAAGTGCTTATAGGGGAATGAAAATAGCATTATATAAAAGATTAGAAGCATATAATTCTGAAAATACATTTATTAGGTTATATAAGGCTATTGCAGGTGTGTATAGGTAAGGGAAAGTGAGGAATTCTTACCTTGTAAGGCGTGTTGATTTTGGAGGAAGAAAATGAAGCTAAAGCTAGGATCGCGAGGAAATGTGTATTACGTTGTCACGTGACCCTAAAGGGCCCATTTTGGCTTATATAAGGGGCCTACAATAATTCAATTCAAAAATCGGATAGATACAAATGTAACCTAGGGCGCCCTACGGGGGGGGGTCGGCCTACTACGAAATGACTTTTGAGCCACTGAGCCCTATAGTCTTCCGTACTAACCCCGCCAGCCCCGCTTGCTCCAGGGTAATGGCCGTGAAGCGGCAGGCCGATACTTGTAAATGGATGGGTTGAAGTTGTTCACCTAGAAAAATGGTATTTTTCTCACCAAGTTATGCATCAGGATAAAGACCTAGCTTTCACGTTATAATAAGGACAAGGTGGTGAAGCTTTTCAGGTGACAACCCCAAACATTTTGTCACCAACACCCCTCGCAAGCTCCCTCTCATTGACAATCATGACTACTCTTAAATGGTTTAGTATACCTATGCTCTCTTTTCTATAGAGACTATATGTCACTAACTCAACAGGTGCCACGACATTCCATCTACATACACGAAGAGTCACCATCTTTCTTAATACCTAGCTAGACAGACCCTCAATATTGAAAACCTATCTGTCAGTTGATGATGTCCAAGAAGCAGACTATATCTTCATCTCACATGCCCACTTTGACCAGTTAGTACCACTCGTCAGAGTACGCTCTATAATATTAACGAATCCGCAGCCTTACTGGTGCAGATCGAATCGCCATCAAAACTGGCGCCATCATCATAGCCAACAACGAAGCAATCAACCTCCTACGAGAAGCTGGTGTTCCAGAACACCAACTCCTTCCCGTTCAAGGCGGCGAGCGAATTCCGTTATTTACTCGCGAGACCTGGAATGAAGCTAATGCTGACCCATCATTGGTCTGCCCCGCTCCTCCTGGAGCACCTCGTCGGCCACTGGATAATCTTGCAGCATTCTCGGTCGATGTCTGGCCTTCATTGCACTGCATGATGCCTACAGATCACCCCGAAATTATCGACACAGAAACTGTATACAAAGGCTCAGCGAGTCCTTACAGTTGCACTCTAGATATAACTATCGGCATGAAATACGGTCTGCTCCAGATCGGGGAGCTCATGCCGCCTGAGAAACTCACCCTTGGCCATCGCTCTTTCATCGAGTATGTCGCTGATCGAAAGCGTAATGTATTTTCTCACAGTGATGGCGGGCAATTGATGTTCAACTTTGTCATTGGTGAGAAAGCATTGCTTTGGAGTGCCCACCTTGGAGGATACGAGGGTATCCTGCGAGATTTACAGCCAAAGCCTGATATTGCGATTATGGCTATCGCTGGGAGGGCGAATCTGAATGGTAGACCCTTTGATGGTTCTGCGGCTGAGTTTGCGGCCCTGAAGGTTGGTTGGTTGGGGAACCCGTCTCAGGTGATCTGGTGTTTACATGATGAAGCGTACATACCCTTGCCCAAGAAAACCTGGAGTGGAAAGCTAACTCATGCGTTTCAGATGTATTCCACCTTGGAGGATCAAGACTGAAGCGGCTACAAAGGCAGTCGAGGAGAATGGTAGGACAAAGGTTTTGACGATGGACTTTGCGCAGCCGGTCACCTTGGACATCTAGCTTATAATTAGTGATGGGCGCTTTATAGCACTTGAGGCTACTTTCCACCTTCAGAATTGATTCAATCCAGTAAGGTAATTTGAATACATGACTGTACTAGCATGTCTCATGACTCCTTCGCATGATGGAGATTAGAATACCCTACCATATCTTCTCCTCCATATATAGAACAAGAACGGATAGCTTAGAGTTATTCACTACATCGTACGCGAGTCTTTCCTTGCGCTGCTATTCTTTGCAAGTCATCCACGTATGGAGACAAACGTCGATCGTGCTACCATATACCTCAGGGAGAATGCCAACTCATATCTTGCAGAGTAATCTTGCAGAAACAGGACGTCCGATCTTCCGCAACCATTATCGGGCCATGCATTACCAAGTATACAAAGTGGTTTAGCTGACTTCTATTCTCCTCCCAAAGTACGTCTCAGCGGGGGTTGTATGAACCCCCGCGCGGCCCCGTCGGCTACAGTTCAGACCTAGAATCTTACCCCGTGAGGAACTATGCTAAGTCGATGCACCTCCACTGGCTATCAGCTAAGAGTATCACTTCCCTTGTCGCGTAGTTGCTATTGCCGCTACGACGTTGGTCCGTACTCTGCTTCTATCGGCTCGGTACGGGTTTAGACTCCGCGATTCCGGTTTTCTATGACTACCTCACCCCGAACTCTCACCAGTTGGATATTGTTTTGACACCATTGCGAATCCATGGTCTCTCAATACGCTCTCCTAAAGCCAACCAAAGCAAATAATCGTCATGGCCCAGACACAGAGCTCACTGTCGAACGACCCAAGCTCCACCAGGCAAGATGTTGACATCGAGACATCCGAAAAGAGTCTCCAAGTCGAGACAATACCAGAGTCTCAAACAGTTTCTCCCATCAGCGAGACTGAATACCCCGAAGGCGGTAAGGAAGCATGGCTCGTCGTTGTCGGAGGCTGGTTCGGCCTCTTCTGTACGTTCGGCCTCGTAACCTGCGTCGGTGTATTTCTCGAATACTACCACACTGGCCCTCTAGCAGACTACAGTCCGAGCACCGTCAGCTGGATCGCGAGTTTGCAGGTCTTCTTCCAAGTTGGTGGTTTTGCTGTTGTAAGTCGCCCTCAACACTGTCAACAGTTCACGCCATCAAGCTAACAGCGCGGTTCGCAGTGGGGTCGTTTCTACGATTCATATGGTCCTCGATGGCTTCTCCTCATCGGCGCACCAGTATACGTCCTTGGCATAATGATGCTCTCTTTATCCACACAATACTATCAGATACTCCTCTCCCAGGCACTGCTTAGTTCTATGGGCTCAGGCGCCGTCTTCACCGCCTCCCTTACATCCACAACATCATGGTTTCGAAAGAAGCGCGGAACGGTTTTTGGCATCGTCAACTCTGGATCCTCAGCCGGCAGTATAGTCCTCCCAATCATGCTATCTCGTCTGTTCAAGAGTATAGGCTTTGGCTGGACTTTGAGGGCTGTCGGATTCATGTTCTTGGCTTTCATGGCCATTTCGTGCGTGTTGATCAAGTCGCGTACTCCGCCAAAACCTCGCCCCTTTGCGTTATCAGACTATCAACGATGTTTCAAAGAGCCAGTCATGCTGTTGACGATGCTTGGCGGCTTTCTCTTCTTCTGGGGAATGTTTCTACCGTTGAACTACATCATCATCCAGGCAAAGGCGAGCGGCGTTTCGTCTGACCTCGTCCCGTACCTTCTACCCCTCATCAACCGCATAAGTCTCATCGGTCGTTTAACAGCCGGTGCCTTCGCGGATGTCATCGGCCAGTTCAACTGCATGCTGATAATCACCACTATCACAGGCGTCTTGACGCCGGTGCCTTGGATCCCAGGCAGTCAGAGCACGGGAGCTATTATGGCATACGCTGTTGCTTTTGGCTACGGCTCAGGTGGTTACGTATCTATCTTTCCTGGCTGCCTCGGACAGATCAGCCCAATTGAAGAGATTGGCACACGGATCGGACTTGCGTCACTTGTAAATGCATTCGGGGCTTTGACGGGTAGTCCGCTTGGGGGTGCGTTGATCTCGGATAAGAGCGGAAGTGGGAATAGCTTCATGGGCTTGCAGTCATTTTGTGGCTGTACCATGATTGCTTCCGTGTTCGCATATGGGACTGCACGGTATTTCCAGGCTGGTTTTAAGTGGACCAAGGTTTAAGGCTCTTCATTAGAAACTGTTCAGATGGGGATAGCCTTATGAGCTGTAGTCCTTAGCTACGTATCTTCTATCTGCCAATAAAGGAAACGCATTGCAATTTACGTACTAAACTCCCCAGTATCCTATTCCCAGATTCCACGCCTTCCTTAACTTCTCTAGGTAACCACAAGATAGAAATGGTAACTTAGACAACGTTCACTGTTCATAGCCTCCGCCAGCCATCACAGGTAGGCTTTACTGTGACTCTTTGTTGAATTTTGCAAAGATTAAAACATTAGTGGTGATAACAAAGGACAGCTCAGAGAGAAGCGCTGTCTGATATGATATATAACCTCGAATTTCCTCCGATTAGATGCAACGCACATACATCACAAGTAGTGAAGCTCAAGCATAGAGATCGACTGATGGTGAAGTAAAAATTACAGCGAAATAACATTCAACCTCTTCTAGCTCATCATACACATATACACCAAGGAAGCTCAGGAGCATCGTCCTTCGGCTCCCATCCAAACATCCTAAGACAGGTCACAAAGCCACTAACTACGAAGAGCATCACTCGCAGACCAATAATTATCCCGCGGCCAGTCAAACTATCCAAGTCGGGTAACTATCACGTCGTCAGCTCAAATCGTCGTGCTACGAAGGATACATACCTGTTGATTGCTGCTTTTCTTAACCCATTCAAAAGCCCTCGGCATCATAGCCTTCTCATAAACCGCCAACTGGTCACCGACCTGCCCATCAGTTACACTTCCATTGGCAATCTTCAGCTTTGAAAGTTCGAGTAATGGACCAAGTGCATTAGCTGTATCGTGGATCGCATTATTAGCTCCCATTCCTCTGGAAGGCAGCATCAGGTAGATAGAATCTCTAATAAGCTAAACACATAGATTCGCAATGCTTAGATCTGCATTACTCTCACTCTTAGATAGAAGCCTTTATCTCTAATTAATAGGTATATTATTCTTTATATATTACTAAGGTATTATTATAATAGCATTATTATTAAAAGAATTAACTATTTTATAAAAGTTAAGATAGAAGCTAGCCTTTATAAGCTTCTTCTTTATTAATTCTTTCTTATTTTTAACTTAAAATAGCTTTATAGCCTTAAGACTTATTATTTATATTATCCTAGAATAAAAAAGCTTTATTCTTATTATAGTTTTTAAGTTTAAGAATATTAATATACTTAAAATATAAAGTTATTTTTATAAATAATAAAGCTTCTAGTAAATATATAGTAGTAAATAATATAATAACTTTAAATTTATTAAAGTAAAGTAATAGATTTATATATTATTTTTCTATTAAATAAGCTTTAAAATTAATAAGTATATAAGCTTTAAGATAGATTTAATAGCTTTCTTATTTTAAATTAGCTTTATTATATTTAAAGATAATTACTTTAATTTAATTATTAAACTTATTAAAAAGGCTATTTACTAGAAATATACTTATAAGGCTACTACTAATTATAATAACTTTAAGAAGAGTTATTTAAATAAATAAAATCTCTAATAAGCTAAATATATAAATTTATAATACTTAAATTTATATTACTTTTACTTTTAGATAGAAGCTTTTATTTCTAATTAATAGATATATTATTTTTTATATATTATTAAAGTATTATTATAATAGTATTATTTATTAAAAGTATTAATTATCTTATAAAAGTTAAAATAAAAGCTAGCCTTTATAAGCTTCTTTTTATTAAACCTTTTTTATCTTTAACTTAAAGTAGCTTTATAGTCTTAAGACTTATTATTTATATTATTTTAAAAAATAAAAAAGCTTTATTTTTATTATAGTTTTTAAGTTTAAAGATATTAATATACTTAAAATATAAAGTTATTTTTATAAATAATAAAGCTTTTAATAAATATATAATAGTAAAAATTATAGCTTTAAAGTTATTAGTATAAATAGTTCCCTTTTTAAAAAGCTATTATAATAATATTTATAATATAAACTATAATAAATAATATTTTCTTAAATACTTATTATATCTAGGTATTATATTAATAATAATATTATTTAATTTAATTTACTTATTAATATAACTTTTATTTCTTTCTATAAATATAAAAATATTATACTTTTAATAAGTATTATTATTAAAGTAAACCTTAATACTATTTTACTTAATGTAAGGGGCTAGACTTAAAGGTGTTTTATAATAGGTAGCTTTACATTAAGCTATTTAAGATTAAGAAGAAGAAAAAAAGCTATAACTTTATTATAAGGTTATAGTAAAGTATTTATAGTAATATAGCCTAATACTTAATGCTAAGGTTATACTATAAAGCTTATTAACCTTTTACTAACCTTAAGCCTCTTACTATAGCTTAACTATAGGGGATTTATAGTATAGGCTAGGGCTTTAATGTAATATAGCTACTAATAATACTCTTTACTAAGGATTTAAACTTCTTTTATAGTAGGCTTACTACTTATTACTAGCTAGCTAATAGGATTATTAATTAGGCTAAGTAGCCTTACTCTTAATATTATATAAAGCTTTAAAAATCCCTTTATTATTATACTTATAATAATAAATTAAAGCCTTATATAGATTACTTTTCTCTTTATTTCTGCTCCTTTTAATCTTAAAGATTTCTCTTTCTTTCTTATCTTAATATTAATAATACACTTTATAAGTCCTCTTTCTTTTAAGCTATAGGCTTTACTTAACCTTTTAATGCTTTAATTATTAACTCTATTAGTAGTTATTAATAATATCTTAACTTTCTGTCTTTATATGCCTATTTTTATTACCTTTTTTTATTTATTTTTACTTATTATATTAAGCCTTTATTATATTAACTTTACTTATTTATAAAAACCTTATTTATTATTGCCTTTATAAGTATTCCTTTAATTTTAATATTATATAGCTACTAACTTACTTAATATACTTAATTATATTATATACTTTAAGGCTATAGTATTATAGTTCTTTAGTTAAACTATTTATATTAAGGATAAGCAGGCTATTATATATCTTTTAGTTATCTTTTATATTACTATCTTTAGAAAGTAGGTTTAATGCTTCTTTATAGCTACTTTACTATTAACTTACTTCTTAAAAACTTTTTAAAGTATACCCTTTACTAAATTAACTAGCATTCTTATAAGCTAATAAGTCTTCCTTTAATATATCTTTTTTATTTAGCTTATAATTTAGTTTCATTTAACCTAAGTTACAGCTACTTAGTACTTATATTACTTATTTTTATTGCTTAATTAACCTTTAAAAGGAGAAAACTTAGAGTTATAAGATATCCTGCTTAAAGTATAAAGAGAATAAGGTATAAGTTTCTATTAGTTTTATTTTAAGCTTATAGCTAATCTATCTACTAGAAAGTTATTAAAGCTTATACTATAAGTTAAGTTACTCTTATTAAGATTAAGTAAGGATTTTATAGCTTATAAGCCTGCCTTATTAAGCTTAAAGTAGCTATAAAGGTTAAGTGTAAAACTGCTAATTATAAAGCTACTACTTATTTATTAGCTTTTAAGTAATATAAAGTTGCTATTAATATAGCTAATTCCCTTTATATCCTTACTAAGATTTAGCTATAATATCTCCTTACTAAGACTAGCTAGAAAGGTCTTAAGCTCTTTAATTAAGTTTATTCTAGTAAGGTCTATAGTAGCTTACTTTCCCTTAAAATTAATCCCCTTAAAGATAAAGATAATATTATCTTTTTTACTATAAAGAAGGCTTAGGCTTATTTCTATTTTAAGATTAATATACTTATAACTCTTTTAGTTAAGTAATGTAAGAAGAATAAGCCTATTAAGTTAACTTTTAAAAGTATTACTATTTCTTTAACTATCTCCTTTAATTTTAGTAAGATTGCTACTAATTTATCTACTATATTACTGCTAAATAGTAATAGTATTAAGGAAAATATAATAATCTTTAATACTTAAGGTAAAAACTCTATTTAAGTAAGTTAACCTCTTATACTTTATAGTAGTTTAGTTTAATTATATAGCTAAGTAGTTACTATTATTATTAGAAATAGTTTTTTATAGGCTTATTTATTTATTATTATTAATTTTATAAAGGTCTTACTGCTTTATTATAAGTTTATTACTATCTAGGCATTAAATATATATTATTTTATCTAGTTAAGATACCCTTACTGCTAAAGTTAATAGTGCTATATACTAGTGCAGTTAGTTAAATTTAAATTAAGTTTAAGTATTTATCTTATTATATATTTATAGCTATCTTTTAAAGATAATCTTAATATTAATATAAGGTAAAGGTATATATTAAATAATTAAAGAGATTATATTTTAAGAGCTATTATATAGCTCTTTTCTCTTTATCTTATAATTATTAAGTTAGTAACTATTAAGCTAAATTATCTTTCTTATTTAGCTCTTTCCTCTTTAAGTATCTTTATTACTTAAAGGGTCTTATTATATCTTTTTTAAGGTAATTTCTTTTCTTCTTTACTATAAAGTCTCTTAAAGGTCTATTATTTATCTCTATTAGCTTATAACTTTTTTTATATTCTTTTAGTATTACAGTCTTATTTAAGCTCTTTACTAGCTTTTAGGTAAGTTTTTAGTATCCTTTTTACTTAATAAAGCCTTAATAAATCTGCCTTTTATTTCACTTTTAAGTCCTTATATATAAGATCCTTTTTACTAACTACTCTTTTTTACTCTTTATAAAAATAGCTAGTAATTAGATATTATTATTTCTCTAGCCTAGTAGTAAATCTTTTATTAACTTCTTAATAAGATTAATATTAAAGTGTAAATATATTATAGTAAGTATATTTAGCTTAATTATATTACTATCTAGAACTTTTATTATTATATACTTATAGTATAGCTAATCTATCTTCTTTAAAGAGTAATTAAAAGTAATATTAATTATATTTAATTATACTTTTTTACCTTTTTTAAATTACTTAGCTAAATATTACTATTTATTTATAGTATTTTCTTATTATTATTATACTATTATAGCTTAAGTTTATATTAACTTTTACATCTCTTTTAGTTTATTAATTAGCTCCTTTACTATAAATTCTTTAAGAGCTTTAAGTAAGACTTTATACTTTTTTTTTATAGAAAAGGGGTTTATATAGTATCTATAAAGTATAAAGAAAAAGCTAGTTCTAATTAATATATATTTATAGTTATTTAATACTAGCTATATAGTAAGTAAGACTAACTTCTAGTTATATTAGCTAAAGTCTATAAAGATATAAAGATAGACTTAAATCTTCTAATTAATATATTTAAGGCTTTTATTAGTTTAAAGATAGTAAAAGGTATTAAGTTATTATTTAATCTCTATAAGTTTATAAAAGTATTACTAAAACTTACTTATTTAGTTTATTTTATAGTTACTAGTAATACTTTATAGTATTTTATAAAAGTAGTAGTAGTACTTTAGAAATTGCTATATATGTACTTTAGTATTTATATTAATTATTACTTTTAATATTATTACTTTTAAGAGCTAGTTATAAATTACTTAAAGATAATAAGCTTCTTTTTTATTAGTAGAGAGAAGATTTACTATAAAGTCTATTACTAGGTTACTAAAGATTTACTATAAGATTAATAAGGGTTATAGTAATTTTTATTTTATCTTATACTATATATATATTCTTTTATATATATTACAGTTTTTAATAAATCTTTAATAAAGCTAGCTAAAATAAAGCTAATACTATCTCCTTTATATTTAGGCTATAGTAACATTATAGCTTAAGTATTTAATAATACTAGAGTTATATTTAAGCTATATAATGTAAGTTTAAAGCTTATCTTTAGTATTTTTATTAGAGTTTTTAAATTTATTTTTACTTAATATTTAGATCTAGCCCTTATAGTGCAATTTCCTTAACTTATTTATATTATATTTTATAATCTAGATTTATAATTTTAACTTAATAGAAAAGTAATAAGCCTGCTACTAGATAGCTATTAGTACTTACTAGTAAACTTAATTCTTAAGGGCTATTTAGTGCTAGAGCTTTTATAACTTTAAGTTTTCTAGAAATATCTTTTAAGATTACTATAACTTGGTTATATTTTTATTATTTAGTAGGTTTATATCTACTTAAATAGCTACTACTTATAGTATTCTTAGTAATAATTAGTATCTCTTACTTAAGACTTATTTATTTTTTAAGTTTTTTAGCTTATTTTATTTATAGTAACTTAATATATTAGGTATTATCCCCTGTTTATACTAATAGTACACTGATGTTTAGCTGGTCTTTATGATTATAGACTGGTTATATGCTGTGTAGTGTAATCAATTCTGCCCTCTGTTGCCGCCAACGCTAACGGTCTTTGACTTTAGGCTCCTGAACCTATATAAAACTCAATACATTTTTCTTCTAATAGAACCCCGCGATTACCCCTCTCTCATCCATTTCGCGGTACGCTGTCCCCCTCGTCTTCGCGCTCTCGTCAGGTCACAGCAGCTCGGTCTTCTCTAGCACCCTTTTAGCCTGCCCTTGGATGGCCTCGAGCCACTTGTCATACAAGCTGCCTCGAATAGCCATGATGAAGTTGCTTTCATTGATAGTTAGATCTATCCCTCTAAGCAACTTCCCTTTAAGCTTATTAAGTTGCCTTATCTTGCTATTAAGGAAGCCTCTCTTAATTAACCTATAGTAAGGCTATATAACCTTAAGGACCTTATAACTAAAGGCTGCCTGCTTAATGTAGCTAGCATTATCCTTACACTGCTAGGTTAATCTGATTTCTATAGCCATATTATGCAGGTCAGTGTAATTATCTCTGTTAATAAATAGGTTAATTATAGGGATTACTTCTTGGTAGCATCTTGTCTGATATGCCCTGTTATCTTGGGCTGGTTGCAGGCTTCTTTGGATAGGCATCGTGACGGTGTAGCTGTGATGTTGTTAGCGTCTGCGATCAGAAGGGAAGGCGGGTTGGATGACTTACTGCGTGTTGGACGATTGAACTGTGTGTTTGAAGTGGGTTGCAAGAGGAAGATCTGGCCCAGCTGAAGAGCAAGTAAGGCTCTCTAGCTGGCTTAAGTGCAGTTAGGTTCAGGCTGTAATTAAGGCAGCTAACTTAATGATATTAACTTAATAAAGCTTTGCCGCCTAGGAGGCAAGTAATGTTTAAATTATGATAGACTTTAGAGATGCTTGGATACCTTTTGAGGCTAATATGCAAACTTGAAAAAAAAATATTAGGTATTATAATATCTTTACTAGCTTAATAGGCTAGTTTAAAAGGGAATTCTACTAATTTCTTTACCTATTATATCTGCCTTTTTAAGAGATTCTGTTTAGTTATAAAAAACTTAAAGTTCTTATAGTTTATAAGGATTATAAAGAGGCTATAGCTATATAGCTCTGCTCTTTAAGCTTTTAAATATTATATAATAGTTAATATTTTCTTATTATAAATAGAATAGTTAAATTCTACTAGAGATAGCCTTTATAAGATAAAAGCTACTAGATAATGTTTTCCCTTAAAGTCTTCTTAAAATAGTACCCTTCTTATAGTAAAGCTAAAGCTATTAGGCTTAATAAATATTAACTTTCTAGAGTCTTACCCTACTAATATAAAGGCTTTAATAAAGTAGCATTTTAGCTTCTAGAAAGTAGCTTCTTTCTTATAAGTCTAGTAAAAGGTAATTCCTTTTTAAGTAAGTTTTATAAAAGGTATTACTATTATTAAAAAGTTAAGTATAAATATCTAGTAATAATTAGTAAATCTTAAAAAGCTTTATATTCCTTTTATTAATAAGAGTGTAACCTATTTCTAGATAGCTTACTACTTCTTAAGATTATATTTTACTTTTTCTTTTACTTTTATAATAAACTCTAGATATTTTACTTTTTTAATTATAAACTTATATTTCTTAAAATCTAAGTATAACCTAGCTTTAGTAAGCTTATTAAGAACTAGTTATATTTTTATTATATATTTCTCTTAGGTTTTTAATATATATATTAGTATATTATCTATATATATTATAATAAAGTAATTTAAAAATTATTATAGTATACTATTAATAAATTTCTAGAAGGTAGTAAAAGCGCTATTAAAGCTAAAGGGATAGACTAGCTACTTAAAGGACTTAAAGTAAGTTTAAAATACAGTTTTTACTTTATATCTCTTAGCTATTTTAACTTTATAAAAGGTAGTTATAATATTAAACTTAATAAACTACTTAATATTAGCTAGATTTTATAAGGTTTTTATTATTAAAGGGAAAAAGTAGTAATCTTACTATAAGATAGTATTTAATACTTAGTAGTTATAGTAAAAGTATAACTCTTTATTAGGTTTCTTTATAAAGAGTATTAAGGCTATAGCATTTAAGCTACTAGCTTAAATAAACCCTTTATTAAGGAGATTAGTAAGAATCTTTTAAAGTACTATTAATTCTTCTTTTAATATAAAATAAAGGAGCCTTTAAGGTAAAGGAGACTCTTTTCTATTTTAGTTTTTTATTAAGTTAATCTTATAGTTAATGCCTAGTTAGTAGAGAGGTAGCTATTAAGCCTCTACTTCTAAGAAGAAGTCTTTATAATTTTAAAAGATTTCCTTAAAAAGCTTTTCTTAAAGATTTACTAATTCCTTTTTTACTAAGGCCTTTTTGGTATCCTTAAAGTTAATTATATCTATTAAGTTAGTAAGGTTACTGCTTTTTTACTTTTACTACTTTTTTACTTATTAATAAGTTATAAGAAAGGTAAAGGCAGAAAGTAAAGTAGTTAATTAGATTTATTAAGCTTTATTTAAATACTATATTAACTTAAAAGGTATTAAGATATTAGTAAGTTTATATATAATTTATTATTAGTATAATATAATTATAATTTAATTATACTTTAATTAGGATTTTCCTAGATAGAGGTTACTATTTAAGTTTTTAATAATATATATATATATTATCTACTTATAACTACTAACTTTTAGCTAAAATATTATTATACTTTAAGTTATAATAGGCTAGCTTTTATTAATAAAGCTATAAAACTATTACTTTTTCTTATTAATATATAGGAAATAGAGTTTTCTAATAAGCTTAAAATTAATTAAAAAGTAAGTACTATAACTACTATCTATTAAAGCTTTTTATAGTTTATTATTAACTTTATATAAGATTATAGCTAATAGGCTAAGTATTTAGCTTTTTTATATCTTTTAAGCTATTTTCTCCTTTTTATTAGGCTTTAGTACTTGCTTTTATATTAAAGCTATTTATTTCCTAACTTATTAAAGGTCTTAAAGCTATTCTTATTAGTATTAAACTAATTAAAAGGCTATTATATAATACTATTAAAGACCTTTTTAATAGACTGCTTTTATGATTTTTATTTAAAGTATATAGTAATAAGGTATTTTAAAGAGTTATATTAGAAGTATTATTAAAGTATTCTTATAGTGCAGTCTTTAGGACCTTACTATTAGCTACTCTAGTTTTACTTTATATAGTTTACTTTACTTATTATAATATTACTATTCTTATTAGTATTATACTATTTAGACTATTAATATATAGTAAAGCTTTAATAACCTTACTTCTTATTTATAGGAGTTTAGTTATTTTAGTATATTTATTTAAGTTTTTATATAATGTTTTAGATCTTATTAAGCTATATTAAGTATATAGTTAGCAGTTTAATAGTAATTAAGCTGCATTATAGCTTCTAGTTTATTATACCTTTAAGGAAGGTAATTTTAACTTTATTATTTTAAGTACTATTACTTATATTTATAATAGTTTACTTAAATTTAAGTAGAAATTATATAAATAGTATATATTCTTTTTAATAAAGACTTTATAGCTAACCTGCTACTTTTACTTTAAGATTTAGGTTTTAGTAGTTTTAGTTAAAATAGGCTAGAAATTCTAATAAATTATAACTTATAGATAGTTCTGCTTTATAGAAGGTATATACTATAGCTTTTAGGGTTTTATTAAGCCTTAAATAGATATAATACTAAATTTCCTAGTTATTTTTAAAGAAGGCTTAATTTAATATAAGTTTATTATATATCTGCTATAACTATATAGTGTATTCTTTATGCTTTCTACTAAAGGTAGGCAAGTTAAGAAGTAGCTTCTTTTTAACTAGTGCTACTAGGGTTGTAGGCGTTACAGGGTTAGGGTTAATATCTATATTAGGGAATACTAGTTCTTCTATTATACTTATAATAGACCCTTTACTAGAAGCTAGCAGGTCTGCAGCAATTATAAAAGGAAATCTAATACTTATTTTAGCTAGTATATTACTAAAAGGCTATATTGCATTTAAAATTATAGCTTAAATAAATTTAGCTATTTTATTATTATTAGGGAGGCTATTTTTAGTCCTTAGTACTAATTACTTAGGTTATTGTAATATATTTATAATGAGATTATAGCTAACTTAAAGCTAGGTATTTATTAAGGTTAAGTCTTAGATATTATAAGGGGCTAGACTTAAAGGTATTTTATAATAAGTAGCTTTATATTAAGCTATCTAAAACTAAAGAGAAGAGAAAAAGCTATAACTTTATTATAAGGTTATAGTAAAGTATTTATAGTAATATAGCTTAATGCTTAGTGCTAAGGTTATATTATAGGGCTTATTAACTTTTCACTAACCTTAGGCCTCTTGCTATAGCTTAGCTACAGGGGATTTATAGTATAAGCTGGGGCTTTAATGCAGCACAGCTACTAACACTTAATTACCTTTCCTTAAAGTACTTTATATTAAATGTATTTCTTATAAAATTAAATATAATCTTTCTCTTAAAATAGCTTTTAAAGAAAGTTTTAAAATCTTATTTATATAATTAAATTACTTTACTTATATATTAAAGCTTTATTTAAGTTAATTAAAACCTTTAAGTTAAAAAAGCTAAAAATATAAAAGGTAAATAATATAATGCCTTTAGACTTATTAAAGTAAAGTAGTAAGTTTATATATTATTTTTCTATTAAATAAGCTTTAAAACTAATAAGTATATAAGCCTTAAAATAAATTTAATAGCCTCCTTATTCTAAACTAGCTTTATTACATTTAAAGATAGTTACCTTAATTTAATTATTAGACTTATTAAGGAGGCTATTTACTAGATATATGCCTATAAAGCTGCTACTAATTATAATAACTTTAAGAGGAGCTATCTAGATAGGGATATTAGTAATATCTTAGTTATGTTGTGGATTGGTAATGGGTCCGGGTTAAGCTGCTTAAAAATACTGATTATCTGTAGCCTTAGAAGATAATCAGGTTTAAATAATTTGTAAAAAAAGAACGTGATTTAGTAAGGAATTAATATTAACTATGCGTTTCCAAGAATTGAGCCCAGATCATGTAATTAAATCTATTGACAATACTCCGTGGAAACAAGACGTCGAAACGGCCCCGCCGTGACTATCCAGATCTGGTTAGTACCCCGCCGGTCCCGTCGGCCTTATAATCAACAGCATTAAAGGGTTCGGGATGCATCGAATGTGACATTGGGCCGAAACAGAGGTATACAATAGCCATACTCAAGCTTACAGCCAAGTTCCCCGCTTCAGCCAAGCCCGTAACTTTGACTTCAGTAGCAGAGAGTGTAGAGCCCAGAGTCGAGCTTAATACCGCCGGATATCATTGGCAATTGTACAAGTGCGTCATCCAGAACTTTTCCAGCCCATCAACTGTAACTCTCCAAGAGGCCGGGCCTGCCTGTTCTAGAGCATCTTTATCTAGGCTTTAACAGAACTGTAATAGTGGATTCCTCATTCCCTTGACCCTTTTATCATGTCTTACTAAAGAGCGCTATTTATGTTGCACTCGAGAGGTTTAGACCCTGTTGCCACTAGTAGTCAATTATTCCTATAAGGCGAACATTTTGGCTGCGAATTGTAGGTGATAAACAAGATTTAATATGTCTCTTCCCAATTGAAGCCTTTATTTAACAGCTTTTATAATGTATACCTTCTTATAAGTCTTGGGAAACATACAGGGCCCGGAATACGAAGACACCGTAGAACAACACGCTCAACACAGAGCAGTCTTAGAACGCGAATTTGATCCGGATTTCATGCAAACTGGTGACGAACCTTGGCATGCCAATACCAATTAATCGAGTCCAAAGCCAAGCTCTTGAGTCAGGGAAGGAGGCCTCGAATTGCCGATGGTACTGCAGTCCTCGGCCTTGCGTGTTCGGAGAAGCTGCCTCAAGGGTCTGAGACAGCGCAACTGAGTTCCAGGTGATCCATCTGGCATTTCTCCCTATTCTTGCCATCAATGGTAAATGCTACTCTGGTGTAGTTAGAGCTAATAGGCAGAAAATATCCTTTCCTGGGTGCATTTGTCAGTGGTCACGCCGCCTAGACGGAAGGCCGGCAAACCGGGAGACCGACCCCACTTCGGGATGGATGGAATATGTAAGTATCAAGTTATATTATTATTAAGTCAGTTTTCAAAAGAGTTCCAACAATCGCTCGGCGAACTTACCTTAGATACCAAGTTTTAGTTCGCTATGGCCACCCAGTTCAAGAGAACGTCATCCGATGTGGAAGGCTACACTCGTATCAAGCACGAGCAGATCCCGATGCGCGATAGTGTCAAGCTCTGTGCCGATGGTTTTCTTCCCTTCTCAGCGTCCAAAGACGGGGACAAAGTCCCTGTGATTTGTAGTCTCGGACCCTACGGCAAGGACGTCCATGCCTCGTCGTTTGGATTACCCCAAACCCAGATCTACGCCGAAATGTACAAAGACATCAAGCCGCTTGGGCCAGATGCATGCTTCGAGCTGTGTGATCCGCTCGTGTTGGTATGTCATATCAAATAGAGTCTCACCAGTCAGACTAATACTCATCTCAGTAACGTGTAGTGTCAAGAGTACGGCTACGCTCTTCTTCGTGTCGATGAGCGTGGCATTGGTAATAGTGAAGGACGGTTAGATCCCTTTGGCTTGGGAAGATCTTCACAAATCCAAGATGATGCTGAAGGCCAAGGTAGGTTATCATCTATTGTCGGTTTGCAAACATTGTAAGAAACTCATTTTACTGCTAGATCTTTACGATGTGGTTGAATGGGCTGCTGCTCAAAGCTGGTCCAATGGCAAGGTAGCCTTTTCAGGTATTAGCTACTACGGTATGGTAGGATACTGGGCCGCCATGCAGAAACCGCCACATTTGACGTGTGTCATGTCATATGAATCGGCCTATAGTCTCTACCAGTCTGTTCGTCGTGGGGGTATCTACAGTCAAAACTTCCAATCCCATTGGTACAAGAACATTGTTACACCCCAGCAACAAGGAGCGCGAGACGGGTCACGAACCAAAGAAGAGCTTGAGGCCAACCTAGTGGATTACCCCGGCCTCCTGGCAACAAACGAGTATCCTGACCGAGGATGCGTTGGCTTTTTGTAAAAGATTCGATCGCTCTCCGACATCGAAGTACCGATTTATCTAGCAGGAAACTGGACTGATTCAGAGGTACATCTTCCGGGTAACATCCGTGCCTGCAATGGCATCTCTTCAAAAGAGAAGTGGCTTGAAATGCACACCAGAAACCATTTAGGCGCATTTTACAAGTCAGGTTACATTTCTATGTAGAGGAAGTTCCTAGACTATTTCCTCTTTAACAAGAAGGATAACGGAATGCTTGATGTGCTACGCATCCGGCTACTTTAGCACCATAGTACTAAGACTCTATATTGTAAAGAGAAGATTTCTTTCCTGCCCTCTAATGCAGAAGAAATGTCATTTTATCTTACCCCTCAGACACAACTATCTTTGAAGCATCTGGCAGGAGAAAAGCAGCAATTGTCCTACCAGGGTTACCAAGCAAGCATCACCTTCACACTAGAATCTCCATTTGCTGAGTCTTTTGAAATACTGGGATCTCCATATCTCAATCTTAAAGTCAGCACCGACGCTGAGGATTTAGATCTCTTTATCTATCTTCATGCAATCGATCAGAACGGGAGAATAGTGGTATTGAGGGGCAACCATGGTGAGCCTATGGATAGCTTCGCCAGAGGCTATTTCCGACTGTCACACCGAGATGAAGTTGCCAAGGAGTTTGATAAGGACCGCATTATCTCCCAGCCTCCCACTCCCAAGTCTGAAGTCATTCCTAATCAGATATACAAGGTTATTGTGCCTATCTACCCAGCAGCATATCTCTTTAACAAAGGCCAAACGCTTTCACTCGAGATAGGCTCGGTTAATACGCCAAGCACGATTCCTCCGATGCGTCATGAAGGGGGTGATAGAGTTGCAGAGAGATTTGAAGGAGAAAACATTATATTCTCTCACGGACGTCTGGTGCTGCCCCGTGTGATGCGCTCAATCATTTCTCTCTAATTATCCACTACTGTTAATCAATAGTTAAAAATCGCAGTATGTCAATGGGATAACACATAGTAAACTACCTTTAAGCTACATGCTGATTTTCTGCTTGTCTGCTTAATTCCGCAAAAAGTCAGCGAGATATGCTAATTAGAGGCTAAAGTCTGATACTTCAGCCATAAACTGCCGCGTCGGTGGGGGACTGACGCTCGGGATACAAAATCAGGTCTTTATGTCAGACGTCTTCTGACACCCCCAGACCTACCTAAGTGCATCAAGCTTTGGAGCTCTCAGCTACACCAAGTTTGCAGCAATATAAAGCCCCGTTGTTCCATTGGCAAGAGTTTTTCATCAAAGAAATACGTGTTTGCCAATGAGGCTCTGGCTTTCAGCCCCATTATGCAGGCTTGGACGGATTAGATGTAGACGCAGCCCCAAATGAGTGATGGCATATTTGTCATTATTGGGCATGACTGATTTTCTCTCTTACAAGAACAATTACTTCTTCCTTGTGCCACGACGCTCACGTTCAATTTTTAGTGTTCTAGCATTCTTTGTTACTGAAAGACAGCGCTGATAATGGAGGTCGTTGGCGTCATAGCGGCTGTTCCGGGCCTTATTCAGATCATCCAAGCAGTGATAACAGCTATTCGCGGGGTATCCAAAAAAGAGGCTGTACTAAAGGTAGCGCAGAACCTAATTCAAAGTCTTCGAAATGTTGCACAAATCCTAGAACGCAGAAAGGAACAAGGCTTATGGGATAAACCGCAATTCAAACAGCACAAATCAACCATCAAACACTAGACCACAGAGCTAGCCTCCCTCAAGGTTATGCTCCAGCCGTCAAACATCAAAAAAGACACGCACAGGTGTCAAAGAAGCTTTGTCTTGTCTTGACTGAACTCGAAAAAACACTCAATCAGTGGTCAACTTGTCTAAGCCAGATTCAAACAGAGCTCATATTAATCATGACAAATATTCAACAACAAATCATAAAAGGTACAATGCTAAGAAAGAGATTAATATATAGCTCTAAATATCTTAGATGTATTACATATACTGCTCATTTACAAGCTGATTTAGATCCCTATAATAACAGCTTTATTCCTGACAAAACACCTAGGACCTGCAAATGGATTTAGTCACAATTGACGTTCTCTGATCAGATTAAAAGCTCTTTAGCCATGCCAGATTCCTACCTTAAGCAGACTCTTTGTATCTATGGCATGAAAGGCTGCAGGAAATCTATGCTTATCAAGTCTATTGCGCAGAAACTTAGACAACAAGGCCAGATCGCTCTCCGTTTTTCGTTCTGGTCAGGCAATGAAAACCAACGAAAGCTCGAAGACCTCTTGAGAACCCTGGTATGGCAGACACTGAGGCGCATCAAAGATGTTGACCTTAAGAAAGTATCCAAGCTATTAACTCGAAGTGATGGCATCGACAAGAGCAGCCTTCTAGAGGCATTGCACATCGCTTTATCTAGTATCAGGCAGAAGGTCTATTGCATCATCGACGGCATTGACGAGTCTACCGAGGACTGGAACAGTGAAACAGATAGGTGTCTTTTAACTGTTCTAGAACTGGTTAAGAATCTGTAGTAAGGTTAAGGTTTAAAAGAGGCTTTAGCCCTTAGAGTATAAAGGTAAAGGATACTAATAAGTATATATAAGTAAAATACTTATTACTTTTACTATTACTTAAGATATTACTTTTAGCTAAAAAGTTAAATATTTTAATAATTAACTTTAAAGGTATATAAATAAGTAGCTATTTATTACTCTTTTATAAGAATAATTTAACTTATAGTATATAAAATATATATAAAGTTAAATACTTAATAGAAGTAAGTCTATTAACTTAAAATAATACTTTTAAAACTGCTTTATATTACTTAATATTTTATATATTTTAATATTAATAATAAATATAAAGATTATAACTTTAACTTCTAATTTTTTTATTATTATTAATATTAAAATATATAAAATATTAAGTAATATAAAGCAGTTTTAAAGCCTTAATATAACTATTAAGGAAAATAGCTATAATAATAAGATCTTTCTAGAAATTATTAAATTTAATTATTATAGTTATATTATAATAATAAAACCTTTTTATTATATTAAGAGGAAATATTATAAGATAATTAAAGAATTATTAAATAATAAGATTAATAAAAGGGTATAAATAGTAAAAATTAATATAGCTTAAGTATATATAGTATTAAATTTATAGGAGGTAATAAATACTAGGATTTTATATTTATAGGTTTAAAGATAAGTTAATTAGTAAGAGAAGACTTTAAGGAAAAAGTTAAATAGGCTAGCAGTATTAAGCAGAAAGCTTATTAAAGATTTAATTATAATTAAAGATTAAGTTTTTAGTTAAATAAAGCTTTTACACTAAATAAGTTATAAAGGTTTTAAATACAAAGGCTGGTCAAGAATCATAGGAACCTTCACCGGCTCCTGGCTAGCCGAGAACACTTATTACAAACGTTTCCGAAAAGAGCCGTGCCAAGACTAGAGATTACAGAAAATCTCATACCAGGCGATATAGCTAAGCTAATTGCAGTCGAGATACATGACTCACTGGAAATCTGTTCACCTGTTACCCGAGACGAGGCTCAGAAGAATCTAGAAGCCAAGACTCAAGTTATGTTCCTTTAGGTAACGCTGGTCTTCAAAGAACTGAGGCGTTGCTCTAGTGTCGAAGACATTAGGCAAACGCTTCAACAAGTCCCCCACGACCTCGACCGTGAATATCACCGACTATTGTTGCAACTTATGACTCGCACAAAAGGATCACTAGCAAAACCTTCCATATCAATGAAGCGTGCGAGATATGTCTTGTCTTCTGTCCTAGCCTGTCCTGAGCTTATGACGGGCGAAGACCTACGCTATGCATATGCCACACAGGTCAACGTGAATGGCACAATCGAGAATGACCGCATCACCATTGAAGGTATCATGGATGCCTGTGGCGATTTTGTCAGGGTCACAGAAGGTCGCTATCATACCATCCATGCATCGGCATCCGACTTTCTCACGCGACCGAAAGACGAATGGGAATCTGAAGATATGAATATTTCATATTTCCAAGTCAACCTCGTGGAAGCTTAGAAATCCATGTCCTTAGCTTGCTTCAAGTACATCAAGTGTATAGACCTTGGGTACCCATTAACGGATAGCAGGGCCTCATCTCTGTCATCAAGATACACCTTCTTCTCCTACGTTGCAAGATACCTTCCTTTACATTTAGCTGAAGCTCTACGGGAGAATCATCAAGTCAGAATCGAAACATCTAAATTTGTGAAAACACATCAATTCTGCGCCTTGATTGAATACATTCTGGCTACTAGTCAGAACTCCCTGCCCAACGACTTCCTTGGCTCTATGTACTATTGGGGTGAGATATTTGCCTGGACGTGGATGGAACTGGTTCGAGCTTTCCATCTCGAATTGGATTGGAATTGGATTGCCGAGAAGGAGACTTGGGCGTTCAAGACAAACATTACCAACCATGGATCGCTTTGGCATTTCTCATTCCAGCAAATGCCCAAAGACTGGTTAAACAACAGGCCTGGCCTTTCACAAGGCCTGCGCGCAACAATAGGAGCGTGATGACGGAGACGAGAGATAAGGCAATTTCTATGTTGCCTCAACATATCGCAAGCACCCATGGACCTATCGTACAACGGGTATCTGGAACTCTTCATGCTCTTTCCCAAATCTTTGCGACATTCAGAAGTACAGGCACAGACATCCTAGCTTCGTCAGCAGAGTCCATGCCGGTCCCAATGCTTCTCCTTGCAGCCAATGTTGCGAGGCAACAGGGGAATTCGCTGCTCGCAGAGAATATGGCGGTTATCTCTGTTAAGAAGACAAAAGAACGAGGTGACGTCTTTGAGTTTTGCAGCTTGCTATTACTTGCAGCAGTAAGATTCCACGCAAAAAGGGATATCAGTGAAACAAACGTAGCGATGGTGCGAAAATCAGTCCGAATTGCAAACCACCTCCCTACTCAGCCCATATACTGATGATAGAGGCCCTCCAAATACTGATACTTCTACTCCTCAAGAAGGAAAGGAAAGAAGAAGCGGATGAGTTAATCCGCATGTATGAAGATCTTGTCGGAAGGAATCGCAAAAAGTCCAGCAGCCGTATGGGAGTACGGCCTTTGCCATACTCGATTCGGAACAGCGCATAGGAAAGAGGCTCTGGGATACATGGCTAGAAGGCTCCTCTTTAGCGGCAGCTATACAGTCTCCGCAGACTTTGCTGCTCAGGCCATAGATATTCTTGCAGACTCAGGATCTAAGCCGAGACTCCGAGATCTGAGTTTGCTAGGTATCCATAGAGACGCCCTGTACAGGGCGTGTAACTTCGAAGAATGCATCGCTAGCTGCCAGCAACTACTAGTCTTCTTAAGAAAGCTTAAATCGGGGCCTATGGTTACAGATGCCTAATGGAAACCCTAAATTTTGATAGCAAGGTGTGTCATTAAGCAAGGAAGTATAACAGAGGCTGACACGTGGTTTTGTAAGGTGGATGACGAAATAATGCTTCCTGGCCCTGATGAGCCGCACCAAAAAGGTCAAAATTGGTTCTTCTTTATGATGGAAGATTTGGCGCTTTTGGGGCGTTACAGGCGTTCCCAGGCCATTGCCAATGAGCTACTAGAGATCAGAACAATCACCCACTCCGAAGACGACGAAGACTTGGGTTTTGGAGCCATCGAGTCGCTTATTTCTAAGCTCGAGGCTATCGGTTGTATAGACCATGACTATCCGGAAATCCTCCGCTGTCACTCGTTGTTAATGACTGCACAAGGCATACAGGACGCGGAAGGAAAGATGGCTTGGTTTGGACAACGACTATGGTCAATAGACGAGGATCTTTAAGCTTTCAGTAAGAGAATATCTTTACTCGAGCTCAAGTGCATCGACACATGCTTCCATCTTGATGATTTGTTATTCAACGCCCTTGAGGGATACATGATGCTAGGGCGTTTCTTCTTCAAGCAAGAGAACATCGAAGCAGCAGATATAGTGTCATCTGACGCGGTGTCACGTATCTTTTCGGATATGTCTTCAGAAGACCCTTCATGGACTTTCAGATTAGCAAGTCAGGTCTACCTCGTCGCCGGGGAATTTTCCAAGTGTATTCCCTTGCTTTACCAGGCTCATGAAAAGTCAGTAGGTGCCAATGGTGATGCAGTCTTCAATTTTGAGATGGAGATGATTTACGCCTTTACGTACATATACGCAGTGTAAGCGTTTGAAGAAGATCTCGAGAAGGTCGACTTGAGATTATCCTTTCTCGAAAGGTCTTGCGAGCATTTATCGAGAGCATCTAGGGAAATGTATGAGATAGACCGGTATAAGAGCTCACGGACACAGGGGGGGCAGAGAGACGGTGAACTGGATACAGAAGAGAGTAGGAAGGAGAGAATGACAGATCTAAAAGCGCGGCTGGAAGACATTAATGTAGGTTCTATGCTAACTGAGGCGATGGCTAAGTTTGGGCCCGCGGCGGCAGAAGGGGAGCTATTGAGCTAGGGTAATTACTAGAAAAGTAAAAGAGATTGTTTACGACAAATAAATAAGAAGAATATATCAGCCCGATTAGTAACTAAATGTAAATATACTAAATAACATAGCAATTCAAGAAAGGGAAAGCACGTGATATAACTGCGGGGTATTCGGATTTTAGCCCAATACACCTTCAATCACCAATGGCATCATAAAAGAGAAACACATAATGCCACAGCGGAAGGGCAAAGGCAAGTTCAAGTTTTACCGCAAATATAGCCTTTTACTCACTCGTTCTATCCCAGGTTGCTCCGTTTGCTCCAAGCGAAGGATCGTCTGTGATCTTGGACAACCGAGCTGTCAGAAATGTCTCGGCAGAGGATTTACTTGTCCTGGGTACGGTCCAAGACTTCGATGGGTTCAGGGCGTGGCTCTTCGTGGCCATCTTCGGGGTGTCCATTTTCCTGTCCCCGAGTCTCCAGCATCCGCGTCCTCGCCAAGTCTTGAAAGCAACACTCAACAACTGTTAGACTATTAACGACAAGAACATCGCCGAGTTAATGGTCTGGATCGACTCAGGAAAGAACTATTACCGCCAAAAGGTACTGCCTCTAGCTCAGACAAATGAAGCAGTGCGTCTCGCTATATGCGCAGTCTCAGCCCAGCACGCAGCAAGAGACTTCACTCCTTCAACTGTGTATGAGAAAGACAGAGACCGGGTCTTGTCGATGATCATGCGTGGTGTTGACGACATGACCGCTCATCCCCAGCTCACAGTAACAGCCGATACAGCAGAATGGATGCTTTCGTCGATGATGGTTCTATCATCCTACGAGCTCGCTCATACTGGCGGTGCAGATGCTGCTGACTTCCATCGAAAGGCAGCTCGTGCGTTAGTCAACACTCTATCCACTTTGGACTTTCCCAAGAGTAGCCTTTTCGGCTTTTTGCAGAACCAGCTTTCTATGTATGATATTTTCGCGTGTACTACGATCCTTGACGCGACGAATGTGCAAGATGCGATTAGACCAGTTGAGTGCGGGGATGATAGGTCATTCTATGCGTATCTACTGATTCTGCATAATGCGACACTTATGTCTCGAGGCGGGTCAGCTCAAGACTCAACTCGCGATTGGAGGAGCGAGTTTGTGCAGGCGCGAGGAGAGACGCTAATGGAAGTTGGCAGTAGCGGGGTATGCTCGAGTACTGATCGTGGGGACTTTATACGTCTGGTTGACGCCTATCACAATGCTGCTTTGTTATACACTGCACGATGCCTTGGTCATGAAAATGGTCCAGAAGAAATAGTCAGCCTGTCCGACTTATTTCGACTACTGAGTGGTATGGAGAATCTACATGCGTGCATTCATAACCTCGCATGGCCAATCTTCATCGCCGGGACTGAATCCCGGGGAGATGCCGACAGGCAGCTCATCGTGAGAGATCTATACAGGAGCTTGTCTGATGTCACAGGATTTAAACACCACGGAGATGTTCTCAATTTTCTCGAGACGTTCTGGGCTAGCGGCGATTCAGACTGGCGCATACTAGCAAAGCAATGGGAAAGTCTCGATAGAAGAATTCTAGCGGTTTGAGAAGCAAGCTATCTACTTTTTAACCGTCTCTTCATCCTCAATTCCAAAGATGACCTTCATCGGATCTCGATACTTGTAGTAGCCCAAAGCCGGTGGACACATACCATACCCTAACAATCTGAGCATCTTGGGTGGGAAGTTCCGAGCTTTTGCAACCTCCGGGGGAATGCTCAGGTACTGGTTTTCTTCCTGCCTCAAGGTTCCCTTGCACATGAAGATACCGATAGTTTCTCGAGCGTCATCCCTTTCTATGTTAGCTTATATAATACTAGGAACGGTATGATAGGCTTACTTGGTGACGTTGGCTCCGCCTGCGTGATAAACGTTGCCCAGGAAGAGCATAGCGTCGCCTATTTCCAGCTCTCCGGGGATAGCCTCTTCATCTAGTGGGCATCTATCAGGGCCCCAGAGATGACTCTTTGGAATGACGATAGTCGCGCCATTCTCCTTTGTCGTCCTGGTCAAAGCCTAGGGACGTTAGATACTCCAAGCTATCCAGGGAAAAGAGGGAACTTTACCGTCACGCAGCCAAGCATCACGGGCATATCGGAGTTACGAGGGTGATAATCCGAATCATCCCTATGAAGAGCCTGTTGCTTACCACCAGGTTCAACGCGAAATCCAACAGCGCTAGCAATGTACGGCTTTCCGAAAACCGTCAACTGCTCTTGACCTTCCCAGTATGTGTACTTGCTACCAAGGACCTTCTCAGAAACAGACTGGAACAGGGGGTTGATGGCTAGTTCAACACATGCGTCTGATGTAGCGAAGAAGCCAGTTGCTCGCTTGGTGGTGGGGGGAAAGAAGCCAGAATCATCTTTGACATCGGAGTCAAAGAGGGGTTTCAGGTCACTTCTGATCTGTTCGCATAGAGACTTGGAGGCTATGCCCTTGATGATCAAGGCACCGTCTCTCTCCAGGGCGTTGATTATTGTGTCTGCAGTTGTACCTGGGTCTTTGGCATGCAGTGTCGAGATTGCGGCTCCAGCCTCTGTGGGATAGTTTGAGAATGGGCACATGTTTGCGCCCAATGATAAATTGATAGACGAGGGTCAATGATTTAGAATTGGGAGAGACGTTTCGACATTACGGTTGCAAGTGATGTGCCTTTTAATACTTGCTTGCAGTTCATTCAGTTCCTAAGCTTAGGCTTTCTCACATTAGCTACCTAATTAAGAAGTTGAATCGAGGTGTCTCTTGGTAACTTCCCAAACTAGTATAGCTTCAGCTTTATGTGGGTCTTCTCATCACAACATCTGAAAAGGGAACACATGTTGAACGGAACACAACATGGTTGCCGTCGGCACGGAGATTGATCCGGCCGGGCAACGGATATTGTGTCACGTGATTTGTCACGTGACCTGTCGCAAGTGGATCACGCCCAATCGCACGATTGACGTATCATGCACGATCGCGACCGATTGCGGGGTCATGCAGCTACACTGCCAATTGACGGGCAAATGTGGGTCTGCTGCATAATAAAGGAAAGATCTGTGATTGGCCTGATTGCTGTTGTATTTGCTGCATAGATGTAGCTTGCTAATAAAGAAGGTTATTATAAGACTAATTAATTAAAGGAATAGATTATAACCTCTAATAGAAGGGAGGTTATATTATTAAAGAATAATATATATATAGCTATTACATAATACAGTAAATAGAAATTAGCTGCAGCTATCTCTGGCTAACCTGGATAAATGTTATTTAGTCTTGATATTTACTTATATAAGTAAGACTATTATTCCCTTAAGGAAGAAGGTTAAGTAATTTAATATAGTAACTTCTATATATAACTATTATATCTATTACTGTAACTATAGAAGAGGAATTATAATAATTAATATATATTGTTTTTTAATTGTATTTACTTCCTGTTTAGTTTATTGACTTTACTGTTTATTTTATAGGTTATAAGCCTGGATGCATTGCAAATTTTTACATTTTTATTTTAAATTATAAATAAGACATTATAGATACTATTTACTACATTGATTAGACTATCTTATATTATATAACTATATACTAGAAAGCATAATAACCTTCTATCTTCTTATAGATACTATAGTTAACGAGAAGATACTAGCTAACCCGACTAACCCCAGTTAGGGCAAGGCACCCCTCCTAAGCACCTTCTAACAATATACCCTAGCTGCAGCTGCCAGAATATCCTCCATTAAATCACAATATTAGCAAGTCCTAACTCCTCACCTAAGTACTTACGCTAACAGTAAAGCAATACAGCTTAAGCCTATTCCTAGATAATATCTAATGACTATCCCTAAAGAAGAGAATCTTAGATCCCCTCTAGCTGCAAGCTTACTATAAATAGGTATATAATTTAACCTATTAGAAGAATAAACATTGCAGGTAATTACTAATTATAGATATAAGGATAAAGCTAGATTAAGTAGTTAATGCACCTGCTTTAATCTCCCTCCTTATCCTGCTATATTATACATATAATAGAGGATTCCTTAAATTTATTAATAGATAATAGCTACTATAGATAACACTACATTTATTATACCTCTTTACCCTACTGCTCTACCAGTTACCTTATAATAAGACTTAATAATCTAATAGACTACTTATAGAGCATCCCTCTTTAATACTATTCTAGCAGCCTCTTAAAGTATATAAGTAAAGCAGTATCTTATAGATAAATATAATCTAGAAATAAAAGAATATAAAGAAATTATTAACCTTAAAGATTTTAAGATTCTAGTTAATAAAGACTAGCATCTTAAAGATGCTAATTAATAGCTAATCTAGAAGCTAGCACTTAAGAACTCCCTTACTAGTACTAAATAGAAGCTTAATTTTAGCCTTACTATATGCAGTAAAGCATCCTTGCTAAATGCAATTATTATAACGTATAAGGGTAAGGCCCTTAGCATCATTTAATAATGCAACTGCAGTTTAATTGCCTTTAAATAACTAGAAGAGCGATTTGCAGGATCTCTTTCTCTACATAAGGATAACATCCTGGCTAAATTTGCTAACCTTAACCTTAGAAGTTAGTCTTATATCCTGACTTTTATTAAGAAGTTCTAGTTAATTGTATTTTCCTATAAGGAAGTAGAAGGCATACTACTAGATAATATTCTCTTTTATTATCTCTCCTATACTATTCTTCTAATTAGTAAAGACTAATTTTATTAGATATATTAGCTTTACTAAAAGGGATTACTTAACTATAGTATTTACAATTATCTTAAGGATCTTATATAATATACTAATAATATATAACTTAAGTTTAAGAGTTAAATAAAGGATAAACTTAAAGAGAAGTTAAAGAAGCAAGATTCTAACTCCTTAAGTGCATATACCTCTAATAATAATAAGACTTTAAAGTCTAACATTATATGCAACTATTATAAGAAGAAAGGATATAAGAAAGCTAATTATTAGAAGAAGTATAAAAAGCTTAAATAAAAAGAAAAGGAAACTAAGTTAAATATATAGCAGGCTAAAACTAGCACTAATATAAAAGATACTTCTAATAAATTAACCTTCTTTACTATGTAAATAAATTACTCTATATAGTAGAAGCTTAAAAAGATTTATAATAACTTTACTATAAATAACTTTATAAATATATACTTAGAGTAATAAATTAACTATAATAATATACTTAAATTAATATCTTTAAAATGCAATTTATTATATAGTTATATTAAAGATCTTAATAAACCTAATTATAAGTATAAAGGATCTATTATAAATCTTATGCTCTTGCAATTTACCTCTAAGAAAGCTGAATTAAATCTAAGCCCTGTAGTCTAAGTAAGTAAGAAAAGCAAGCAAAAGGATAGAAGTAGAGTCTAAAGCAGAAACCCTAACTAACTTAGTTCTTAAGATCTATCTTATACACTCAATAAGGAGAAAACTAATGCTTTAGAAACCTTAATTTACATTATATAGTCTTTAAGCGCAGAGTCTAATATACACTGCAACTAATAGCTATAAGATACTAGTGCTAATATGTATACTATTAATAATATAAAGTAGTTCTATAATAGAAGATAGAAACTGCTTAATTGTAAATTTCCTATTACTACTAGAGAAGGCATTATATACCTAATTGCAATTAAATAGGCCTATATATAGATTCTAGTTAATAATAAGCCTATTAATGTAAAATTAAAAGCTATATTGCTAATTAAAATATTTCTGCTTAATATATTCTTAAGTAAAAGAACTTATTATAATAGCAGCTATATAATTAGAAATAATATCTTTAATGCTTATAATTATAAGATTGCCTATTTAAATATTCCTACTTATAGATTTCTTCTTAAAGTAAAGGAAAGCTTATAATTTAAAGTTAACTTAATAGCAATAAACTTATTAAGCTATACTAAAGATATATAACTATAGCATTATTAACTTATATATACTAGCTATAAAAATGTTATATAAACTGCAAAGTGTATAAAAGGAATAGGCAATATTAAATAGCCTTAAATTAAACCTTATAATACTTATAAACTAGCTAAAAGCATTAGATTTATCCTAAAGACTATATAACTATAGTTAGGATAGGCACTTAATTAAGTATATATTAATCTGTATTTCTTTAAACTGCTTTTAAGTGTAAAAATGTAGTATCTCTGCCTTATAACTAATAATAAGTCCTGTTTTAAGAAAGGAGGTACCCTCTCTATGAAAGATGGAGTGTCTCCCTTTCTATGAATGACAATTACCTAATAGCACCTGTAAACTGGAAAATATCCTATTATCCTACGTAGAGATGCAGGGGGAGAATTCTGCAATTATCTAATCTATGAATTTGCAAAGAATACTAGAATTTATTATAAGACTACTCTGCCTTGCAGTTACAAGCAAGCAGGATTCTATAAGCATATAAACTAAATTATTCTTAAAAAGGGATATATAATTATAGTTAATAACCCTAAAATCCCCTTAAAGCTTTAAGGGGAAGTATTATTATCTGCAATTAATATTATAAATATTATAGTAATAAAGATCTAAGTAGATAAATAAGATATCTAGATAATATTATATAAGGCATTCTAGAATAACCTTAAGCTAGGCAATAATAAACCAGATATCTCTTATCTGCAAGCAATTAGCATAAAATGTTTTATTAATATTAAGCTAGAAGATTATATTATATTAGATAAGCTTACACTATATACATAGGAGGGCTTATTAATTAGATTTAATAGGCACTTTATCTATAAAGTGTATAACCTAGTAATAAAAAAGATCTATTATACCTCTTATATTATCTTCTATAAATAAAGTAGCTATAAATATAGTAATAAGATTAAAATATCTTACCTTAAAGGAGCATTTTAATGCAAGAAAGATAACTTTATTCTTAGGATAGCTATATAAAGCTATAAGTTCTCTAATCCCTTAATACTTAAAGTTACACTTAAATAACTAAATAGTAAACTCTAGTAAAAGGTAACTATTTTTAAGCTTATTAATCTATTTAAGAAAGATATAATTTACTTTATAAATAAAGTAAAACTTCTAAAAGGATATTAACTGCTAATAACTAAATAGGTTATAAGATATAAATGTAATAAGTATAGCTAAATTATTAAGCATAAAATGCATCTTATTATATAAGGCTTCTAATAAAAGGAAGGAATTAACTTTAATAAAACATTCTTATTAACTATTAAACTAGTATCTTAGTAAATTATAATCTGCTTTTTTATTTAGAAATAAAAAGATCTATTATAAGTAGATATAGTTATAGTATATTTTAATAGTAATCTTAATAAACTTATTTACATTAAATAATTTCTAATGCTTACTTAATTTATAAGATTACCTAAGAGTAAGTAATAAGCTAAAAAGCTTAAATAGTTTAAGGATATAGTAATTCTACTTAATAAAGCATTATATAGACTTAAATAATCTAGAAGATAATAGTAGCTTAAATTTAATAAAGAAATAAGCAATATTAGCTTTAAGCAGCTTAAAACTAATATATTAGTATATATTAAAAGGAATAGAGACTAGATTATAGCTATATATGTAGATAATATACTGTTACTTACTGATTCTAAAAAGAATACTAATAAACTTCATAAAGCAATAGAAAATACTCTTAAACTAAAGAAAGGAGGTTTCTTAAGCTACTTTCTTAATATTGCAATTTAAAAAACTAATACTAGCATCTCTATCTTACAGGGTATATATATTAATGATATTCTTGCAATAACTAGACTTAAGATGTATAGACTAGTTAGAATGCCTATAGATACTAGCTTATATCTAGTTGCTAAAATATCTATAGCTCTAACTAATAATAAAGTATATATACTATTTACTTGTTTTATTAGTAAAATAAATTATCTTGCAATATAGATATAACTAGATATTACTTTTATAAATAGTTTATAGGCTTATTTTATTATAAATCCTACTCCTAATTATTTTTCCTATATTAAATAAATTGCATAATATTTCTAAGGGCACTGCAACCTAAGAATTTACTATAATAGATTAAGTAATAAGGAATTTAGAAATACTTATAGAATCTATAGATATATAAATTCTAACTATACAGGTAATCCTAAAACTAGGCAATTAACTGCTAGATATATCTTCTTTATAAATAGCAGCCTAATTTTATAAGCATTATATAAATAAAAGATAATTGCAAAGTTAATAATAGAAGCTAAGTACTATACTCTATTAATAGCAATATATAAAGCAATCTAGATATAAGAATTTATAAAAGAACTTAGCTAACTAATTAATAGACTAATTATAATTTTCTATAATAACTAAAGTATAATTAAGCTAGTATATAATATAAAATTCTATACTTATATAAAATAGATTTATATTAAGTACTACTATATATATAAGGCAATTATAACTAGCTAGATTAAAGTAAAATATACTATAATAGATAAAATGGCTACTAATAGTCTAATAAAGCTACTTACTAAGCTATAGTATAAGAAGTTTATCTCCCTTCTTAATATAAAGAGATACAAGCTTAATAACCCTTAATAAGAGACTTATTAGCTTAAGGGGAAGTGTTAAATAGAATATAACATAGTTACTATTAGCATAGAGATTAATCTAGCTAGGCAATAGATATTATATTATATGATTTATTATATAACCTATTGCAAGTAGATTTGATGCGTGAGAATTACAGCTCTCCCGAATAGCAGGTCATAGTTAATCCGGTCCTTGGTGTTTATCTCATAACACCAAGGCCTACTCTTAGAATTGACCTGGCATACCCTTCTAAATACCTTCATTTTACCTTACAAGCTGTAATTTAGTATTAAATAGTAGTAATTACAAAAGATCTATAGTACCTAACTATCTATAATTAGTACTATAACTACTATTAAGCAACCTCTAAGCCTGCAAAAGGTTATTATTACCTTTAGTACTATTTATTAACCTCTTAATAACCTTAATTACTATTACCTATATAAGTACTATTAAAAGCATTCTTAATAGTATAAATTACACCTAAAATTAGTAGTTATTTAATCCCTTAAGAAGCACTAATTAAGAAGTTATTATTACATATATATACTGTAACCCTTAATCCCTACCCTTATATATACATTATATTACAGTAAAAAGCTAAAAAGGCAAAAATTTACACCTTACATTCAAATTTAAACCTATAACCTTTAGCTTTTCTAGCATTTACCTAAGAAAGTATACTCTACCTTATATAATTGCTAGTATATATAAGTAGAAATTATCTCTATTAATGTATTCTTTTATAAAGTTAACTTACTTTTATAATAGCCTTACTTTTTCTTAAATAATTAGCCTTTTTATACTAATTTTTAATTTAAAAGTACTAGTATTATTAAAAAAGAAGCCTCTTAATTGCATTTACTTAGATCTACTACTTAGTTATAGAAATCCCTAAAGGGAACTAAGCAGGATAAATCCTTTAGCTATCTAACATTTATAGGCAAGACCTTCTAAGTAGTATACTAAGATAAAACTAAGATTAAGAGGTATAAGATAGCTTAATTAAGCAGTATAGTCTTTAGTGTAGGGCAACTACCCCTTATAGTTATTAGATAGGAAAAAGCTACTATCTTATTAGACTACTATTAAGGTATATTATATCTCTACTTACTTAAAGTAATTAGTATAACTATAAGTTATATACCTTTTAATATAACTACTATATACCTTTAATTAATATATTATTTAATACTACTCCTTTATACCTTATATACTAAAGTTATTTTAAGGCTATTATAACTACATTTTTATTGCAATAGTATAATCTAACTATAGAGATAATATAGGTAATCTACCAAGCTAGCAACACAGCAGCCCATCCAATTCTACGCAATGACAACAGCAAGATAAGTCTCTTAACAATTATAATAATAGTTAGCGTTTAGTATCTCCTTAATCTCTAGGTTATTAGCATACTGTCTATCTATTAGCTCCTTAGCTGCATTATAATAATAAGTCTAGGGATAATGAATTAAATTCTTTATCTTAATAACTGCAACTACAACTATAAGCTAATTAATGCTTTATTCTCTACAATTTAAAAGAATAAGAGGATAATATTATAGATTAAATTGTAAAGAATAAATCTATACTTATATAGGAAGTATACTTCTATTAAATAATAGAGAAATATTACCCTGTTTAAGCTCTTAATGCATTTACTATTTAAGATAGCAATATAGCCTTGTAGATGCAATAGATGCTAAGTTGCTAGGTCTTTAAGTCTATAATTGCAGATATGCTTATTAAGTATTTTTATGCTAGGCTCTTACATCTTAAGTATTTTCCCTAGTAGCAAGAGCAGGTATAGTAGAGGTTTAATATCTATGCATTTAATTAGTAAAATTAAGCAAAATTAATTACTGCTTATTATCTACATTTTATAGAGATCCTAGAGGCATAGCTAGGTAGACTACTAGCGCCTTAAGATAATCTATTAGAGGGATCTAATAATAATCTTACAGTATAATAATAATGCAAGACTACTATTAATACTATACAATCTATAAGTAGCAATATTAGCAAGAAGATTTAAAAGGAAATACTTAATATCTTTAACCCTAATAATCCTAATAATAAAGATTATTAAGGTCTTATTACTACTAGTATAGGCAAGATAATTTATACTAATATATATATATTCTATAAGCATTTCTATTTATTTAAGCATTTTAGTAAGTTTAGTCTTATAGAATACTATATTAAAATGCTTACTAGGAAAGCTAGTACCTAGCTAATATTTAAGTTAAATAAAGCTAGTTATAATTAATTTCTTAATCTTTCTATTAATAAATTCAGTTAAAAGCTTACTAAATAGTTTAAGCATCTTAATATAAAGATCCTAGAAGATCTTTATTAAACTTAATTTACTTCTAAGCTTATTCTTTATAGTATTACACTTACTTAATAGGCTTAATAAAAAGCTAATCTAGCTAAGTAAGTTAAATATAATAAAGATTATACTATTATCTTTATACTATTTAACTAGATAGATATTAAGATCTTACATTTTCTTAAATATTCTAAGGAAACTACATTACTAATAGCATTTATTAAGCAGTATAAGTAATATTAAATTACAATTAAACACTTCTATTATTACTAGAACTAAGGCAATAGAAGTAAGCACTAATATAAGTCTAATTGCTACTTAGGCAAAGATAAGGGTAATTAATTTAATTAATGCCCTTATAATAAACGCTCTAGCTCTAAGTAATAAAATAAATATAACTAATTAAGGCAAGATAACTAATATTATAGCAATTAACTATTACAGTTATATATAAAGGATAGAAAGAATAATAATAAACTAGGTAATTGTTATTGTAGTAATAACTAAGATTACTACTCTTACTTATATAATAATAATTACATTTATTATAATATTAAGAAAGAGAAGAAAGTTTATTTTAAATGGAAATATCCTACCTTAAAAGATAAAGAGGATAAATTTAGGTTAAATAGAGCTAATACTAATAGCAATAGTAAGAGTATTTACTCCTTTTAATTAATATCTTCTTAATAAGTATACTTTAATTATATAATAGGCAGTATAGTGCTAGCAGATATTATATAAGAGTTTCCCTACAGCATCTGCTATTAAGTCTTTCCTAGCTAGGCTATACTATAGGAATATAAGGCTATAAGATCTTATATTAGCCCTATGCAGTTAATAAGCAAGCAGGCATCTACTAAGTCTAAATATTACATCTATTATTATAGAGATTTTCTATCTTATAATAAGCTTTATAAATACCTAAAGTCTAGATATTTTAAAAAGTTAGCTATATAAGAGGTTACTCTTTAAGTTAATAATATAATTATATCTATAGAATATATTCCTATATATATTTACTATTAACTGCAGGTTTATAAGGTTAATAGTAACTATATATACTTTAAATTTAATGCTATAAGCTCTTTAGGAGGAGAGATAGCTTCTATCTATGCTAATACTAGGTGCAGAAAACTAGTTATTTCTAGGGAATAGTTATAAACACTTTAGCATACTATTAAGGAAAAAACGCCTATCTTTATTTAAGGAGTTAATAATAAGGTAGGAAAGCTATATAGTAAGTAGGTAATATTTACATTTTACATTAATAATATCTATTATAATAGATTAGATACTAGCTATATAAAGTTTACCTATAGAGCCTAGATTTAAGATAGAATGCTATCTTTATCTTCTAAGGCTTTACTTAGAAATAGATAGATAGCATTATATAGCATTAATATTATAATAACTAATAAATATCTATACTGCACTAGTCTAGAGGAGTTCTTTATTCCTTTTACTATCTCTTAGCTCTCTTAAAAGGTTAATTAATAAGTAATAGTAGCTTAGCTAATAATAGTTCCTGCTAGATAGATATATCTTATACTAATAACCTAGAAAGAAGTCCCTAAAGGAAGAACATTTATATTTAATAGCTATATTAATAAAGCCTTTAATGCCTTTATAAACTTAAGTACTACTCTAGGAGTTATAATTATTAATAATACTAATAAAGATATTACTTATTAAAGAAAGCAGAAGCTAGGAAATATTAAAGAATATAAGGAAGAATAGATATACTTTTCTAGCTTATAGAAAGCTGCTAGTCTAGCCTTAATAGTAATAGCTAGACTGATAGCCTCTAGCGCGTTAAATAGAACTACTAGAGGTATAGAATAAGTTATAATCTTATCTAATATTAATCTTACTCCTAAAATTAGCGCTATTGCTGCTAGAGAACTTATTCCTTAAGCTATAAATAGCCCCTTAACATCTATCTTAGAAGTAACCCTTATAGGCACTACTATAAACCTAATATAAGATGTAGGAAGTATAATTCTAAAAGATATTAAAGACTTTAAGCTGCTATATAAATAGTAGAAAAGGAATAAAAAGAAGTAGCCCCTTTTAACAGTTAGGGAGCTTCTAGAGTTAGAATTATTAGTCCTAGATAAGCTAGCTCTTGCCTCTTCTATTAATAGAGAACCTAAGATAGTTATCTGTAAGTTAATTCTAGAATTGCCTTAAGTGCTATATTAAGTATATATTTAGAGATAACTAAATCTCCCTAAAATTAAGACTTAAAAGAGAATTTATATTTATAATAATAGCTCTAGATTTATAAAGTAGGCTTAAGATCTATATATTAAGTATACTACTCTATAGATAGACTTAGGTCTTATTTACATTCTAGAAGG
Source organism: Fusarium xylarioides (assembly GCA_013183765.1). Classification (NCBI taxonomy): domain Eukaryota; kingdom Fungi; phylum Ascomycota; class Sordariomycetes; order Hypocreales; family Nectriaceae; genus Fusarium; species Fusarium xylarioides. Next base: position 256,044 of record SRZU01000129.1, on the reverse strand, counting down.
TAAATTAATAACTATACTTCTAATTAATAATTAGTATAAGCAGAGAGTTACTTAGTAACTATATACTTATAAGCTAAAAGATTAAAACCTTATTAATTAAATCTTTAATAAGCTATATAATTAGAAATAAATAGAGTAGGTAACTAAGCTAATACTATTTGCAGCTTTAGTCTTTATTATTTAGAGAATAGTTAATAGAAAACCTAAGGGTTAAGCTATAATTAATTTAAGAGCCTTAAATAAAGTTATAATTCCTAATAGCTATCTATTACCTAGATAAGAAGATATTATTATAGCCTTACAAGATGTAACTTATATCTTAGCAATTAATGCATCTTTCTTCTTCTTTTAATTTAGAGTTATACTAGAATATTAAGATAGGTTTATAATTATAAGTTATAGAGGATTAAAGAGATTTACAGTTACTCCTATAGGCTTTTATAACTTTCTTACATATACTTAATAGTATATAGATAGACTTTTATATTTATATTATAGCTTTTATTATGCCTTTATTAATAATATTATAATCTTCTTTAAGTCTACTAAGAAATACACTTAGCATATAGATATACTCTTTAGACTCTTTATCTCTAAGAACTTATCTATCTCTCTAATAAAGAGCTAGATAAGCTATCTAAATGCCTAAGTATTAGGATTTCATGTTAATACTTTTAAATTATTAATAATAATAGAGAGAGTTACTGCTTTTACTAAGCTAGAGTTTTTATAATAGCTTATAGCTTTTAAATAATATATTAAAGCAACTAGATACATTTAATATCTTATTCTATACTATATTAAGATTATAAAGCTATTATAAAAGCATAAAGTTGCCCTCTTAGCTAAAGGAAGAAAGAATAATAAGATTATTAATAGCAATAAAGAAAAGAGAAAGTTATATATAAAGATAATATATTACAATTTTATACTAGCAGAGAAGATTACCTTTTAGATTATATAAGAGCAAATTGCCTCTAGGAAGGGTTTAGTTTATCTTAATCTAAAGAAGTATCTCTTTCTTTAACTTAATACTAGCATTTAGTAAGGCTTTAAAGCAGTTCTATATTATATAAAAGATAGATATATCTAGAAGAAGGGTACTTATATTCCCTTTAATGTTATTATACTTATTTATTTTATTAGCAAGATATTAATAGCAGTAAAGATAAGATATAGACTAATAGAGCTAAAGATAGTAGCACTAGTCTAGGCAATAAAGAGACTAAAAGCATATATTAAATCCTTTAAAGGATTTCTTATTATATTTATAAATTACTTAGTAATAAAACAAATTATTAAGAAAATAACTTTAAATATAATAAGTACTAATTATACTAATAGAAGACTTATTAATGCCTTAATCTATCTTTTAAAGTATAAGCTATATGTTTTTTATATTCCTAGAAAGAAGAACTTTATTCCTAATGCTCTTAGTTACTTAGAGGCTCTAGAGACTAATAGTAATGCTTATAGACTTTACCTTAATTATACTGCACTTAATAATATATATATAGGTATAGAGTTACTTATATCTAAAGAGATAAAGGATAGGTTTATTTAGGGGTATCTTAATAATATAAAGTATTTACCTATTCTTAAGATAATTCTTAAATCTAAGGGTAAAGCAGTTAATGCTAATTAATTAAATGGCAAGGATGCAGTATTTGCTTTAAAGTGCAGTATGCCTTTTACTCTAAAGGATAAACTTCTATATTATAAATAAACTAATAGATATCTTTACTTATATATTTTACACTTTATAATTAATAAAATCCTAAAGATAGCATATAAGGATTAGAATTATCTTAAGACTAAAAGGATAATAAGAGAATTATTAAGACTCTTAATATACAATCTTACTATAAGAATCTAAAAATACATTTACAGTTGTAAGATATATTATCTAGGATAGATAGACTAATAATAAAGAATTAATAACTATATACTAATACATCTCCCTATTACTCCTATGCATACTATTATAATTAACTTTATTATTAATCTTCCCCTTATCTTATTAGTTAGAAGCCTATAAGCAATTAAAGGATTTAATCTTTTTAATTAGCTTATAATAGTAACTTATACAGCAAGTAAGCATTATCTTCTAATCCCTAGATACTTAATATATAGTGCTAAAGACTAGGCTATTGCCTTAGCATAAATGCTATTAATAGCAGATTAGAGAATTCCTAAGGTTATTATCTTAGATTGCAATAGAAAGTTCACTTTACCATTCTAGTAAAAGCTATAAAGTAAATTTAAATATAGACTTGCTATAACTATAGCATATTATCTAGAAGCTAATAGTCTATTTAAAAGAAGAAACTAGACTATTAAGATTACTTTACACTTTTACTATATTAAGAATCCTTTAGTAGATTAGTCTTATATTCTTTTAATACTTTAATAGAATTTAAATAAAGCATATAATGCTAGAACTAAGATAAGTGTATATAAATTCCTTTATAGGTTTAAGCTAATAAGCGCTTTTAATCTCATTACCCCTATAGAGAATATTATAAATCTTCCCTATCTCTAAGAAGTTATTTATAAGAAAGCTTAACTAGCTATAAATTTTACTGTAATAAAAGGAAAATATTAGTATAATAATAAGCATTATCCTATTACATTAAAAGAAGGCAATTGCATTTATTTATAACTTTATAAAGGCTATAATCTCCCAGGAAAGCTATTAAAGAAATAGTTATAGCAGTAAACTAGTCCCTTTTATATTAAATAAGTTATTAATAATTTAGCTTATAAATTAAAGCTTTTAAATTAGTAGAAAATCTATTTAGTTATCTTAGTAAAGCATCTTCTTTTAGTGTATACTAATAACCTTATTAATAAATAGCCTAGGCTTATAGAAGAAGAACCTATTAATAAGAATTACTATAAAGTTAACTTTATTATTAAGAGATAGATATAATGCCTTAGAAGGAATACTACTCCTTTTAAAGGATTTCTTATTTAATAGAAAGGATAAGGTCTTAAATATAATTAGTAGGTAAAGACTGCAGATATATTAAAAGAGCTTATAAAGTCCTTTTACAAGAAGTATTTTAAGCAATTTACTAATAAAGGACTATAAAGAAGCAGTTAGATAAAGAAGATCTTAAAGAAAATTAATTAGGGGAATTAATTAATATAGAATATATATATATTAGATGATAATAGAATAGTTGAGGATAACTGGAAGGTTTCTTTAGAGGCTGGCTGTATAATGCGTAAGAATTACAGCTCTCCTAAATAGCGGGTTATAGTTAATCCGGTCCTTGGTGTTTATCTCACAACACCAAGGCCCACTCTTAGAATTAACCCGGCATACCCTTCTGAATACCTTCATTTTGCCTTACGAGCTGTGATTCGGTATCAAGATTATACCTAATTATATAATTAACATATTATATACAATTGCAACTAATTGCAAGGTTATGCAGCTATACTACCAATTGATAGGTAAATGTAGGTCTGCTGTATAATAAAGGAAAGATCTATAATTGGCCTAATTGCTATTGTATTTACTGTATAGATGTAGCTTGCTAATAAAGAAGGTTATTATAAGACTAATTAATTAAAGGAATAGATTATAACCTCTAATAGAAGGGAGGTTATATTATTAAAGAATAATATATATATAGCTGTTATATAATACAGCAAATAGAAATCAGCTGCAGCTATCTCTAGCTAACCCAGATAAACATTATTTAGTCTTAATATTTACTTATATAAGTAAGACTATTATTCCCTTAAGGAAGAAGGTTAAGCGATTTAATATAGCAACTTCTATACATAACTATTATATCTATTACTGTAACTACAGAAGAGGAATTATAACAATTAATATATATTGTTTTTTAATTGTATTTACTTCCTGTTTAGTTTATTGACTTTACTGTTCATTTCATGACACAAGACAGTTAACCTATAGTAGCAAGAGTAGCAATTGATTTACTTCTTTACTCTTTTAGTAGTGTTTATGTATTCTGATTTATTAATGAAGTGTAATTACATGCTTTATAACCAACCCTCAAACTCTCTATCTTTATTTAGCCCTGATATACTCTGTACCATTAAGCTCTTAAATAATTACACCCCTGGTATTTAGATTACCTGTCTTAAATACATCCCTCTTTAAGGGAACTTAATGTAATTTTAACTGTATTTATTCATGCTATATATAACTTTATTAGTAGCTATATCTAGGAGATTAAGCTTTTATATTAAAGTCTATTTACTTATCTTTAAAGCTTAATTAAATAATTTATTCTTTTTACTTTATTATTATTTTCTTATATTACTATATACTTAATAAGTAAGCTTTATAATTATAGCTTATTACTTTTTAAGCTTATTAAGAAGATCTTATTAAAGAAACCTTTTATTTTACCTTTAATTCTTTTAATAAGCTTATTTAACTTATTTATTTAATTATTAAGAAATTTATATTTCTTAGAATTTTAATTAAATTAAAAGTAAAAATAATAGTAGCTAAGATTTACTAATTTAAGCTTAATAAAGTTATCTTTCTTACTATTTAGTATTTTAAAAGGAATAAAATACTTATTAAACCTTTTAAAAAAGTTTTTAATAAACATCTAAAATAGCTTATATTATCTATTTAATAAGTTTATAAAAGCTTAACTATTTTTATAATTTTACTATAATTAAAGATAGCTAGTAAGTACTTAAAAAGTAATCTTTTTATTAAAAAGTAATATTTTTATAGTTTTTATAATTTTATAGTTTTTTTTATATAAAAATTTCTTTTATTTTAATAATAAGATATTAAAGTTTAAAATAGCTTTTTATACTCTAATAATTACTAATAAGGTTATTAATTAAGTTATTATAAAAGTATATTATTTTAATTTTAATTAAAAGACTTATTTTTATTAAGGCTATATATATATTACCTTCTAAAAGCTAAAGTTAAATAGGATTCTTTAGTATATTAGCTTAATATATCTTGTTAAGGCGTTATAAGCTTTAAGTATTAATTAATTAATCTATCTTAAACACTACTATAGTTTCTAGGATAACAATAGCTAGGGTTTAAAATACCCAGCCCATAGGTATCTATAGGTACCTATTTAACAGGAGTATATACCTAGAGATACCTATTTTAGATGCCTACCTACAGGCAAGTACCTAGATAGGATAATTATATAAATATAAGTACTTATAAATAAAGATTAGTTATAAATTAATACCTAGATAAAAATTTAAATTACCTATAATATATATCTTTAATTTATAGTAATTAGATATAATAATTACTTTAAATTAGTAGTAAATTAGTATCTTATAAGCCTTTACTCTTAATGCCTTAATAAATCCCTTAAGAAAAAACATTAAAACTATAGCAGCTTAGTTATTACCCTACATTTAGTCCTCTAGTATACTCTTATATGTATCTTTATTACTATTCTGTAGCTCTTAATTAGGCTTATCCTTACCTCTATCTTGCATCTCTTAATTAGATATAGCTTCATTTTCATTTAGCTTATTAAAAGCGTTTTTAAGTCTAGCTACTAGATCTTCTAGGTTAACCTGTATTTTAGACTTTTTCTATTTATCTTATTGCTATTTCTATATTTTAGTATTCTTAGCAGTATATACTTAAGCTTTAATGCATTTATCCCTTTTATAAGCTTAAATTTCTCTTAATTCTACTTAATCTTATATATATTATACTACTTAATTTTCCTTAATATTAAAAAATAGAAGTAACTTAATAGTATTTAAATTAATTATTTACTAGAAGTAATTATTTATAGGGTTTACTATAGTATACTAAATGCAGTAGTATATCTATATATTCTTCTTTTAAATAGTCTTATAGCTAGTATAAGTAAATAGAAGATTAATACTTAAATTTAAAATTAATTAATATAACTAATTACTATATAAAATTACTATAAATAACTTATCTTTAAAGAGCTAGTATATAAAAGCTTTAATTACTTCTTTAAAAGTACTAATAGTATTAAAGGTAATATAAGTAGAAGCTATAGTATAGTTTCTAGTTATATTAAATATAATTTTATAGATAAGGTAGATAAAGGGGATATATATAATAGTAAGCTTATTACTCTTAAGAATTTAAGTTTTATAATCCTTTATCTAGCAATCTATAATAATATTAGAAAAAAGAATTATAGTATAAATAAACTACTTACTAAAAGTAATAATAAGACCCTTAAGGTAAGATTTCTCTTTTAGTACTTAGGCTTTATATATACTTTTTTAAAGCACTTTACTAGTAATAGACTTTTAAGGTTATTTACTAGTAATAGACTTTTAAGGCTATTTACTACTAGTAGTCTTTTAAGCTACTTATAGGGAAAGGCTTTAGCTGCTAGTTATCTTAAGCAATTAAAGAATTAAAAGTAATTATCTTAATAGATTATTATAAGAAAAAGAAATTAAAGATAAAAACTCTTAAAATAAAGGAAAGAAGAATTAGAAATTATAAAATTTAAAAGGTTATTAATGCGTAAGAATTACAGCTCTCCTGAATAGCAGGTTATAATTAATCTAGTCCTTGGTGTTTATCTTACAACACTAAGGCCTACTCTTAGAATTAACCTATTATACTCTTCTAAATACCTTTATTTTATCTTATAAGCTGTAATTCAGTATTAAATAGTAGCAATTATAAAAAATCTATAGTGCCTAACTATTTATAATTAGCATTATAATTACTATTAAGTAACCTCTAAGCCTATAGAAGGTTATTATTACCTTTAGTACTATTTATTAACCTCTTAATAACCTTAATTACTATTACCTATATAAGCGCTATTAAAAGCATTCTTAATAGTATAAATTATACTTAAAATTAGCAGCTATTTAATCCCTTAAGAAGCGCTAATTAAGAAGTTATTATTATATATACGCACTATAACCCTTAATTCCTACCCTTATATATATATTATATTATAGTAAAAAGCTAAAAAGGTAAAAAATTTACACTTTATATTTAAATTTAAATCTATAACTTTTAGCTTTTTTAGCATTTACCTAAGAAAGCACACTTTACCTTGCATAATTGCTAGTATATATAAGTAGAAATTATCTCTATTAATATATTCTTTTATAAAGTTAATTTACTCTTATAATAGCTTTACTTTTTCTTAAATAATTAGCCTTTTTATGCTAATTTTTAATTTAAAAGTACTAGTATTACTAAAAAAGAGGTCTCCTAACTGCATTTACTTAGATTTACTACTTAGTTATAGAAATCCCTAAAGGGAACTAAGTAGAATAAATCCTTTAGCTATCTAACATTTATAGGCAAGACCCTTTAAGTAGTATACTAAGATAAAACTAAGATTAAGAGGTATAAGATAGCTTAATTAAGTAGTATAGTCTTTAATGCAGAGTAGCTACCTTTTATAGTTATTAGATAGAAAAGAGCTACTATCCTATTAAACTACTATTAAGGTATATTATATCTTTACTTGCTTAAAGTAATTAGTATAACTATAGGTTATATATCTTTTAATATAGCTACTATATACTTCTAATTAATATATTATTTAATACTACTCCTTTATACCTTATATACTAAAGTCATTTTAAGGCTATTATAACTGCATTTTTACTATAATAGTATAATTTAACTATAGAGATAATATAAGTAATCTACTAAGTTAGCAATATAGCAGCCTATCTAATTCTATGCAATAATAACAGTAAGATAAGTCTCTTAATAATTATAATAATAGTTAGCATTTAGTATCTCCTTAATCTCTAGGTTATTAGCATACTATCTATCTATTAGCTCCTTAGCTGCATTATAATAATAAGTCTAGGGATAATAAATTAAATTCTTTATCTTAATAACTATAACTATAACTATAAGCCAGTTAACGCTTTATTCTTTATAATCTAAGAGAATAAAAAGATAATATTATAGATTAAATTGCAGAGAATAAATCTATACTTACATAGGGAGTATACTTCTATTAAATAATAGAGGAATATTGCCCTATTTAAGCTCTTAATGCATTTACTATTTAAGATAGCAATATAGCCTTATAGATGCAATAGATATTAAGTTACTAAGTCTTTAAGTCTATAATTGCAGATATGCTTATTAAGTATCCTTATACTAGGCTCTTACATCTTAAGTATTTTCCCTAGTAGTAAAAGCAGGTATAATAGAGGTTTAATGTCTATACATTTAATTAGTAGAATTAAGTAAAATTAATTACTACTTATTATCTACATTCTGTAGAGATCCTAGAAGTATAGCTAGGTAGACTACTAGTGCCTTAAGATAATCTATTAGAAGGATTTAATAATAATCTTATAGCGCAATAATAATGCAAGACTACTATTAATACTATACAATCTACAGGCAGTAATATTAGTAAGAAGATTTAAAAGGAGATACTTAGCATCTTTAACCCTAACAATCCTAATAATAAAGATTATTAAAGTCTTATTACTACCAGTACAGGCAAGACAATCTATACTAATTGCAAGCAATATCAAACCACAATCAAACACTTCTGTCGTCACCAGGACTGAGGCAATAGAGGCAAGCACTGATATAAGTCTAATTACTACTTAGGCAGAGATAAGGGTAGTTAATTTAATTAATGCCCTTACAATAAACACTCTAGCTCTAAGTAATAAGATAAATATAACTAATTAAGGTAAAATAACTAATACTATAGCAATTAACTATTACAGTTATATATAAAGGATAAGAAGAATAATAATAAATTAGGCAATTATTATTGCAGTAATAACTAAGATTACTACTCTTACTTATATAATAATAACTATATTTATTGTAATATTAAGGAAAAGAAGAAAGTTTATTTTAAACAGAAATATCCTACCTTAGAAGATAAAGGGGATAAATTCAGGTTAAACAGAGCTAATACTAATAGCAATAGCAAGAGTATTTACTTCTCTTAATTAGCATCTTCTTAATAAGCATACTTTAACTATATAACAGGTAGCATAATGCTAGTAGATATCATGTAAGAGTTTCCCTGCAGCATCTGCTATTAAGTCTTTTCTAGCTAGGCTATACTATAGAAACATAGAGCTATAAGATCTTATATTAGCCCTATATAGTTAATAAGTAAGCAGACACTTGCTAAGTCTAAACATTACATCTATTATTATAGAGATTTTCTATCTTATAATAAGCTTTATAAATACCTAAAGTCTAGATATTTTAAGAAGTTAACTATATAAGAGGTTACTCTTTAGATTAATAATATAATTGCATTTATAGAATATATTCCTATATATATTTACTATTAACTGCAGGTTTATAAGGTTAATAGCAACTATATATACCTTAAATTTAATGCTATAAGCTCTTTAGGAGGAGAGATAGCTTCTATTTATACTAATACCAGGTATAAAAAACTAGTTATCTCTAGGGAATAGTTATAAACACTTTAGCATACTATTAAAGAAAAAACGCCTATCTTTATTTAAGGAATTAATAATAAGGTAGAAAAGCTATATAGTAAGTAAGTAACATTTATATTTTATATTAATAGTATCTATTATAATAGATTAAATACTAGCTATATAGAGTTTACTTATAGAGCTTAGATTTAGGATAGAATGCTATTTTTATCTCTTAAGGCTTTACTTAGAAATAGATAGATAGCACTATATAGCATTAATATTATAATAACTAATAAATATCTATACTATACTAGTCTAGAGAAGTTCTTTATTCCTTTTACTATCTCTTAGCTCTCTTAAAAGGTTAATTAATAAGTAATAGTAGCTTAGCTAATAACAGTTCTTGCTAGATAGATATATCTTATGCTAGCAACCTAGAAAGAAGTCCCTAAAGGAAGAATATTTATATTTAATAGCTATATTAATAAAGCCTTTAATGCCTTTATAAACTTAAGTATTGCTCTAGGAGTTATAATTATTAATAATACTAATAAAGATATTACTTATTAAAGAAAGTAGAAGCTAGAGAATATTAAAGAATATAAGAAAGAATAGATATACTTCTCTAGCTTATAGAAAGCTGCTAGTCTAGCCTTAATAGCAATAGCTAGACTGATAGCCTCTGGCGTATTAGATAGAACTACTAGAGGCATAGAACAAGTTATAATCTTATTTAATATTAATCTTACTCCTAAAATCAGTGCTATTACTGCTAGAGAACTTATTCCTTAAGCTATAAATAGCCCCTTAACATCTATCTTAGAGGTAACCCTTATAGGTACTACTATAAACCTAATATAAGATGTAAGAAGTGCAATTCTAGAAGATATTAAAGACTTTAAGCTGCTATATAAATAGTAGAAAAGAAATAAAAAGAAGTAGCTCCTTTTAATAGTTAAGGAGCTTTTAGAGTTAGAATTATTAATCCTAGATAAGCTAGCTCTTGCCTCCTCTATTAATAAAAAACCTAAGATAGTTATCTATAAGTTAATTCTAGAATTGCCTTAAGTACTATATTAAGTATACATTTAAAGATAACTAAACCTCCCTAAGATTAAGACTTAGGAGGGAATTTATATCTATAATAATAGCTCTAGATTTATAAAGTAGACTTAAGATCTATATACTAAGTATACTACTCTATAGATAGACTTAAGTCTTATTTACATTCTAAAAGGCAAATTAATAACTATACTTCTAATTAATAATTAGTATAAGTAGAGAGTTACTTAGTAATTATATACTTATAAGCTAAAAGATTAAAACCTTATTAATTAGATCTTTAATAAGCTATATAATTAGAAATAAATAAAGTAAGTAACTAAGCTAATACTATTTATAGCTTTAGTCTTTATTATTTAAAGAATAGTTAATAGAAAACCTAAGGGTTAAGCTATAATTAATCTAAAAGCCTTAAATAAAGTTATAATTCCTAATAGCTATCTATTACCTAGATAGAAGAATATTATTATAGCTCTATAAGGTATAACTTATATCTTAGTAATTAATGTATCTTCCTTCTTCTTTTAATTTAAAGTTATACTAAAATATTAAAATAGGTTTATAATTATAAGTTATAGAAAACTAGAAAGATTTATAGTTACTCTTATAGGCTTTTATAACTTTCCTATATATACTTAATAGTATATAGATAGACTTTTATATTTATACTATAGCTTTTATTATACCTTTATTAATAATATTATAATCTTCTTTAAGTCTACTAAGGAGTACACTTAGCATATAAATATACTCTTTAGACTTTTTATCTCTAAGAACTTATCTATCTCTTTAATAAAGAGCTAGATAGGCTATCTAAGTGCCTAAGTGTTAGGATTTTACATTAATACTCTTAGATTATTAATAATAGCAGAGAGAGTTACTGCCTTTATTAAGCTAGAGTTTCTATAATAGCTTATAGCTCTTAAATAATATATTAAAGCAATTAAGTATATTTAACATCTTATTTTATACTATATTAAGATTATAAAGCTATTATAAAAGCATAAAGTTACTCTCTTAGCTAAAGAAAGAAAGAATAATAAGATTATTAATAGCAATAAAGAAAAGAAAAAGTTATATATAAAGATAATATATTATAATCTTATACTAGCAGAGAAGATTACCTTTTAAATTATATAAAAGCAAATTGCCTCTAGAAAGGGTTTAGTTTATCTTAATCTAAAGAAGTATCTCTTTCTTTAACTTAATGCTAGCATTTAGTAAGGCTTTAAAGCAGTTCTATATTATATAAAGGATAGATATATCTAGAAAGAGGGTACTTATATTCCCTTTAATATTATTATACCTATCTATTTTATTAGCAAGATATTAATAGTAGCAGAGATAAGATATAGATTAATAGAGCTAAAGATAGTAGTACTAGTTTAGGTAATAAAGAGACTAAAAGTATATATTAAATCCTTTAAAGGATCTCTTACTATATTTATAGATTACTTAGTAATAAAATAAATTATTAAGAAAATAACTTTAAATATAATAAGTACTAATTATATTAATAGAAGACTTATTAATGCCTTAATTTATCTTTTAGAATATAAGCTATATATTTTTTATATTCCTAGAAAGAAGAACTTTATTCTTAATGCCTTTAGTTACTTAGAAGCTCTAGAAACTAATAGTAATGCTTATAGACTTTACCTTAATTATACTATACTTAATAATATATATATAGGCATAAAGTTACTTATATCTAAAGAGATAAAAGATAGGTTTATCTAGGGGTATCTTAATAATATAAAGTATTTACCTATTTTTAAAATAATTCTTAAATCTAAGGGTAAAGCAGTTAATGCTAATTAATTAAATAGCAAGAATATAGTATTTACTTTAAAGCATAGCATGCCTTTTACTTTAAAAGATAGACTTCTATATTATAAATAAACTAATAGATATCTTTACTTATATATTTTACACTTTATAATTAATAAAATCCTAAAGATAGCATATAAAGACTAGAATTATCTTAAGACTAAAAGGATAATAAGGGAATTATTAGGACTCTTAATATATAATCTTACTATAAGAATCTAAAAATACATTTATAGTTATAAGATATATTATCTAGGATAGATAGATTAATAATAAAGAATTAGCAACTATATGCTAATATATTCCCTTATTACTCCTATGCATACTATTATAATTAACTTTATTACTAATCTTTCTTCTATCTTATTAGTTAGAAGCCTATAAGCAATTAAAGGATTTAATCTCTTTAATTAGCTTATAATAGTAACTTATATAGTAAGTAAGTATTATCTTCTAATCCCTAGATACTTAATATATAGCGCTAAAGACTAGGCTATTACCTTAGCATAGATGCTATTAATAGCAGATTAGGGAATTCCTAAGGTTATTATCTTAAATTGCAATAGAAAGTTTACTTTACTATTCTAGCAAAAGCTATAAAGTAAATTTAGGTATAAACTTACTATAATTATAGCATACTATTTAGAAGCTAATAGTCTATCTAAAAGAAGAAACTAGACTATTAAGATTGCTTTACACTTTTACTATATTAAGAATCCTTTAGTAGATTAGTTTTATATTCTTCTAATACTTTAATAGAATTTAAATAAAGCATATAATGCTAAAACTAAGATAAGTATATATAAATTCCTTTATAGGTTTAAGCTAATAAGTGCTTTTAATCTTATTACCTTTATAGAAGATATTATAAATCTTTTTTATCTTTAAGAAGTTATTTATAAGAAAGCTTAACTAGCTATAGATTTTACTATAATAAAAGGAAAATGTTAATATAATAATAAGTATTATCCTATTACATTAAAAGAAAGCAATTATATCTATCTATAACTTTATAAAGGCTATAATCTCCTAGGAAAGCTATTAAAGAAATAGTTATAGTAGTAAACTGGTCCCTTTTGCATTAAATAAGTTATTAATAATCTAGCTTATAAATTAAAGCTTCTAGATTAGTAGAAGATCTATCTAATTATCTTAGTAAAGTATCTTCTTCTAGTATATGCTAATAACCTTATTAATAAATAGCCTAAGCCTATAGAGAGAGAACCTATTAATAAGAATTGCTATAAAGTTAATTTTATTATTAAAAGATAAGTATAATGCCTTAAAAGGAATACTATTCCTTTTAAAGGATTTCTTATTTAATAGAAAGAATAGAGTCTTAAATATAATTAGTAGGTAAAGACTATAGATATATTAAAAGAGCTTATAAAGTCCTTTTATAAGAAGTATCCTAAGCAATTTACTAATAAAAGACTGTAAAGAAGCAGTTAAATAAAGAAGATCCTAAAGAAGATTAATTAGGGGAATTAATTAATATAGAATATATATATATTAGATAATAATAGAATAGTTAAGGATAACTAGAAGGTTTCTTTAGAGGCTAGCTATATAATGCATAAGAATTACAGCTCTCCTGAATAGCAGGTTATAATTAATCCAGTCCTTAGTATTTATCTTATAACACCAAGGCCCACTCTCAGAATTGACCTGTCATACCCTTCTGAATACCTTCATTTTGCCTTACGAGCTGTAATTCGGTATCAGTTATATAGTATTAAAATTTAAGGTATAAGCTTAATAGAAGCAATTATTTTAATTAATTACTATAAAAGGATTAATTAAAAAGGCTAGAATAAAAAGAAATACTAAATTCTACTTAAAACTTATAAATTCTAAAATTTAAGGAGTTTAAAAGGTTAAAGTTAAGTTAATATTAAGATTTAATCTTTTAAGTAATAGGTCTTAGTATAGTAATTTATTATAAATTTTAAGCTAATTAAAAGAAAGTATTTTACTAATTATTACCTATTTAAAACTAATACTTTAAATTTAAGATTTATTTTTTTATTTCTACTATAATACTAAAAATCTTAATCTTCTTTTAAACTTATTTCCTTTAAACTCTTATTTTTTTAGCTTTTAAGATATAATTACCTTTAGCTATAAAGATATTAATTTTTATACTTTAGCCTTTATCTTCCTTATATATTATAGTAAGAGCTACTATTTTCTAATTTTTCTTAAAGTAAAAAAAATAAGTAATAAAAGCTAAAATAAAAAGCTTATTTATACTTATAGTAATTATTTAAGTTAATTCTCTTAAGGTATCTACCTAGTAGGCTATTATATAAATAAAAGCTTAAAGAGGATTTATTAATAAATCCTTATATAAAAAAAGCTTATACTAGAATAGATATACTTCCTATAAAATGCTATAAATATAAGACTATAAAGAAGAACTTTAATTAGCAGTAAAGTTACTTAAAGACTAAACTCTACTAATATATAAACTATCTTAATGCTAATAAGGTAATTAAAAAAGCACTTAAAGATACTGCTTTTAATAACTATAATATAAACTAGTAAGTATATTTTATTTACTAATATTTAAAGGCTAATTTAAAGTAGTATTAGAAAGGGTAAATATTATAATCTTTTTAAAGATAAAGTATTTATAGTATTAACTTTTAAAGCTAATAAAATCCTATAGGATAATAATAATCCTCTTTAAAAGAATATTAATAATTTTACTAAGAAGAATAATTACTAGCTTATTTCTATTAATAAAATGCTTAATTAAAATAAAAGTTAAGCTATAGTCTTACTAAAAACTAATAAATAGATTAAGTAATAAAAGATTATAATATAAAAATATAATATTTTTAAATTAATTTAAGCTAATTATTTAAATTAATCTTAAAATTTATATAACTTATATTAAATAGCTAATAATTACTATATTATATTTCTTATAAGTTAAATGTAATAAAATTATAAACTACCTTTAAAATATTAAGTATAAGATTAATACTATCTAAACTAAGTTTAAGTTCTTTAAGTAAGTATTTATAGTAATTATTTATAGTAATTACTTACTTATAATTAGCTATAAATAATCTATACTTTTACTTTATAATCTAAATATCTTTTCTTAACTTAAGTTATATATTTAGTATATTATAAAACTAAAGAATCTAAAGGCACTTAAGCCCTTTAATTTATTCTTTAAATTATTTATAAATAATTAAGCTCTTATATAAAAGCCCTTTAATAAGCTTTTAAGTTTAAGTTAAGCATATAAGGATATTCTTCCCTTTAAGTTTCCTTTAATATAAAAGTAATAGTAAGATAATATTATTATAAGATTTTATAATATATTAATTTATTATAATAATCTTAATAGATTTTAAATCTTTTATTATTAAGAATAGTAAGTATAATAAAAAGCTTATTAATATTCCTATTAAATTAGTAAACTCTTTATACTTAAAAAGATCTAATAAATCTATTACTAGTAGAAGCATGCATTTACTATATAGGATTACCTTTCTAGGCTTCTATCTCTTTAAGATAATATTATCTTATAGTATTTAGGCCTAGGTAAAGAAGTATTATAGCATTTTAAGAGTACTAATTATCTTATATTCTAGCTTCTTATTAAAGCTTATAAGCTATTAAAGCTTATTAATATTAAACCTTAAATTACTTTAATGCCTTTAAGACTCTTTAAAGGAAAGAAATAAGTAAAAAATATATAGCTAGTATTAGTATAAGGAATAAGATACTAAAGATTTTTATTTACTTAAATTAAAGTATAGTAAGGAGTTAATTAAGCTAATTATTTATAGTAATTAGCTAATATGCCTTTTATTTATTATTTTAAAAAGCTATTTTAAGATTTTATATTTTTATAAATTATCTTTATTAATCTTATATTAGTATAATATAAAGTTATATACTTTATATAAATTGCATATAGGTTTAAGCTTAATTATACTTAATTAAGATTTCTAAAATATAAATATTTAACTTACTTTTAAATAGCATAATAATAAAGCTTTTACTTATTTCTTAAAACACTTTAATTACTAATAACTAAAATTGTAAATTAGACTTTATACTTAACTTAATTTTCTAAATAATTTATTAAAATAGCAGTTATAGTATAAGAAGTTTAGTTATATATTAGAGTTAATAGATATTTTAAAGAATTTTTACTTATTATATTAATATAAATAGTAAAAAGTACTTAAGAATTAACTTACTATTTTATTTTAATTACTACTATATATAACCTTAAGGCTTTTACTTATTTTATATTATATGTTTTCTTCTTAACCTCTTTAGTTTATTTTTAATTTTACTTAATAGCTTTATATTTAACTATTATGATTTTTTACTATATTATAAGGTAAATCTTAAAGTATAAGAGCTTAATTGTTAATTTAATTAAGGTAGTAATACTTATAAAATAGTTAATAAATAAATATATATAGTAAGTAGAATATTAATATAATATATACCTTAAAAAGAATTTTACTTTTAGGATTATTAAGTATTATTTTAAAAGTAATATATTTATATTATTTTAAAATTTTTATAAGTTATAAAAAAAAAAAAGAATAAGAATTAAAAAACCTTTTTTATTTATAATTAAATTCTTATTAAGTTTAAGTAGAAATAGCTCTTTTAGCTAACTAAATATAATCTAGCATTTATATAATAAAATATACTAAAGTCTTAAGTATTATATTAAAAGCTTACTTTAACTTAATATAGCTTTAGTTTATTATAGTTAAGATTAATTAATATAATTATAAATCTTCTAGTTTAAAGTTATTAAGTAAAGTAATAATCTTTTATAGTAATCCTTTTTAAAAATTTCTTTTTACTCTTAAACTAATTCTAAGTTATATTTTATTACTAAAATATCTTTATAAAGCTTACTTAGCCTTAAATTAACTATACTTAATAAGCCTTTTTATATTCTATTTAACTCTTTTACTATTAATGCCTTTTTTCTTTAGTAGAAAATAACATAATAGTAAATATTATATATTAAATCTGCACCTAGTACTTCCTATTTACTTTAATTACTAGAGTTAAAGGCTTTAAAAATCTTCTAGGAAAAGAGAAACTCTTCTAGCTAATCTTAATTTAATTAAGGTCTATAGAGATTAGATAGAAGACTATAGATTATATACTGCTTTTACTATACTACTCTAATATATCTTAATGTATCTAGAACTAGTATATTAAGTATATATAAGCATTTAAACTTAGCTATTTATAAGAAAAAGGCTTTTAAAATAAGAATATTTAAGGGAATTAATATAATATATTTTAATTTTAATATAAGTATATTTATAGTAATTAAATATAATAATTTTAGCTTACTTTTAATAGATTAATATTACTAAGTAGTAGATAGAATTTATTTACTATTTTACTTATTTTATTACTAGTAGCTATTTATCTATAAATATTATAGTAAATTTAGCATTCTAGCAGCTTATAGCCTTTATCTTATTATATCTTTAACTACCTAGTAGCCTAACTCTTACTAAATGAATTTAAGATAAGTCTTTATCTTTATAAGAGGCTATTCTTTAAATTCTCCTCTTAAAGGCTAAAGTCTCTTTTATATTAAATATATAGTTAATACCTTATAATAAGTTTACTATTCTTAATATTTTTACCTATTTTCTTAATACTTAATAGTAACTTAAAAGGGTTATACTTAGATTTATTAATATATCTAAGAATTAAGGCAAGGTTATACTAAACTCTTATATAATATATAGCCTCTAGAATTATTATCTTCTAAATTGCCTTTAGGCAATTATAGCAGATAATAGTATATATCTTAATATTAAGGATTTAAATTATAAAATTAAAATTAAGTTATAGCCTATACCTCTACCCTGCTCTTATTTTATATAATATATAGCTTATATTTTAAACCTTATTATATAAGAAATTATAGATTATATTAGAATTATATCTTAAGAGATAGTAATTTTAGAGGGTAATGATTATAATAAGGATAAGGATAGGGAAGATAGCCTTTCTTAAAATGAAGGCCTTAATAATAAGAACTTAATAAATAATTAATTTAATGCCTTAAAACAGCAAGTTATAGACTAATTATTTAATCTTATTAGCATTAATTATTTATCTTTATTTATTCTTTAAGTATATATATTTCTTCTTATAATATATTCCTTATAGTAATTATATATAGTAATTATTAAGTTAATTATAACTAATTATCTTTTAGGTTTATTACCTTACTATTAAATTTACCTAAAGTCTTAAGCTTATATAAAAATTTAAAGAAATTTAAGCTTACTAAATACAAAATAAGACTATTTTATAACCTTTAAAATTAATTTATAATATCTTAACTTAATAGAACTTAATAACTATAATGCTTATAAGAGCTAGGATATTAAAACTATCTATTTAAGAATAGTTTAAAGACTACTTTAATAGGAATTATAAGATTACTGCTAAAAATTAGCAGCAGATTAATTACCTTATTAATTACACTTACATTTTTATTTATCTTTTTAATTCTATTAGTTATTTAGCTATTAATAGCTTATCTGCTATATAGACTTAGCTTAAGATTATTAGCTGCTATCTTAGTATTTATTAAGAGAGGCTCTTCCTACTTAAAGGTAGCTAAAATTATTAACTTTAAGTAAAGGTTCTTTCCTATAGCATTTATTAAGCTATAATAAAGCTATATAAGTATATAGATTTATTTATTACTAAGACCCCTTACTTTATTATTCTTTTTCTTTTACTTCTATTAAAATTAAAATAAGATACTTACTAAAGTAGTATTTAATCTATTCTTTTATCTTTAAGTATTAGCAGTATTAAAAAACAAGCTAAAGCTAACTTCATTTAACTTTATACCTCTTAATATATATCTAGCTATATAGATCTATTTATATTACTATTAATAGAAGAATAGAATCTTCTTTTTAGTTTTCTTAGTTTTAAAAAGGTATTTATAGTAATTTAATATAATAATTATATACTTACTATAGTTTATAGGCTAGCTACTCTTAAAAATTAGCTTTAACTATATATAGATCTTTCTTTAAAGAAGGTATATTTAATATAGTATTATATTATATTATTAACTAATATAATAAATAGAAAGGTAATCTAAAGAAAGCCTCTTTTAATTCTAGGCTTATATTGCTTATAATCCTAAATATTCTGCATTAAGCTATATAGCTAGAGACCTTCTTATAATACAGCTAAGTACTATTATAATTAAAAGAGTATAAAGTATATATTGCTTTATATGCTAATATAAATAATATGCTTTAAAGGTTTCTTTAATTAAAGAAAGGTTCTTATTACATTTCTATTCTATAGCCTTAAACTAATCCTAAAAGTCTTTTAACTTAGACTTATTTAAGCTATCTTCTTTTATAAAGGACTCCCTAGACTAGCTTAAAGAGCTATAAAAAGCTCTTATATATTTTATATTACTTAGAAAGATACTATAATATCTAACCTTCCTTTACCTACTAATAATATATAAGAAAGAAGTTATTTATATAAATATACTATTAGTAACCTATTAATAACTATCTTCTATTCTTCTCTAATTATAAATATTTTCTTCTTATTCTTAAGACTTATAACTTTTATAATTATTTACTAACTAATCCCTATTACCTATACTATTAAGCCTACTTTAGTCTTTTTATAATTTAGATTCTATTAATTCCTATCTTTATATACCTTTAAAAAGACCTAGATTAAGTAAAGCTTAATATATTAACTTATAGCAGTTATTATAAGTTAGAAGCTAGATTAAAAGAATAGATTCTTAAAGTACTAGTATTAAGCAGTTAGCTAGAGACTAATAACACTTTTTATATAAATAGTATATATTTAATTTAATGTTTTTTTTATATATATAAATACACTTTTTATATAGATTATTATAAATAATTATTATAAATATATTATATTTATACTACTTTTAAGAGTTATATAAAAGAGTATAATATTACCTATAGGTACTTATAGGCAATTTCTAGTACTTATATATATTATAGGTATTATAAGAATATTCTAAAATACCTATAGGTACCTATATATAATATTATTTACCTAACTAGATGCCTGGGTGACTGGGCATTAAGCTATCATTAGGTACCCATGGGAATTTTAAACCCTGACAATAGCAAGATATCACTTCTAGTGTTTGCCAATTGTACAGATAATCTTCACCATGGCAGAGGAGTATTTACACGCTTGCTGCTTTTACTACTAAGCGGTTTTAGTAGCTTTACACGTGTCCGTTTCTGGCCGCCATGGCGCTGGAGGTTACTCACGAAAACGAAGATCAGGGCTATCAACTTGTTAATAGTCCGCAGCGTAAGTCTTTTCTCATATTACTAACCAAACTGAGGGATAGAGGCACGATCAGAGCTTGGAACTTATTTCTGTCTGTTCACTTGCAGGTGACTGAACTTGTGTCCTGCCGTTTTGAAGCTGCACAAGTCGGTCGGACCAGTGGTTACAGTCATACGCAAAGGCTGCAAGCATCGAAGTGGTTTGGCCTTCAGACATAACCTTCGGACATAACCTTCAGAGGTAATTTCCTCGTCATTTGTCAGATGTGTCTCTCAAGGAAAATTAAATCACAATGGCTTACTGCGGGCTTTGGGCTGGAAAAGAGTTCTCTGGTGATTTGTCCATAGTGGCGGTTGTCAAAATGAGGACTGGTGCCAAGATGCAAGTGTGCCCTTTAAAGATATTCCATTCTGAACTTGGCCATCCAAATGAAGTTCTTATATAAAATTTACACGCACTTCGGGATTTCAACATGAAATTTTAAGGTGCGCCAGCATTTCACCCCTATAATCATCCCAGGTGCTCCCCGGAGGGATCCGTAAGATACGAAAGCCATGTTGGGCTCTCTGTTCAGGCAACAATCCATGTTTCAAGTTATATCAGATGACGAGGCTATTTTACATGTTCTTATTGGCTTTAAGGTGTAAGTGCACTAAGGCAACTGGTTCGCATTGCGCCACTTCGCACCCCAAATCTACCCCGCTGCACCCCAAAACTGCACCTTATAGTCTGCACTAAAGCTCATTTCCGACTCACCCCAAACTCGTCCCGAATATAAATCATGCCAAAAAAAAGGTCAATTTGTTTCCGCCGACACATACTTTGATAGCTTTCAGGATCACGCCTCTGTTGGCTGTCGCAACTGGACATTTCTTCGTTTGCACCCTTGCCATAATGGCAGACCCTCTTAGCAAATGGGTTCGTCACCTTCGGAGCTTTGATCGCCAAGCGAAAGAGAGAATGGAACATCTCGTAGCTTGTGGACAGTTTCATTGTTCCGAATGTGGCTCACAGCTAGAAGACAGAGACTCATACTGCTTCCACTGCTTCTTCCGCCGGCGAGTATCCCGGCCTCCGGTTGACTATTTTTCCTCTCTCGTGTCCAAACTCAAAGCTGCCTATGCACGCCTGGTAAAGGCGGAAGAGACGTGCATTCAAATCGAACAAGGCCATTCCAGAAACAGTGAAAAGAATCCGGATCTCAACCTCGAGCAGTGGGGGGTCCTCCAGGCCATCCACCGTACGCTATCTCACGAACACCATGAGCACCCTATCGCGTTTTCCCCAATCAGTCCCGAAATAAGCCATCTCAGAAAGATCGCGTATGATCCTAACCTCAAGTGGCGGAGTTTTCGGCGATTCAGCGACGATATGCTTCGTCTGCTGGGGCACGAGCAAAACTTGGACTCAGAACGGCAATGGCTGGAGCTCATAAACTTCTCTCTTTCACTCAGTGACATACTTGGAAAGAATGATTTGCTCTTCTTTGACGACGAAATAGTCCTTATGGACACGAGCGAAGAGAAAGAACCCATATTCCGCAGAAAGAAGATAGGATGGTGCTGGATAATCTGGATCCTACTTAAGTACCCAAACAACGAGAGAGAGAAACTATGCCTTTCTGAGCCCATCTTTGAGTTTCTCAACAACATGAGGCACACTTGTACAACAATGCCGTGGACAATTCTCCCAGCACTGTTGGTACTCTGGGGTGTCTGTTGGATGTTCATCATCGGTTCTAGCCAACCTGAGCATGAATGGGGCAATGCTGTCGACCCCATGATCTCGCCCGTACCAGCCGCTTATGACATTTACGCCGACTCTCATGGTATCGGAATTGAAGGTAATGTCTTCACTGATTTTCTGTAAGCTTATCTAATGTATAACAGAGGGACTTCAAGGCTCGGTTGCAGATGGCTTCGACAACAGAGGATATCTCAGTCAGGATACCCTGGAAGAGCTCTGGCCTGGAGACGATCAGTTAATGAATGACCTGATCCACCCATTGACCTTTGCCCAAAACACCCCTCAAGATCCAAACTTTCTGATTCCCGACATGACGTCCCGTGGTGATTCGGATAGCTTGGAAACGGCGGCGCAAGATACGGCCGAGATAGCAGCAGCAGCCGCCATGAAAGACTCAACTCCTACGGCGTGCATCAATACCGGCAATAGCGTAGACAGAGGTGTCACAGGTAGTGGCGACATTAGTGGCTATGGTCATCAAACGATTAACTCGGATGAGTGAGTACAATGCTCACCTGATGAGATAACATGTGCTAAACAGATACAGCAGGGCAGAGGAAACAAAAAGTAGCCTTGTGTGTCTAGAATGTCAGCAGACATTTGCAAGGCCATTTACCTTGAAACGACATCAAACAGAGAAACACAAGGATGCATCAATCTTGGAGGAATCATTGCTATGTCCTAATACTGGCTGCAAGAGGTCCAATGAAAAGCCTTTCAAGCGTAGAGCACATCTAAAAAGACACCTTGAGAACTGTAAGCATAACCAGGAAGACCTTTGCCTACGCGGCGATCAATCTTGTCCAAGGTCGGCATCAGCGTCAACTTCAGCCTCAGCTAGCATTCAGCATCGCCAATACGTCGAACCAGATGAAGTTATCGGAGCCAATGGCGTGAAGAAGAGACCAAGGGCTGAAGATGATGAAGGGTCGAATGACGAATTCCTCCTTGCAGAGATGGTAAAAAAGCAGAAAAAGATGGAAAAAGAGATCAGGGAGAATCAAGAAGGCTACGAGGCACTTGGGAAGACTATTCAAATGTTGGAAGGCTCTTTGAGTAATTCGTAGTCAACTATGTACACAGTAACCATGCGGCGGGGAACTTCCAAATGGGGAGGGATTTCAAGGATGATGCGACGGTGAAGGAGGACTATGCCAGATTGAAAGCAGCTCACAAATAATCATATGCCAAGTCTTCAAGGCATTCTTATTCACTATAAAATCCCACTGATTTGCGAGTCATCGCCATGTCCATTGCACTGACATGTGCACACCGGTGCATCTCAGCCCCAAATGGAACATGTGCTGCATTTGTTGGATTGCTAACAAAATTAATTTACTTTATTACTCTGCTGCTACTACCTGATATGCCAAAAAGCAAAAGTCAAGCTTTGTACTTTATCGCCGACCCTTGGCCTTTTCATCTCTATCTAGTCCCAAGGCATTAGCAATATCCTTGAGAACATCTTCCCTAGTATTCCAAAATTCCTTTTTAAGGCCCTTCTCCGCCAGCCCCAATATTCTCCCCCCACGATCTGTCTTTCTGAACCTCTCTTTTTCCTCCGCACTTAGCATATCCACCAAGCTCTGAAGTGTTCGCGCTAGTGGATCTTTGCTTTTATGCTCAGGTCCAGGTCCCGGGCTAGCCCAATTTGTAGGAGCGAACTTGTACAGGTACGTTGGGAATGTAGATAATGCAAAAGAAAGTAAAAAGATATATCCCCGCAAGTCTGTATCTTCAATTCCCCATAAGTTGTTTGGCCTATGACCTGATGGAAATGGGAATATGTACGTTGTGTTCGCCAGAACGTTGAGTTGCTTGCTGTGAGAGATCTCATCTGTTCAAAGTGACTTGGAAAGACGCCGGGTATGGCTGTTTGGTGAAGGGGAAGTTCGAACACTCGCGTGTTTACAGGTGTGTAATTCAGCAGATCGGGTGAGTTACTGGACGACCGACTGTTGTTCCCCTCTGTGGTGAAGTGCAGCAGTGCCGGAGCAGCAACGCGCCAAGATCCGCAGAGGAAGCTCTTTTGGCATGATACATAATGGAAGTTCGATCGCCCCATGGCATCATGCTTGTCCCTGTACTCCAAGAGTTCCGCGAATGCTTTGTCCCAAGGATCATGCAGGATCGGACCGTCGGGTTGTCTCCAAGGCTCTTGCTGCGCCGAGAGATAAACCCAGTGATGCCACTGTTGCGTCTTCGAATAAGGGTGCGTTCTTCGGGATAAATGCATCAAACTTGCCAATGCTTCCTCATCCCCCACGCCCGAAACTGCACGTCGCTTGAGTCCTAGTTGATCTATCCATTTGAGAGGGTTTATGATTTGTGGTACATGGAATACAGGTGCGACATTGGACCAAGTATCGTAAGGCTCATCGAAATACTCCGTGATTTTGTACTCCAGGACATTTTTTAGGAGGTAACGGGCGTTTTGTGCTTTAGATTCGGAATACCATTGGGCGATTATGACACCTTGATAGAATCCACCTATCAATGTGAGGCCGTAGAAAGGGAGTAACAACAAAATGACAGTCTTTATGGCACGGCATGCTGATTTGATGTAGGCCCAAATAACCCGGGTAAGGATTCGCGCGGAGGTGATGACCATCATGTCGAAGGCGAATGGGGACGTAGATGACAGAAGATAGGGAAATCACGAGAATACCAAAAGGCGGAAGTGCATGCAGTTTTATTATTTGAACATGTTGGTTTATGGCTGTTGGTTCTGTTCTGTGGAGTCGGCTTCTGCCTAGATTATCGCCGAATTGTTTGCAAAGTGGAGAGTTTATGCTTCTTTTTAGGAAAGGTTAGCGATAATTTAATTTTGTTTGTGCTGTTGGTTGCAAAATCATGCCATGAATTGACTAATGCCAAGACGCCATCTCTCGAAGAAGAAACTGCAATGTGACTGTCAATATGGTTCTCAGGGCTTCAATTGTCGCGATGGTGTACATTTGTATCATGATTGATCGATTAACTATCTATAGCATCTGTCTAATTCTTCCTCGTCTCTGGGAGAAACTAACTAGAGCCAGCATATCTAAGACAGGTTGGGGAGCTTAAAGACACTGTCGGTGACCCAGTTATCACCATTGAGGTATCCAGCACTCATAACATACAACCAATCAGGGTTATCCATAACCATAGCCTGTCGCGAATAAGCACCAGGCTGAGGAATGTCATAGTAAACCCAAGAACCCGCAGCGCCAAGGTTAGTGTTGATGTAGATGCCATTATCGCTGTTAGCGGTAACAATCAGGGATCCGCTGGATCCTCCGGAAGGCGACCAGGTGAGATAAGGCGAAGAGCTAGGCGCACGGCTACCAGCGGTGAGAATCTGGTTGGACGCACTATCGAAGGTGAGAGGGGAGTCGGAGATACGGTAGTAAACAGGGAACGCGGCGTTGTTGGGTGAAGCGCCTCCGCCGTACTCAAAGGTCATCATCCACTTTCCGTTAGGAAGCTTAGCAACGGTTGTCATGCCGGGACGTTGAGAGTAAGCAGTTCCTCGAACGTCGTTGACGACAGCATCCCAGGTGACACCATCGCTGGAAGTCTGATGCACCAACTTCTGGCCATACGAGGGATCGCGCTGATCGGAGTAGTAGCACACGAGCTTGTTGTTATACACCATCAGGAAAGGCTCCCAGACAGGAGTTTCACCATTGTTGGGAACGGCCTTTCCTCCCGTAGCAATGTTGGAGATGTACTTCCAGGTCTTGCCGCTGTCGGTAGAAGCGTAAAGATCGATCTTGGTCTTGCTGAGATCGGTGGGGATACTATTTCCAGCAAGGAGGATAGTTCCCTTGGCGAGATTGCCGATGGCTTGAGGCAAGACGTATAGGAAGGGCTGGTAGCGAAGACCCCAGCCGTTCTTGGTGTCTGTCACATTAGACAGAGGCGCCCAGGTTGAGCCCTTGTCTTTGCTCTGGTAGATGGGGAAGTACACCTCGGGTGGTTCAGGACTATAGTTCTCCCTGTTCTACGTTAGTAAATACCTTCCCGGATCATCCGGATGACTAACCAAGTAGCGAGGATAGTTCCATCAGCAAGTTGGACGTTTCGTCCGTACAAGGTCTTGGGAGTGTTGTAGTTGGAGGGAGGCTTGTAAATGGTCTGGAACGTAACGGCATGATCCGCGACGGCCCGCTCCTCAATGGCTCTGCATGATGCAGGGTTGAGGAGAGCCAAGCACGATAATAACAGGGAAGCCTTGATGCCAAGCATGATGAAGACAAATGGTGTGAAATGTATGGATGAAGTGATGGGCTAAAGATCAAAAAGTCGGGACGAATGTCTGTTTAAATATCTTGGCATCATACATTTCCAAAAGTACTCTAAACTCTAAGCTATTCCTGGGTCACCGTTCACCCCAACCTAAACAAGTCAGCTAGTTGCTGAACGTTTATCTTGACGCGCCAATTACCCTCTTCTAAACTCGTCCGACTCACCTAAATCGTCATGTTCCTGGCTCTACAAGGTAGCGCACCAATTGACAGCTCGCGCAAGAGTCTTTCCCCGCGTCATGTGCTGGTGGAAGCTCCACGCGCTAAGGTCTAGGTCCGGGGCGCTCCCCTTACATTGACTAGCGAGGTTCGGTCTGATTGGCACGCATCGGAGAATCTGGGGTCCCCAGGTCTCGTGAATTCGGCCTTCGGCACTGTCGTTTTGTTGTAATCTTGTAGCCAATCGGAGTGGCATGTGAATGCTTTACTTGCCTCGGTTTATGGTACGATGTTTGGTGAATTGAGGGTTTGCGTATTATTGAAAGCTTAACCTTATAGGCGGCAGTCATCCCTATAGTAGATGATACATCTTGCATGGGTAAGTATCTCTTGCTTGACATAATATCGGTGCAACAAGCTGGCAATATTTAAAGCTCTTACCCTATATATTGAAAACAGTAAATGTGGCCATCGGCGGATAATAGTATTCTATATATAGTCTGAATTTAGAGACAAATGAAGCATGTCACTGCAAATTTCTTTATTTCATAGGTCCCGGGTAGCATTTGTAATTAACTAAGGTAAACTTTAGGTCTCCAGCTTCTTAATATTTCCTCGCAATTGACGTCGAATCTCATGCTGTAAAGTCGTATGCTCTGCATCAACCGCTCAGTTCGCTTCAACTCCTTGTCGTTGCCAAAAATCGTCTCAATGAAAGCAACACCAGCGTTTTTCTCGGCACTTCGCTTCCTCTCTTTAGTATTGCTTCTCTCGCTAGGCGTTTCTTTGGATTCATTGTTCAAACCACCCGATTCGGTCTTGTCCTCCCGTGAAAGTTTCTTGTCATCGCCGCCCTGATCGTGAACTGTGTTTTTGCGTTTCCTCTCTTTGACTTTGTATGCTTTCAACATGGGAGCCTCACACTTCTTGAGGAGCAACACCAGTTTCACCCATAACCTCTCGCCTCCTTCGATAAAGTCCTCTACCAAATCTTTAGACTCCACTGACTTGACCCTTTCTACTGCCTCCTCCGCTCTCTTCAATTTGTCAGAGATTTGAATCAGTAGCAGCCAGAACTCTCCCGCCATTTCCGATATTGGCGTCGCACGTCCATGAGCGTATACAGTCCAGTCATAACGCCATTTCCCAAAGGAATTGGCATCGAATACGCTACCAAGGAGTAAGATTGGTTCCTCACTTGGATCCCAGTGTTTCAAGGAATATCCAGGCGGGATTTTATGTCTCCTTGCATCTGCTTCTGTTGCCTTCTGGACCTCTGGCCTTTTCACTTTCGCGGCTTTCTTCTCCTTAGATCCCGCATCCCGAGATGTTGATGGTCCATACAGGTCATCATATGTGTTGTAACTTCGTCGAGTATTTCTGGACGTAAAACCACCCGAGAACACGCCATCATAAACGTATGCGCCTGGGCTAGGAATCGTATCATACGGATATTCGTTGTAGTCGCCATTCAGTTGGTACGACATGCCGCTGATATAGGCACTTCCGGATCCCAGTTGTTCATGAGACTCAGATTGTAGCTCCGACACTCTTTTATACTTGCCCCCGGGTTGTGACTCGATGGTACTCGATGGTGTTTCAAATGTAGCATTCTCATTGATGTCATCCGAACTGCGGTTCTTTTCCTGTTCTTGGGAATCAATCTTTTGTCCCGAGGCTTCGAATCTTCGATCTGTCTCAGAAGGTGGTGGAGTTGGTCGTATGGCAAGCCGTAGGATTGGTAGTACAGTCACTCGCTTGATCCCTGTCAAATCGGCGTCGTCCGAGTCAGAACCAGTATCACACGCGTCTGTTGCTTTCCTTTTGGCCCGTAATGCTCTTCTTTTGTCTAGAGGAGTTCCCTTTGTCTTGCGAGCTTGACCAAGGTCAGAAGAGCTACTTTCCGGCTTCAAGCTTGGATCATTAATTCCCGAATCGGGAGCATTGGGCGCTACTGGAAGGTCTTCGTCATCAGACATGCCTGGTAGTTTTCGAAACAATTGTTGACATGAGGGGCTGCGATTGTTTTAGCCAAACAGATATAACGTGCTGAGTGTATCGTGTGGGACCTACCATTGTATCACTGTCCCTATAACTCCTTCACACATTGCTCCGCATGATGGAAAAGGACACTTGAGAGATTGGGCTTCATCCTCATCCTCCTTAACTTCACAAATCAGGCTCATGTTGATCCTAGACCCTGGCGTGATAGCCAAGCTCCAATGAGCATCTCGATCAATCTCGTCTCCAGTTTGATGATCCTGCAAGAGGAATCGATTCTGGGCCACTCGTCTGCCGCCCTTTCGACCCTTGAACTTGCCATGTACAGATCCCTCAAAGGCGTTCCAGGAATCCACAAAATTAAGCAATATGATCGAATCAACACCCAGATAATCTTCAAACGTAAAATAAGGGCCCATATGTGGAGGGCGTTCGAGACGACTCAGAACGTTGTTGTGCATGGTGAACAATAAAGATAAGACTGATGTCCCAAGATAAGATATGCCCGAAACACCTCGCAGCACAGCAACACCCAGAGAGTTGACTGTTTGTGTGACCATGTCGAGTCGCCTAGTGATAACAATGCCAATGTCAACTAGATATTGTTGCGTGTTATCCGACATGGTTTTCACAGCTCTCAGTTCGTCCTCTAGGCTAGCGAATCGATCGCCAAAGTCCTTTTGAAGTTTGCTCACAAGGTCTTGGGTATCACTTTGATCTTTCTGGCTACTGTCAAAGTTGCGTTCCATTATACGCCTTGAAAAGCATGTTAGCCATGAGATGAAAGAACTAGCTCGTGATGTACACTTACGCAAATGCATCGAACTGCAATGATTGGATGATGGACGTGTAGCGATGAAGGTCCATTAGAAACTTTTCTGTCTCCTTCTTTTCAAGACTCCATTGTACCTTTCTTGCAACCCTTTTTTATCCTTCTCTCAGTCGAGCCTTGAGACAGGGTTAATGTGTATTTTTGCACCTTGACAGCAATGTCTTCTAGTCGTCTCTCTGCCTCATCCACGACACTCTCGAGTGTATGCCGAATGTCGTGGAACTGGGGCTCGTTGTAGTATTCATCGTAGGAGCGTTTTGCGAGGTCCAAATTCAGTCGAAGAAAGGTAAGTTGTTGCTTCAACGAGTTGTATTCCCAAGCTGACCCTCGACTGTCATCAAGCAGTTCGATGAAATCCTTGATGAGCACACCAATGGAGATAAAATCCCCAACGGCGCCAAATGTCACCTCCATCAAGCGGCACTGATGGCAGCCTGGTGCGTCTCACTCAAGGTCATTCCTCCTCAGAATGATTGGGAGCATGAGAAGTACGAAGTAGGAGGAAGGGTAATACAAATGCTTGGTTAGTCCTTGCCTGCCAGTCAGCCCCGCACTGCGCCTTGAGGCTGTGTGCGACAAAACGTGACGAATAAGATCTCTGCATTACGCGCCGTCCCAAACAGTTTTTTTCTTCGCGATGAGCCCGCCAAGTAATGGAAATGAGTTAGCCAAAGATTTGCAGCCTTCTTCACCTCAAGGCACGTGCTATCACGGTTTGTCGTGCGGGGTAACAACAGTGGTATCATGTATGCCATTGTTAACCTTTTTCTACTCTGCAACAATTATAGTACATTATTCAATTCAAGGTGCACTCCATTTCTCACAGATAGGTGACTGTTTATAGCGCTACACGTTATGGCTAGTCCCAAAGAATACGATGTCCAAGAAGGTGGTGATACGCTTTTAATATTGCGCAGTTCCGGCGCAGCATTTGCGACGCACAATACCGAAGACGAATGGCCTAATGCCCTACCTGAGCATCAGACAGAAATGTCAAAACGCCGCGAGTCTTCTATAATTCACAGGAAGTCTCACAATAATCCAAACGAGACGTTGGCTGATGACTCGTCGCTCGCTGAAGCTAAACCAGAGCCCTTGGACATGCGATTTAGGGTTTCTTCGGCAATTCTCATGAACACATCTGCCTATTGCAAAAAATCATTATCTGGTGATTGGAAAGAAACAGAACCCGAGCCTGGCTACAAGTGGACACTCACAGCCAACGACTGGGATGGCGAAGCTTTTCTTTTGCTTATAAGAATACTACATCACAAAACACGGGAAGTCCCTCGGACAATAGGACTTGAAACATTGGCAAAGGTCGCTGTGATAGTGGACTACTACGGTTGTCATGAGGCAGTGGAGTTATGGGCAGAAACATGGATCTCAAACATTGACGAGGAGATGACAGAGTCCTTTTACTCGAGAGAGCTACTACTGAAACTGACTATATCTTGGGTCTTTTCTGACAGAAAGAAGTTTCGTTCTCTCACCAAGGTTGCAATCCATACGAGTCGAGGCCCAATACCTACACTGGGGCTACCCATACACGATCAAGTTGTTGGTCAGTGAACGGACATTTTCGAAACAGATTCAAGATCTAACTAGGTACAACAGTTGCCATCGAACATTCAAGAATTAATTCGATCCGTGCTCTGATTGAAGGCATCCAAAAACATTGGCATATTCTGAACAGTATCACCAACGCGAGAAACAGAAACAGAATGTATAGCCGGCAATGTCTATATATTCAACTTGGGTACATCGAGCAAAATCTTTCTGAAAATGGTCTGAAGCCTCTGTCAAGCCAGCCATATCATGGCTTCAGTCTCGACGCGTTGAAAGAAGCCATTAGCAACTTTGAAAGTTTGACGAAATGCACTTGTAAGGGTCAGAATCATCTGCAAAACTTTAGGAGTGAATTACAGTCTTTGTTGGAGAAGGCTTTTGGAAAATTTGAAGATGGTATCGGTATATCACAATTTACAGATGATTGAGAGATGTAACAAGAGTTAGGCCGTGTCAGATGCTTGAATCTTACTCTACTGATCAGCTGCGTTTATAAAGGCGTACTAGTCCTATCCTTTCACCGCAGGATATTCTTGTCAACTACCTTGTGCGATCCGAGCTCTTTGTGCCAGCTTGGTAGTTCTCTTGATACACTTTATGTGCTAGGTGAATGTTGTTTAGTGGTTTCACTACCGATCATCAAGGAGGGGGTCTGTTAAGCCTCAAGGGAACGAAGCCGAAAAATAAAAAATAAAAAGAAAGAAAGAGGAAATACAACGCTCTTCTAACAATGAGGATGGAGAAGATAAGGCTCTAGCCAGATTCCATACAAGGCTGTTTCTGAACATAGTTACTCTTTCTTAATATTACTAAATAAAATTATTATCTAGTTGATACTAGGCCTGCTTCATGATAAGTACATAAGTATAAAATGTCACTTCAAATAAACTATTTAAATCAAATTAGAAAAACTTCCTTCGCCTCATTTTCAGAAGTTGACTTCTCCTCAAGCCCATGGACAACAACAAACCCGCCAAAGCAGTACTTATCCTTTCCCTCGCCCTGCAAGAACACTAGCCACTCGCATCCAGAAAGCGACCATATTTCATCTTTCGGTCGCGCTGTCCTGGGAGCATAAATCACCAGGCCTGAATCAGTCTCGAACCGTTGCAAGTTTGGAGAAATCTCGTGGGATCCTCCGGGGAGTGACACTACATGTCTGCCCATCACCAGCAAACCAAGACCTTTATCTTTGATCGCTCGGTAATAGGGATTCTGATTCTCAGTCGGCCAATCTGTTAGTAATACCAGAGGTACGGGCGATCCTCTGGCCCCATCGGCGAGGTTTTGGAGCTCCAAAAATATGTCTCTGTCCTCGCTGCAGTTCCAGTCTGGGACCCATGAAGGGAGAAAGAAGCCCAGATCACGTCTGCCGACAAATGCTTGCTCTAGAACGTAGTTCAGATCTTTGTCAATCTCGACGATCCTTCGTGCCGTGTCTGAGTGGACGTCCACAGCCGTATTCTCGTGTGAATAGCTGGGCTTGAAGCTATAGTCGTCCCGTGCAAGCCCAACGAATGCGTATATTTTGTCTCTTGTATCCGAGGCACGGAAATTTCGCGCGTGGCGGAGCAGAACGCGCAAGTCTCCTACTTGACTGTCATGCTTGGAACGGCCATTCATCATGGCCGCTACGGTACGTATGGATTTTTCCATATCCGGAGCGGTGAGTTCCTTTATAAGAGAGTCAACTTGCTTTTCCACCTCTTCTTCGAACTCTTCGAAACTGAAAGTGCTCGTACCACGCCCTGGCTCTTGCTCGCCTTCCTCGGCACTCTGGTGTGCGTGTTGCCTCTCAAATTGTTTATACTTCTCAATCAAGGTATCCTGGTGATCTATGCTTGTGAGGCGACTTCTCCACGCATCGCACCAAGACCCAGGGTCCGGGGCCACACATGCCGATATCCTCTCCCAAGAAGCGCCATCTTCTCCAAACACAAAATGGACTTTGGGTGAACAGACAAACTCTTGGTATACCCACGACCGTGTCCACCAGGGGGATTGAAGAAAGGCCATGAAGGATGCCAGTATCTCAGTGCTGGGCCCTCCATTGTAACAGTCCTTCCAGAAAACGTCGACAAGCCTTGTAGAACCTTGATGTGGCAGCTTCGTGAGCCACCCTAACCCAGTGTTCGTCTTTTTAGTCTCTTGTAAGCTCCGTAGTTGCCCGAACCCTCGCTGTGGCCCGAACCCTTGTGGTTGCGGATCGAAACCAACGTACGTCGTAGCCGCTTTCTTTTCATCAGCGGTCGAAAGGCAGACAAGAGCCGTCTCGCAGCGGGAATAAATGTCGCGCATCATCATTACCTGATGGCCTCTCTCGACATCATCCGACTGATTGATGCAGATTTGGTCAACCCAGAATAAGAAGTGTCCATGTGGACAACCGTTCTCTCTATACCAGTAGCGAACAGCACACTTGAGGGCGTGGACGAGCTGCGCGAATGCATTGAAGATGTGTCCCCCGACTAGGATCCTTGCCGTGTTTTTGGGATCGCCTGCTGCGTACGAGAGAGCTAGGTACTTCCCTGTGCAATTGGAGAGGAATACTCCGTCAATCATGTCGCAGGCAAGGAGTTTCTCTTCAGATGAGGCATTTTGGGATGAGGAGGAATCAACTGATGAGAAGCCAACAGGGGCTGGGTCGTAGCCGCTGGCTTTCCAGTTAGGGTGGTCGACTATATGCTGAGCAAGGGTCTTTTCCTTGGGATAGACCTTGAGGAGACGTATAGTAGGTCTCTCCCTGCCCAGGAGACAGTATTTATACTTTGAGTAGAAGGCTTCGTTACGCGGCGTGTAAAAGTTGTCTTCCTTGGTTCCCGGCCGAGGGCCCAACCCAACCTTGCTGAGGGCTAGTGCACTGGCGGATGCGCTATAGTTGTCCTTGGATGACTCCATCTGACTTATCTGGAGATTTGAGCCTGTAAATCCTTGAAATGTTGACGACCCGATAGGTGGATAGAGCAGGCCGGAGGAAAACAGCCAGCCGTGTTTAGGCATCAATTGGGCCCAACGTTGCCCCCAAAATCTAAACTTGGATTGGTAGACAGGAACAGGGCTATTTCATGCAGACATTTTACTGTAATATTAACATGGGATAAGGTTATATTAAATAAATTTATTCTTATAAAAGTTGTTTTAGTAATGTATTTAATAAAAGTTATAGCCTTAAAGTTTAACTCTTTAGAGTAGTTACTTCTATTTTAAAGTATAATCTTGCATTAAAGGTAGAGCTTAATCAATTGCATTTTATATTATCTTAATACAATCGCCTATTTATTACGATTTTGCTTCAATACGTTTCAAGTCCTAAGTCCTTCCTGATATATTAGTAGATAAGAGTGCTCATCAGACAAATTATTGAATTCCGAACCTGAAACGTGGCTACTAGACCAGCAAAGATAATCGGCTCTGGCGTAATCACGCGAGAATTAAGGTAAATCCCTCTGCAGTTGAACACCGATAAAAGCCGTAGAGCTGGTGTGACAAGCTAGTCCGCTGGATGGCTACCTAGCACGATATCGTAATCGCCCAACCTAGCGGAGAATATACAGCGAAGAGGACTTGTTCGCCGACCGCGAACTGTTTTTGTCCATGTCTGAAGTCCTGAAGAAGCCATGTGAATACATGGTAGGACATTCCAGATTTATCTGTAATAGTACATAAAAATAGCTCCTGTGTTATGACTGGTCAGAGATGAAGCGGGGTAATATCACTTTTACAATCAGGCTTCAGTTGAGCTTGGAGATGGTGGCTTATGCTGGCAAGATAGAGAGTAGCAACTAGATAGCTACTAACCTAAAATATTATATAATCCTATATAATCCAGTTATTATGGAAAGTTCATAAGAGGCCATCAATTGAATAGCCGTTATTTCTCAGCGCAGCGTAGCGTTGGTACACAGAGTACTGGGTAATCTTTTGGTCTTTAACCCCCAACACAGCCTTATGATATTGACTGTAGCGTGTGGCTGCTCAAGGCAGATTTTCAGCTGCACAGCCGCCTCCGTGATTTCAACCTTCCCAACCTTCTACCTATTGCGAGTTACTACTCAATCTCGACTTTGTCTACCGCGATTTCCAAGCATCTGAGATGGATCCGTTAAGCGTGATTGCCTCTGTAGCGGGAATTGCGACCGCTGCAGGCGAGGTCATCAAGATTCTTGGCCCATACACAACTGCAACGAAAGACGCGCCCAAGATTGCGGCTGAAGTCTCCGCCGAGGCTCTTGCGACCCAAACTATCCTTACTGGCCTGGAACAGCTCATCAACAACTTCTCCACCGCTAATGTTAGATACGCGTCGCTGATCCAGGTGGATCAGCTAACGGCGGTGCTTTTCGATGGAGTCAAGATATTTTCCGAACTGTTAGCTATGCTGCAGACGCTCCCGCCACTTGAGCCCAGTAGCCCTGGTGGAAGCCTGTGGACGCCAATCCAGTGGGTTAGAAAGAAGAGTTCTTTGACTGCCATCCTTCACAGACTGCAGGCCTTCAAGTCGTCTATTGTCTGTATCCTAAGCATTCTGCAAAGGTGCGTTGCCCACTATTCATACCTTGTTGAGGTATACAATTAACCAAATGAACATAAATAGTGATTCTCAAGCAAGAGCCGAAGAAAGCCAGCAGCAGTTGATTGCAGCAGTAGATATTCTACCGTTACTCATGAACTCAATCGCATTAAAGCCGCTCTATCTAAAGACCAAGATTACGAGACAAATAAGGTCATCTGGGGACTGGGCAAACTCTTGATGTTTGACAAAGTTGATATTATGGACAGTAGAGAAGAAAAGGTATACTTGTTACTGTTTATATGACTTGAAATTCGTATGAGACTAATCTTCTCACCCTAGCCGAACCAGCTTTATGTCTTCGAGAAGGGGATTTTGCAAACAGTAGAATTATCTACAAAGGACCGAAGAAGAGGTGTGCTAGGTTATGGAAAACCTTCTCTTTCAGACCGCCCTAAAGCCCAGCTATTAGTTATTAAAATCATTCCTGGAAAGGATATAAAGCGAGTACAGCGACTACTCTCATCATCTAGACCAGGTATGAGTGCATTATAGTGACTTTTAATCAATGGGCTAACATGTGAAAGGATTAAATGGCTGTGAAATCAAATGGTTCGACGACGGTAGAGAATGCAGCATGACTTTTACTCTCCGCTCCAAAACACAGAGTCTCGAATGGATGTATCATGTCATAAAGGTTAAAGACAAAAGCCGACTCGGCTTTCCTCTTCAAAACCTCCAGCGCATTGCCGTGAGAGAATACCCATTGGCGTTGTTGGGTGCACGTGAGTGCCGAAAAAGTGATCTCACTTTCAAAGAAAGTCGCATGTGATTCTTTACTTCTGTGTGGGCTAAGGCTAACCGTTGTTCTAGTTCATAAACCCCTTCGATTCGGATGAAGTTGATTACTGCAAGGAAGAAACGCATTGTAGATCATGTGTTATCGACAATGAAGTCGCTCTAATCAACGTGACTGATACAACGGGCCAAGAAGAGTATTCATATTCTACAATAGTGCATCAGTCTGGAAGAGTTATATCGGGCTTTATGCTGGTTTACAGTGTCACAAGTCGTCAGAGCTTTGAAGAAATCACCGCCTTCTATCATGAGATTCTCAGGGACAAGGACAAGGATCGCTTCCCAATGGTTATAGTTGGCAATCAGTGCTTCCGGGAGTCGCCGAGGGAAGTGACAACACAGGAAGGTGAGGCCCTGGCGAGGGAACTTGGTTGCACATTCGTTGAAGTAGATGCAAAGTCTCGTGATGAAGTCGATGCGGCGTTCTTCGAGTTGGTATGGGAGGTTCGACTGTATAACCGCAATATGCCCAAGTATCGATAGAAAGACTAGTGATTTCTGAGACCGAAAGTCCAAATCCAAGAGCTCTAGCATCCATACTCATAGCCTCCAAGATCTAGTATGGAAACTCAGACAATTCAAGATCATCCGACCGAAGAATAGGCATCCAAGTCCCTACTCTATTAAGTAGACGCTAGTCCAATTGCTGCCAATTTCATTGTAGCCAGTCTTATTGTATTGACTACCAGGAATGTAGTATTCTCAAGAAGCAGCAAATGCCGGGTCACAAGTCAGGTTGAAAGGTCAAGTAACATATATCAGTATTCTTTATTTTCCCTTGTGCTAAGAACAATTCAGCCACTTGAACTATAAATAAGCATATAGTCACCCCCTAGCACCCGTGCTCCTCCGGTGACAGAAGATAAGATGAGACAGAGGGAAAACTGCAATAAATCTCAGGTGTAAAACAAGACCTGATCAATCTATGTATTAAAACATTAACCGCACTGCGCTCTGAAGCTCGCCACGCCAGTGACTTCAAGCTGAGGCTGCAAACAACCGTCTGGATCCGCACTCGTCAAGATATCAATAATACCCCCATCATCACAGTTATCGTTATTGTAAATGTACACCGAGCACTTGTCGCTGATCTCGCCAGTCGTGTAAGAGCCGAAGGAGCCATTGCGGATTCCTTGGGTACACTCTTGGGTTCCGTCGCCGCTGTAGGTGTCGCGGGCACCAGTGCATCTCTCACTGCTTTGATAGACGCTGAAAGACCATGCTGGGTCTTGGCGGGTTGAGAGGGAGGAGGAGGGGTTGCGGCTCATGTGGATTGCGGCGGATTGACTGAGGCCGAGGAGGGAGGTGATGGAGAGGATGGTTGTGAACTTCATGTTGGATTGTGGTAAGGAGGTTTGACGCTGCTAAGGTTGATGAACTCTGGCTGTTTTGTTGACTTTGGTGTTATATGATTTTGTGCAATATGTAGAATATAGTATACAGTGAATAAGGCTTGGGATTTCTGTCTCTGAAGTTATGATGGTATATGCTTTGTTTGTGATGTCTGTACTCTAATAGTTGAAGGCGATCTGACATCTATATACTTCTCAACCTCTTCCGTCGTCCTCGTTGTTTCCCTTCGCACATTTGTCAGATGATGCAATTGATCTCCACGCAAACGCCTGGTTACAAATACGTCACAAGCCACTTTCCGTAAGAGACGCAATGATGACTCTCGCGAGATCCGATAATCAAGTCATTCACTGTCAGCCTTGATCCTCAAGAACACACCGCCGAAGGCTCAAGCATACTTCTAGCCCCCAACTACCCAGTCACATGTCTTACAGAGGCTTACAAGAAGGATCACTTGTGACGTTTAGACGTCTGATCACCACGTGCGGTCTAGCGTAGTCCAAACGGCCGAGCCGCGTGGGGTTAAAGTTTAGTCACATTGGAGATGGATCGGCCCGCTACAGTAAGCGTAACAAATACTCCGCCGAAATCCTTCGGCGCCTAAGACGATGATCATCGGCATATCGGGGGGCTGTACGCCTTACGAGCCGATGTGCCAATGGGACACTGGTGCCTTGTCTCCACTAGTAAGCGTATAGCCTCATCGGAATCAGGTGTTGGCATCGCAGGAAGGACTTTTGGAGCGGGTGAGATTTTAATACGAGACTTGCATCTCGATTCCACGGGTTATTGAGTCATGAGAATGTTGAAAAATGACTCGTTTAGGGCCTGTATGTTAGGTTACGACCGTGAATGGATCAGATATTTGCTTGGCGCTTTATAGCTGAAAATCACTAGGCTGTGCAGACATCAGTATGACGTTTGTCAAATCTCCAGCTTATGGGTTGAATGAGGCAATTACGAAAATAGTGGTAGGGATTGAAGAATTTGTCCATTTCTGGAAGTATATGCTTGTTTCTGATTACTCTGTTGGCGGCTTATCATTCTACTTTCCCTCCAAAGCCTCCACCATCTCTGACGTAGCCTTGCCCTCCTGTTGCAACTGCTTAGCAAGCTCAATAGCTGAAGTACCAGTACCGTCAGCAGCATTAGGATCAGCTCCATGTTGCATCAAGATTCTAACTGTACCAACATGCCCAGCCTTGACGGCCACGCCAAGAGGCGATGCACCAGTTCCAACAGAAGTATCATCGCTCTCCGGCTGAGCCCCCTTCTCCAGTAGATACCGCATCATGACCTCATTACCCCGCCTAGCCGCAGCAGCAAGTACACCTGAACCCTCAATCTTAGCACCATACTTCAACAGCAGATCGATAGCCGACGTATCCTTGTACAGCCCTGCAACCAACGCAAGCGGATACGCAGCTGCATCAGGCTCCTGGTTAGGATCCGCCCCAGCTTCAAGAAGAAAGCGTAGAAAGTCAACGTGCTGTCTGCCCTGGCATGCAACGATGAGAGGTGTTCCCCGCATGTCGAACTGCATGTTGATCACAGATGGATCCTTGGTGAGCAGGGCCTGCATAAGCGGGATTGAGCCCGTGTTTACACCAGCTCGGACGGTTTCCTCGCTAAGAGGGGCGGAGCCGGACCTTAGCAAGAGGAAGCGTACAGCATCGTATTGGTAGCTCTTTACGGCTGTTGTCAGCGCCTCTTGGATAGTTTCTTTTGATGGGCGTTGTTCGCTGGTTGACAAGAGGTTTTTTATTTTGTTGGTGTCTCCAGTTGCGGCCAGAGCGAGGAGCTGATCTTTGAGCGAGTCTGTCATATTTGCGGCGTAAAATGATGAGTTCTTGGTTGTGAGGTGTATTGAGTTGCAAGGTCTGAGTCCTTTCTCGTCCCATCCTTCGGAACTCTTTATGATCGACGAGTATTTTCGTTTGTCATGATACGTGGCAACATCCCCTCCTGCATCACATGAGGCTGTGCGCTTCTTACGTGAGATTTCTGATCGGCAGTCATTGATTGCCTAGAAAAGACGTCATTCGCGGCGAGGCATCGAGGCTGTGACCCCGCCATCGAGGGGGCGGCAGTTGAGAGATCGGCATAGCTGAGCTTACATCGATCCTTCGGGTGCTAAATTAGTCTTCCGTTTCGATTGCTCCTTGCATCGGGGATTATTCGACCGACTTGGCATCCCGAGGCTGACCTTTTAGGATTCCACTTATTCTGACGGCTATGTTGATCTATACTCGTCGCGATTGTGACGGTATCTGTCTCAGACGGCAAACGAGTTCGTCGTGAAGGATCTCGATCGTGGGAGAGGAACTTTTGAGCACACTGCCGTCAGACCGATATGGAGCCCGCTGATGAACTGGAGACTTGAAATGATGCGGGAGAGCTCTGTATGATACCTTGGTACGAAGCTCGAACGGTTGGAGACAGTCAAACAAGGCTCTGTTGTCTCTCAGGTTTCCGGGCGCGGCCCTTGGCAATAGTATAAAGACGGTTCCAGATCACTTCATTCCAACTCTATCACATCAAGGCATCGTTCAAACAGTATCGTAGCCTCTCGCTTCACCACTTCCATATCACAAGACCCAACTTTGCCCAGTCCATACTCCCAAGCCACCCAAAATGAGACTCTCAAACATCCTCTCCCTCACCCTCGCCCTCATCGCCCCAACCACCATCCTCGCAGCCCCAGCAAACACCCTCCACCGCCGCGACTGCCCCTCCGTCGACACCATCCGCCAATGGATCCGCGATAACGCCAGCGTCGGCGAAAATACAATCTTTTACACCGCCGGCGCCAAGCAAGAGCAGGCCAAAGCCTTTGCCGAGCAAAAAGTCACAGACGGTAATTACTGGGGCAAAGTGTTCGACAACAACAAGTACCTCGACTGGATTGAGGAATGCGGTGAGGGTCCGGAGCAGGATAAGCTGTTTCCTCGTATGGGAGAGGCTCTTGCTAGGGAGTCTAGTGGGACGGCGTATGTGATTATGATCAAGGGGAATGTTATTGCGAACTTTTGGAAGGATAATGAGTATCCTTATCTTGATGAGAATGGGGTCAAGATCATTGCTGTTAATGCTGAGGACTTTGATGATCAGAAGGACTACAATGGTCAGCCTTTCAAGCGGGCTATTGAGTTTTAGGTTAGAGTCATGGGCATATTTAGTTGGAGAGCAGAGGCATTGGAGGGGATATGGAAATGACTGATGGAAGGAAGGATTTTGTCAGAGGTATTGGAGAACAGGCACTTATTTATCGCCAGCATGCAAATTGCATCTCGAATATATATAGATAAACTATATCCTATCAAGATATCAAGAAGAATGAAAAGGCCACAGCACAATTAATCTGATAACAAGGCTTACAGTACCAAGGGTCTTACAGCGATTGGATAATTGATAGCTTGTCAGAATCAGATCACTGAATCATGTTTTGACCCCGCCTGTTTTTGTTGTCCGGCTGTTGGTCGTCCCCTGTTTCGCGGATGCAGGATGTAACCTTGCAATAAGGATCAGAGATCCACCACTCGGTCTGTTTTGGCCATTCACATTCATCTGCCGAACGAGCTGTCACTTTGGGGTAGACCTTCACAGCGTACTTGACATGTGCGATTCCAACACGCGAAAGGTATAATTTGAACTTTTGGGGGATTGCCGAATGAATGAGACGTCTCTCAGGACTACCTTTAAGCAATTGGCATATCGCAATAGCTCGGACATGACCCTTCGACTTGCAGATTCCTTTGTAATATTGCGTGACGTAAACATCTTACAGTGACATATGCTGCTCTCCGGCACAGCGCTGGCCTGTAAATACCTCGTCCCTCCAGGGTTCATTCGCAAATCAGACCACGGGCGGATAAAGTGCCAGGATCGAACCAACAACCAACATGCCTCAAATACCAACGACCCCGCCCTTTTTCTCAATATCGCATTTGACCTACGCATCTGCACGGCCATCACCAACAAAAGATTGAGCTGCAAAACATGGCGAATGACAAGTCCAAAAGCTCATCACCAGCTGCAGAACAATCACCTCCGCGGGATGTCGATAGCCCCGAAGAGGCTCTTCTCGTGAGTGCGACGACGGAACGGCGGGCTGGCGCTAAAGTCAATGACTAGGAAGCGGGTGATGACGATTCAGCACTTGGAGTTGTAAGTCCTCAGGCCGCATTATGGTAGCAACGGTAGCTAATTGAATGACTTTATTAAGACCGATGATGAGTTATCGACTGCGTCTTTGCGCTCTAGTATCTACGAGTACCATATGATCAATGGTCGCGGATATCATAAGGATGAGAGTGAGCAAGACTGATTACTTGATTAATCGTATGCTAATTGATATTGATAGAATACTGGCTCCCAAGTGATCAGGTTCACCTTTCCGTTCTTTCCGATACAAGTCTCCGCTAACATGCTCTTAGAATGAATCAGAGCGCCTAGGTAAACATGTCTAATGTCATCGCGGAATTTCGAAGCTAAGAGGAATGCAATAGATCTACAGAACCACCAACTTCTCTTGACATTCGGCGGCA
This sequence comes from Fusarium xylarioides, assembly GCA_013183765.1. NCBI lineage: Eukaryota > Fungi > Ascomycota > Sordariomycetes > Hypocreales > Nectriaceae > Fusarium > Fusarium xylarioides. The sequence continues at coordinate 213,546 of SRZU01000129.1, read as the reverse complement.
AGCGATATTTCTCGCCCAACGCTGAAACAGCAAAGAGAGTCCTCGATGTCGGAACCGGCACAGGAATTTGGGCAGTCGAGTTTGGTATGAGAAATACTGGCTGAGCGGATGAACTGAGCTGATCTTGACATTGCAGCTGATGAACATCCTCATGCCGAGGTAAGATGATCGAACCGATTCTTTTCGCGAAAGCTACTGAATGAGTAAGGTCTTTGGTATCGATATTGCTCCTATTCAGCCAGATTTGTCAGTATCCAGTTTTGAGAGGCTGGGCAATTAGCTGATGTTATGCAGCGTCCCTCCGAACTGTACTTTCGAGATCGACGACGCCGAGAAGGAATGGACATGGACTAAGCCCTTCGACTACATCTTTGTCCGACTCATGGTCGGCAGCATAGCAGACTGGGACAAGTTAATCCGTCAATGCTATGAGTATACCACTCCAAACTCCAGCTCTCTAACAGCATCCAGCAACTTGGAACCCGGAGGCTGGCTCGAAGTCATCGACCCAGTATTCCCCGCCAAATCCGAAGACGGCTCCCTCAAGCCCGACTCCCCCCTCCACCGCTGGGACGAACTAACCGCCAAAGGCGCCCTAGCTCTCGGTCGTCCTTTCGACGAAGGCGTCAACCACGAAAAGCGTCTTAAAGAAGCTGGCTTCGTCAACGTCACGCGAAAGGCGTTTAAATGGCCTACGAACACTTGGCCCAAGGATCCAAAGTTTAAGGAGATTGGGCTCTGGACGCTTGCTAATATTGAGAGGAACCTTGAGACTATTAGTAGCTTCTTGTTGAGGCAGGGGCTTGGGATGAGTCAGGAGGAGATAGTGGTGTTTATTGCGGAGGTTAGGGCTGAGATGAGGAATTTGAAGGTCCATGCTTATTGGGAGGTGTAAGTAATCTTGATGATATGGGTTGATAGAGCTGACTGTTGTGTAGGTTCGTTGTTACTGGGCAGAAGCCGGAGGAGCAAGCTTAAGAGGAGGTGCACTCGTTCAAGTATGCAGACAGAAAAGCGCCATTTGTTATAGTTCGAATTGGGCTCCCAGCCTCCCAGATATTTAAGCTTTTCTCAGCAGACAGAGTTACTGAATACATTACATATAACCAAAAGAAACAGTCGAAAACATTCCTACGGCTATTCATTGACGATCAACTCTGTAAACTCCAGATATAAAAGTACCAATCTCGAGACTACCAACCGAACATAACAGTTCAAGGCGTCGCACCAGCCATCAAATTCGTCCTCTCCTCCCTCTTCGCCTGCTTCAACGTCCTCACCCGCTGAATACTCTGCCACTTCTTCTCCCTCTTCTTATCCCTCAAACACATCCCCACCAACACAGCCATGCATCCCGCTATACACGCCCCAAAGAACGTCGCTACGACAATACCCTCCGTTCCGATCTCGTTATGCTGCTCCATGCAGACTGTCGCGCCAGAGTCGGGGTGGATCGTGCAGAAGAGGCCGGGGGAGCACGTGCTGGATGTCATGCGGTTGGTGATGCATGATGCGCTTTCGGTGCGGCCGTCGGTTGTTATGGAGCATACGACGCTGGTTGAGACGGTTGTGCTGTAGCAGGATGCGCCGGGTTCGGTGGCTGTTATGCTGCTGCTTGATGTGGAGGTTGAGTCGCTTGAGGTGGAGGAATCGGTCGAGGTTGATTCGATGGTGGATGAGGATTCTTGCGTAGTTGTTTCTTGCGTTGTAGACTCTTCGGTCGTGGACGTGGGCTCATCGGTAGTCGTGGGTTTATCCTCCGTTGTAGTAGTCTTTTCTTCCGTCGTGGTCGGCTCGTCTTGCGTTGTCTCTTCGGTCTTTTGAGTCTCCGATTTCGTCTCTGTCGTTCTGTCGTCATCCGAGGATTCCGTATCTTGTCGCCGAACCCATTGTCGCCATCGCTTTACTAACGGTCCATTCTCCCATGGATCCTGCTGCACCTTTTGCGCATCGATGGGAGCTTCGTCGCCGCGGTTTATGGCAGTCGGGGCATCGTAATATGACGGATCGGGCGGTACGTCATTTTGCTGATGGGCTGCGACCAGCAAAGCGGGCAGGGCGAGGAATGGGGTTAGGGAAAGGAAGCGCATGCTGAAATTGGAAGAGTAAATGACAAAACGGAAGAGGAAATAATTAAAGTTTTAAGTTTAAGGGCCTGTTTAGATAGAAGATGAAAGTTTGCAGAAAAGATGAAATGTTTTTCTTTGTTGCGTGATAGCGGAGATATTATCTCGTATTACCTACTATGTTTCTATAAAAAGAACTCTGGCCGCGCGTAGCTCGTTCCACACGGTGACGATCAGTAGCACAGCCGCAAATTCATTGGATCAAAGCCCGTAAGCTGACATATATATAGCAATAATACGAGCTATACCACGGACAAAGAGTGACACACTGTTCAATTAATTTCCTGCATATCCGACCGTTTGTTTCGAGTCCCCTTCAGGTCTAGGTCAGTGTCAAACGGGTTTAGCATGGTAATACCGTTGACGTTGTGTTGTGGCTGGGGTTTCTTAAAATAGGCGAACGAATCATTGGTGTCTGGTCTGAAAGAAGCGATGCGCTATTGAGGCCCTGATCCAATCGATACGAACGGGCACACTCGATACGGTCCGTTAAATTTGAACAGGAGGCTATTCCCAAATTAGATGATTTTAGTGTTAAATTATACGTTTGAGGGATTTTTAATCTAGACTGCATTTATGCAATGTACCTGTTTTGCTGTAAACTTAATAGGGAAAGGTTAATAAGAAATAGAACTGAAATAGTGACTTTTTAGCTGCTTTTCTGCTGTCTGCTTATTTTGCTGCTTATTAAAAACAAATATATAGTTTTACTTGATCTATATAAGGCTGTAAGGCTAACTCCTGGCTATAATGATCTTAAAATGCCTAATTATGCCTCTAATAGCAGTAATAATAATAATGCTATTAGCTTAAATAATAGATACAGTAAGGAAGAAGACCTACTTATTATAAGGATAGCTATAAAGACTATTAAATCTAAAGAGAATAAAAAAAGGCCTTATTTCTTTACTATTTTTAATTATAGAGATATTATTAACCCTAGTAGGTTAATTATAGTAGAGGAATTTAGTTAGAGACTGCTAATAGGCTATAAGAGGAGATTTATAAAGGAGCTTTAAATTATAAAAAATTAATTCTATTAATTAGCTAACTAGATTAATATAAATATAAGTATAAAGGGATTTAACTAGTAAAGCTTATATTTAAAGCTAATAATCTTCTTATATATAATTAGTTAAGGCTATATATAGCAGGTAGCAGTATATTACTTTAGTATCTTTTAAAGTTTTATATCTTAAATAATAGTAATAGCTCTTAAAGCTTTTATTAACTTATATAGGATATTTATTATTTAACTGGAGCTAATAGATATATACTATAAGCCTATAACTAAGCCTTAATATCAGTATTTCTTTAGCTATATTAGCACTATAGATAGTACTTATATAGCAGCTTGGGTCCCTGAAGAAGGTTAAAGGAAGTAGTATAACAGAAAGTCCCTAATAACTCAGAATATCCTCTATGCTGTCTGCCTTAACGGGACTTTCTTGTATATCCTTGCTGGCTGTGAGGGATCTGTGAATAACGCCTTGTTATTGCGGCATGCTTAGTTGAAAAGCCTGAAATTGTATGCAGATAGATTCCTTGTTAGGGATGCTGGCTTCGGTGCCTGTATAGGACTTCTAGTCCCCTATATTAGCGTTAGATATCATCTAAATAACTAGAAGGTATTACTAGAAGGACCTTAAAATAAGGAAGAACTATATAACCTGTATTACTTATAACTGTAAATTATCATTAAGCTAACCTTTAGTTAGGTTAAGAGGAAATTCTAGATAATATAATCTTTACTGCTTAAATATAATATATATAAATAGATTCTAATTATATATGCTTATATAGGCCTATAGAATTTCTTAAAGTTATTAAAAGAAAAGCTAGTATTAAAGAAGTTATAGGAGAAATACTTATAATTAATAATAGCTTAGGCATAAGATAATCTCCCTAGTAACCCTAAGGTCTTAAGAGATTAGATTGTAATAGATTAGTAGGAAGAGCATTTAGTATATATTAAAGAAATAAATAGATATAATAAAGCTATTCTTTAATAAGAATATAAGGTGCAGCTTAGTGAGGAGGAGTAAATTATAGTAAGACCTTTCTATCTTAAAAGGTAATATTAAGGGAAGTTAGTAGGTAAAAAATAAAGCTGCTAGGAAGAAGCTGTAATAATCATAAAAAACCTTACCTTTTAACAGCTAAATTACGTTTTTCCTAGCCTATATAATAGATAGGTTAAGGTTAAACCTCTTAAAATAAGCCTCTTTAGGGAGGGATTTTATTACTATAGTATTAAGTCTCTAATTAATATTAGTTTTACTTTAAATTCCTAGAGCATTATTAGCAGCTTTAGGGCTATTTAAAAATATATAAATTATTAGAAGCGCTTTATAATTAATAAATCCTTCTATATAATCTTTAATAGACCTCTTTTAGGTTAATATACAGTTAGTTTTATAATAACTTTAATTTAAAGATATAGGTATAAAGGGGTAAGTATACTAGCTAGTAGCTACTAAATTAGTTATATTAGTAGAGGAAGTAGCTTAATTAGTACTTTACTTTCTAATTAAATTAAATTATTTATAAAAAGCTAAATAAATTTATATTTTTTATATATTATAATTAAGATATAATTAATTTATATTTTAATTTTTAGAAAAATTAAAGCTATCTATGCAATTTTATAGTATATAATACAAAAATGCAGCTTCTAATTAGTCTTACGGGCCAGTGGGTTAGTTAGCCGAAGCTGCATAACCCGGCTGCAGGGGATTTCTAACCCCTCTACTAAATTTAATAGCTATACTAAAAGCTTTATATCTTTAACCTTATAGTAAGATCAATATCTTACATTTTTAACAGCATAAATACCCTTAGGGGAAAATAAACTTATATATCTTATTCTATAGCTTAAACTTAATATTCTATATTATTTCTAGATCTTCCTGCTAACTTTTAAGCACTAAATATCTAGACTTTATATAAAAAAGTTACTTCTTTATCCTTTTATTAAAAGTATTATAAAAGATTATATATATATTATCCCTAAGTAGCCTATTAAAGAAGGTTTCTATTTTTCCTTTATTTACTCTTTTTAAAAATCTCCTTTATATATTTTATACTACTAACTATATATTATCTGCATTAATAGGTCTCTAACTTCTCTTTTAACTTATTATTAACTTAAAGACTGCCTTCTCTATTAACTCTACCTATAGATCTATAAGTTAATAAGGTCTCTATACCTGCTATAATAACTAAGCATCTTTAGAGTTACTAGTTACCTGTAATAAGAGATAACTTAATAGTAATGAAGTTAATTAAGAAATCTAAGATAATAATAGAAAAGGAGTTACTATAACTTTATAGAAGGGTAAAGGTAATAGTAAAGTATATATATCTTATTATATAGCTTTATAAGTAAATAGCTAACTATTAAACTTTAAATCTTTATTAATTTAAGAGTTTATTTAAGACTCTTTTATATTATTATAAAGAGTTAATAAGCTTATAATATTAGTAACTTTAAGAGCTATAAGTTTAACTTCCTGTATACTATTAAATGCCTGCTAATACAGATCTAGGTTCTACAATCTGTTACACTTAATAATACTAGTGCTAACTCTATGCTTTTTTAGCTACTAATCCTAATTCTTATCTATAGTAGTAATAATACCTAGCTTATAGTTATAGCCTATACTGCTTATTTCCCTTATTATTATAAGAAAGGCCTTTTAATTTCTTAGCAGTTTATTAAGCTTATAATTAACCTTTATCTAGTTAAAAACATATAAAGTAAATTACTTAGTAAGTTTATAGCTAATTTTAGTGTAAATAGTCTTTATTAGCTGTATCTTCTTGTTTCCTAGCTGCCTATTAACCTTCTTTTTATTATAGCTTTTAAGGAGATACTTTATCTCTGCTTTAGTTTACTGTGCCTTTAAGCTAGGCTTCTATATATCCTTTTAAGGAGTTCTTTATATCTGCTTTTTAGATGCATTTTATTATACTTATAGATACTAAATAGGAAGAGACTAACTTAAAGTAGGCTAACTTGCTAGCACCTTAATCTCTTCTTTAGCCTTACTTTTGCTTGCAGTTAAGATCTCTTCTTCAGGCCAGGCTAGAGGGGGCATAGATTGCTATAATAAAGCAGGCATTATTGTAGGTTCTTGGTTATATAAGGCTATAATGGTATTACTAACTTTAAATAATTCCTAACAGTTATACCGCTTAACCCCTCCTCTGTTGACTGCCTTCCTCATCGATCGAGCCCCCAAGACTGACTAGGGCTAGTACAGCGGGTCACGTATAAGCCGGTATAACAGCTCAATTATGTAAGTGGCAAAGTATATGTGTGCCGGATCGAGTGTGCCGTTCGTATCGATTGGATCGGGGCCTGAGACTTGTCGTGCTCAGAAAACGTGAGGATAAACGCGTGACGTCAGAATAGATATTATATATAGAGCGCGATGAGACCTGAAGGGAACAAGAGTCCGTGCGATGTATTAAAGTATACAAAATATATAACGCATTTTTCTTTTAAGTAAGTAATTTATCTTATAAATTGTTCAAAGACTTGATCCAATGAACACTACCAAGACAGCTGCATACGTCGCCGTTGCAGCCATAGTATCTGTGTTTGATGCCCTAAACATCACTGACAATGCAGCCGCAAATAAGATGACAGAGACTGACGTGGTGATCAAGCTCTTAGTCAATGTCATCTCGGGCAACCGCATTACCAGCATTGGCGCCACCACAGAAAATCCTCCGATCAACGCCACGAGGAATCGCGCTATTCGATCTACCAGCGGAGCGACTTCTTCAGGGTGTTCCCTGTCGAGGTATTCGTCTGTTCGACGTTCCATCTCGTGCTTGGTGTATGTCCAAGAACGAGGAAGGATTCTCTTGAGAAAGTTCCTAAGAGGATCCGATGGAATGACGTTATCAGGAGGTAAGTAGCGATGCCCGCCTGGTTCATCAGTTACTTCCCCTATGTCTTGAAAGAATGCTTGCTCAAGATCTAGTCTCTCATCTCGCGCTTGTGATCCAGTAATCTCTGCTAAATTTGTAAGATACTCATAGTCTCGAATGGCATTTGCTAGAAGTAGTTAGAAACCTCACGTTTGAAATCTAAAAGCAAATTCAACTAAGGTAACTTGCTGTAGTTGTGTAATAGCTAGGTAAGTTTGTTTGGGTCATCATCCAAGAGTGCTTCATCGATCGAAACTTTTCGTTTCCGTTTTGCTAATTCATTCTGTAAACGGAGAATATTGAGCCGTTGTAGGCCACGAAAGATCAAGAAATGAGATTCGCGGACTCCAGAACGCATAGAGAATTTGAAAAGCCGCTTCCCATATGACCAGTCATCTTTGATTGCTGATTTAGAATTCATATTGCGGTCGGTGAGAAAAGCTGTCGCGATATAAGGCAACAAAAGTCAGTCAGAAGTTGTTACAAATTAGGTTCTTCGTCTTTAGAAAAGGGCATAATTAATGTCATTTAAAATCCAACCTAACGCAGAGTAAGGTTTCTAGCACCTAATACTTAGAGGCCAGACATTTCTGGGCTTTCTGTCTCTTTTCATCGAACTGCATGCCAGTGGCCTATAAGACCTTGCCACGTCAAATATGGGCGTCTTACCGTCCGCATAAACCTGTATCTTCAACCATAACCTACACTTTGGCAACTCGATTGGGTTGGCCCATTGAGCCGGGCGGCCGCCTGTGCACGCCAGTAAGGCATTCAATCCCCGCTTTGAGGCACTTTATCCTTTAGCCCCTTGTCTGTGATGTCTTTTCTCTGACCCCAGTCTGATACTGCAACTTGCTTTGAGGCTATCACTTAACAAGATTCTCAGTGCCCAAAAATTTATTTGACTTTGTTCGTCTAGAATATGACAACGGATAAGCAGTTCCGCAGCTTCCGGATCCGTCGAAGAAAACACGCCCCAAGACAAAGCGAAAGTCCACGTGTTCATACGAGACCCACCAAAAGAGGGAACATCAGTAATAGTTCATCAAGGGCGGAGGAAGAACCAGAGGACAATCACAATATATCTGGTCAGCGGGAAGAATCAGAAGATTATCATGACAACTTCTATGCCTGTAAGAAGAAGAAATTTCGTCCCATACTCAAAGCCATTCGCAACGGCTTCAGGAGAGCTAGGAGTATGATACTGGAGATATCCTGGTCAATAAGCCCTAGAATCCGTCGCATATTGCACATGAGGCCAAAGCTAAGCGGGGACATCCTTGCGGTCTACAAAAAGCTTGGTTCGTTGAGGAAAGATGAACTTTACCGGGAAGTTGCAATCAACTCACATATGAATCGCAAAGTCCTCCGCCAAAAGCTTGGTAAGTATATAACTACTACCCTGATGATGTAACTAATGGTTTATCTATGGACAATAGCTAAAGTGACTATAGGTGTTTATATTAGTGTTTGTCGAACATATGAGATTCTTTTCCGTCGCAGAATTCTAAAGCGTTTAAAGACAGCAATGATTAATAAGCAACCTGCTTGCTATAAGAAGTTATATCAAAGACTGAATAGTCTTCATGAAAATCTTTTACAAGCCAGAAGATCAATACTTATAGTGTAAATAAATAAGAAATATAAAAAACACTTACTAAAAAGGGCAAGTGCTCTTTAAATAATATAATAAATTATTAATGCTATTAATTTATAGCTATACTGCCTGTATTTAGTATTATATTAAAGTAACTATCTAGTACTGTTTTAGTTATTGTTAAGATTTAATATAGCTAACTTCTCTATTCTGTTCTAGTGTAAACTTAAAGATTATTATGGGAAGGATATACTCTAGGCTGTTTCTAAGACTAATAGCAAAACAGGGAAATCTCAGGAAGCTAAATAGTTATAAATAGAAGAGGGAAATAGAAGCAAGTTACAGTTCCTGCTTCTATATAGAATTAAATTTACTAAACTATAATATATATTGCGTAGCTATAGGAACTGTAATAAAGCATTTAATGTATTTTCAATTGCAAGTTTTATTGTTAAACGAGTTTAGTATAGCAATACTATTAAAAATTGATATCTGAGCTAGAAGGTTAAAAAGGCGTGATGCAAAATTGTAACGTAAATTAGTATGTGTAAATTTAATAATAAACTAGGAATATAAGAACTGATATTTCCAGACGAATTTTTAACATAACAAGCAATGCTATACGTATGCATTAAGTTCAAAGCTTACAACTACAATATAGTCAATGCTCCGCAGTAATGGCGAATACCGGCCTGGAAATAGGACAGGACATTGGGACCTTCAAGCTGTAGGCTCTCCTCTTAAACACCAATTAACTGCATCGGGCAGTTATTTATCAGCTCTGTTCAAACTGTCAATTAATTATACAACCATTCGCAAGGTTGGGCCAGTTTCCTATGCGGTTATCACGACAGTAAAAAATAAAATAGTAGTTATCCAATTTAGTATAGATGCTAAGAAAATTATCTGAAGCAAGATGACACAATCCCATTGCGTTTCACTTTAACCCAATCCTTTACATTCCCTCCTGAGCAATACATACTCTCCCTCAGGAGCTTACACTACTGACGCTATAGTCAGAGTCTCCCGACGAACAATACCACTCTGAATCTGAATCCTCTGTCACGTCGACATGCGGATCAATAGCATTAGTCCACAAGCCAAGAAGTCTGCCCAGGCCAGTGCCGATTGTATCAGGGTCAGGAGACCAAGAGTCAGAAAGTTGAAGCATCTCCTCCATCTCGGTGTGAACTTGTTTCATCGTCGGCAAAGCACGAGAATGTGTCGACGAACTGTCAGAAGAAGCGGTGCTTGCAGGTCCAAGACTCGCAGGACGACCGAATCCTGGTGGCATTGGGGGACCAACATTTTGAACATTCAGAGTCATGCCCGGACGGCGTAGTGATTCCCACGTTTCAGGTAGAATGACGGTTCCGTCATCGGTGCAGAAAATATACTTTCCATCTTTGAAGATCAACGTGGCGTGAAATCCCAAGCTGAGGGAAGAGAGTCTTTTACGCAGTAACTACAACCAAAATAGATCAGTAGGTGCTAAAGGCTTAATCAGCTGTTTAACTTACTTCAAGATCCTTGCATGAGGCATATGGGAAGGTGAGCTTTCTACCAGAGCGTGGTTCAAAAATGTGGATAGGCTCTACCTCATCGCCGAGCCGGAAGAAAAGAGAGATGGAAGCATCAGCCTGAACAGAAGCACCGGATCTGTGTTTAGATGGAGGACTGGCGATGGACATGGCGATCCAGGTTCTATCCCTAGGGTTCGATTGGTTGGCAGCATCGATAGCCTCGTCGATTCGTTGGCGGACACATTGATCGAGTGAGTCGTATTGCTCCAGGAGTTCTGGACGCTTTCTCCATCTGTACTTGGAGGAGGTCGTCTTTGATAGCGCGGACCTGATATGTTTGCCGTCTAGTTCAAGCCGTTTGAACGTCTGACTTGGCGTGCTGTTGGAATTGAAATGCGCGCCAAGATCGATTTGCCAAACCTCGAGGTCTTGGTCCTTCCATTCGTCGTGCGATCCTGCCATGAGATTTCGTTTGATCCAGTTTCTGGCAGCAGTTATCAGACTTGAGCCGTGTTCCTTGGTCGGCTCTTGATCGACTTGTGTTGGTTTGCTGGTGGTCTCCGCATCGGTATCGGCTGATACTTCAGTGTCCTCGGACGATTCTAACGCCGGAGTTTGACTGATTGGAATGGTTTCAACCGGTTTGATCTCTTCAACCTTTGCGTCACCCGTAATGGTAGGTGTACTTGAAACAGTGCAAGTGCTCTTGACATCTGCGATGGAAACGTTGCTCGAAAGTAATGCTGGAGTAACGATCGTCCATTTGGCCATCTTCTTGGACCAGTATTTGTAGTGACCTGCTCGTTGACCGGCCACTAGCTTTGCCAGGTTTCGGGTTATATTCTCGGTCTCAAAACTACCCGGCGCTCGAGTCTGTGACCTAGTAAAATCACCAAGTTAGCAAAGGTAGCATTGTAGGATTACCCGAGCTTACCGCATCTGCTGCTGCGCGATACTACCCAAAAGATAGCGCAGCATGAGCTCAAACTTTATCTGCGTCAACTGGTGTCGAAAATACCTGAATTGAACCTCAAGGCACTCCCAAGACTCATAGCCACAGACACTGGTGTGAGCGATGCAATGCAGATACTTTCCTGTGGCCTCACGCGGGATCTCATTGATCTCCTTGTCGCCAACGACACTCTCTGTCTGGCGTACCAACATGATCAAAATACCGATGTAGATCTTTTCGCACGTGGCTGTTAGGCTCGTGAGGTCGACCAGGCATGGCTTTGTGAAGACATCTGCATTTTCTTGAATAAGATCATCAACTTTTATCAACGTCAAGGCAGTTGAGTTGATCAGATTGATTAGCTTGGGAAGCCTTTCTCGGGCTCTTCTGTTGGCTTCCGAGTGTATTTGTAGGGAACTTGCAAGACTGAGGCCTAGCTTGGCGACAGGCTCAATATCGTTGTGGGCCATGGTTCAACAGGGACCAATACGGCAATAAGAATGGAACAGAGATTTGGGAAATAGTTCGGTGTTCTCTGGTTCTATTTTATTGAAATCAGGCAGCGGGTTGAAAGCACGCCATTGTGTGATTTCTTATCATTACCCCTCAATGCGTGCATCAGTGTAGCCAATCATCACAGTTGTTGGTTGCACTTCTGTCTTACGTGACTCTAGGACTATTGAACAACGTGTCATACATAAGCCACCATTACAGCGATTGGTATATCGGTCAGCAATTTGCTGCAGTAAGACGCATTTGGAAGAAATCTTGACCGCTCCTTGCGGGGTTACCATGATGTAGACGGGAGGAAAAAGTCCTCTAGAGACGGATGACTTAAGGTTTGAACTGCGCTGTTCGCAGACGCTAATGATAGATGCCTCGGACTGGAATATGATGGGCAATGAAGTTATATGTTGGTCGATCTTTATTCACTCCGGTTGAGGACCTTCGCGTTGTTATCGTACCCTTGAGTAATGTACCATCCATTCTGTCCGAGACATCAGACGATTTCGATTGGCACATTGGAACAAGGACGAATCATATTTCATGGCCCCCAATCTGAACATCTTGGAAGGGTGCTTCTTTCAGGCTGTGGCTGCCCAGCATGCCTTGTTAGATTCAACAAGACATTGATGCCAATGAGCTGCTGGCTTTTCATCCTTTCCAAAGTCGCTGATTACTTCGTGTGCCATTTTCGTTTTGAACTGCTGGTTGATTACCTGACCATAATACTCACGCGACGGCCTTTTGGTTCGCAGGCTCAACTTCGGATCAGCTGCTTAACTGCTTAGACTAAATGACCTGTGTCTTGTTGCGTGTATATATAAGGGTACGTTAGGTTCTAATTTGTCTTACAAACTTAAACACTGTCAATGGATGCTCTCAGCATTGCCATAGAGGCTGCCGAGAGGACTGTGGCGGCCCTTCCGCCGGGCCACTCTGATCGACCTATACTTTTGAACAACCTCGGAATCTGCCTCGTCGAGAGATTCGCTCTGAACAGCCCAATGGAAGACCTTGATCGTGCCATTGAAGTTGCCGATGCAGCCATCGACTCTACGCCTCAACAGCATCCTGATCGACCGCGCTATATGGATAATCTTGCGACACGGCTTGGTATGCGGTTTGGGTTGCTCGGGTCGATTGATGATCTTAATCGTGCCATTGACTTTGCCGATATGGCAGTGGAAGCTACGCCACCTGGCCACGTTTATCGAGGCCGTTTCTTAGGCAACCTCGCGATTTGGCTTTGTAAACGATTCGAGGGCCTCAGCTCGATGGACGATCTGGATCGTGCTGTCTGGGCTGCCGATATGGCTGTAGAGGCCTTATCGGACGATGCATCTCGGCGGGCCAACTACTTGAGTATTCTGGGGAATTGCCTTGGCAGGCGATACCAGTAGACAGGGTCTATAGACGACCTCGACCGTGCGATATCGGTTGCTGAGCTATCGCTAGATGATCCAGGCCAAGATGCCGTCCATCGAGCGGCTTACTTGAACACTCTCGGGTTGTGGCTTGGTGCACGATCTGATCGAACCGGCTCAAAGGCGGATCTTGATCGTGCCGCCGAAGCTACCGACATGGCAGTCGAGGCTTTGCCGCCCGAGCACCCTGAGCGAGTCAAGTGTCTGATCAATCTCGGGAAGATTCTCGGCAGGAGATTCGAACTGACTGGGTCAATGAGTGATCTCGACCGCGCTGTCGAGGTTTCTGATGCTGGGCGAGACCTCTTGTTGCCCAACAGCCCTTCTCAAACCCCATATCTAAACAACCTTGCCATGTGGCTCAGCAGGCGATTTGATCGAGCCAGCTCGATGGATGATCTCAACCGGGGTATACAAGTTGCTGAACTGGCTCTCGCAGTCACCGCTTTGGATCACCCCGAGCGGACATTCTGCTTGGGTACCCTTGGAGGTTGTCTTGGCAAGCGATTCGATCGGACAGCCTCGATGGACGATCTTAATCGCGCTGTTGAAGTGCAAAGCACGGCTGGAGAGGCTATTCCGGCGGGGCATCCTTCTAAAGCGAGTCATTGGGATGCCCTTGGCGTATGGCTCGATAGACGATTTGACAGAACCAGCTCGATGGATGATCCCAACCGTGCCATAGAGGTAGCTGAGATGGCAGTAGAGGCAACGCCTCTAGACCACATGGACCGAGCCAGTTACTTAAATAATCTCGGATGCTATCTCGACAAGAGATACGAGCAAACTGGTTCACCGGATGATCTCACCCGCTCTCTCTCATGCTTCAAGGAGGGTTGGGATTGCCCAGGCACGCCCACTTCTATCCGCATTCGTCTAGCGCTGAGTGCCGCTGAAACCTACGCCTCGCAGTCAAACTGGGAAGAGTCAAGCCAGCTTCTTGAAAAGGCCGTGGAACTGCTTCCAGTCGTCAGTCCGCGCTCATCAACGCATAACGATAAGGAGCACATGCTCGCAAACTTTGTAGGCCTCGCTTCCACAGCAGCAGCCGTCGCCTTGAACGCAGGCAGGGATGGCTACCACGCCCTGAAGCTGCTTGAGCTGGGCCGTGGCATCGTCACCAATCTACTTATGGACATGCGAGGTGATATATCCGATCTGAAGCAGAGGCATCCTGGTTTAGCGGATGAGTTCGTGTCCCTCCGGGACGAGCTAGATTCGCCGGCGGATAGCCCAGTTATCTCAGTACCAAGCAATGGCGCGAGTTCTCTAGAATCGCAAGCGAAACGACGTCGTGAGGCAGACCAGAGATTCACAGAGCTCATTGCCGAGATTCGCGCTCAGCAGGGCTTTGGGAGCTTCTTTCTTCCGCCAAGTGCAGATGAGATGATGGCTGCTGCGAGCTTGGGCCCCATTACCCTAACCTGAGTCCTTATCGTTGTGATGCATTTCTTGTCCAGCCTGATCGCATTTCAGTGGTGGAACTTCCTGATCTCACATTGGAAGAGGCCCAGAAACGAGCCCAAGGACTACATTCACATGGTCCAGTGGGCTCTTTCAGCATGGAATCATTCGTGGAATGGCTCTGGGATGTTATCTGCCGTCCGTGCCTAGACGCCCTTGGCTTCAAGGATCCGCCTTCTGATGATCATTGGCCTTGTGTGTGGTGGGTTCTAGGGTTTAAAATTCCCATGGGTACCTAATGATAGCTTAATGCCCAGTTACCTAGGTATCTAGTTAGGTAAATAATATTATATATAAGTACCTATAGGTATTTTAGAATATTCTTATAATACTTATAATATATATAGGTATTAGAAATTGCCTATAGATATTTATAAGTAATATTATACTCTTTTATATAACTCTTAGAAGTAGTATAAATATAATATATTTATAGTAATTATTTATAATAATTTATATAAAAGAAATATTAAATTAAATATATATTATTTATATAAAAAGTGTTATTAGTCTTTAGCTA
Source organism: Fusarium xylarioides (assembly GCA_013183765.1). Classification (NCBI taxonomy): domain Eukaryota; kingdom Fungi; phylum Ascomycota; class Sordariomycetes; order Hypocreales; family Nectriaceae; genus Fusarium; species Fusarium xylarioides. Next base: position 198,495 of record SRZU01000129.1, on the reverse strand, counting down.
ACTGCTTAATACTAATACTCTAAGAATCTATTTTTTTAATCTAGCTTTTAACTTATAATAACTGCTATAAGTTAGTATATTAAGCTTTATTTAGTTTAGGTCTTTTTAAAGGTATATAAAGATAAGGGTTAATAGAATTTAAATTATAAAAAGACTAAAGTAGGCTTAATAGTATAGGTAATAGAGATTAATTAGTAAATAATTATAAAAGTTATAAGTCTTAAGAATAAGAGGAAGATATTTATAATTAGAGAAAAATAGAAAATAGTTATTAATAAGTTATTAATAGAGTATTTATATAAATAACTTCTTGTTTATATATTATTAGTAAGTAAAGAAAAGTTAAATATTATAGTATCTCTTTAAGTAATATAAAATATATAAGAGCTTTTTATAGCTCTTTAAGCTAGTTTAAAGAGTCTTTTATAAAAGAAGATAGCTTAAATAAATCTAAGTTAAAAGACTCTTAGGATTAATTTAAGGCTATAGAATAGAAATATAATAAGAACTTTTCTTTAATTAAAGAAACCTTTAAAGTATATTATTTATATTAATATATAAAGTAATATATACTCTATACTCTTTTAATTATAATAATACTTAGCTATATTATAAGAAAGTCTTTAGCTATATAGCTTAATATAGAATATTTAAAATTATAAGTAATATAAGCTTAAAATTAAAAGAGACTTTCTTTAAATTGCCTTTCTATTTATTATATTAATTAATAATATAATATAATATTATATTAAATATACTTTCTTTAAAGAAAAATCTATATATAGTTAAAGCTAATTTTTAAAAGTAACTAGCCTATAAACTATAATAAATATATAATTACTATATTAAATTACTATAAATACCTTTTTAAAATTAAAAAAACTAAAAAGAAAATTCTATTTTTATATTAATAGTAATATAAATAGATCTATATAGCTAGATATATATTAAGAGGTATAAAGTTAAATAAAGTTAGCTTTAGCTTATTTTTTAATACTACTAATACTTAAAGATAAAAGAATAGATTAAATATTACTTTAATAAGTATTTTATTTTTATTTTAATAGAAATAAAAGAAAAAGAATAATAAGGTAAAAGGTCTTAGTAATAAATAAATTTATATACTTATATAGCTTTATTATAGCTTAATAAATACTATAAGAAAGAACCTTTACTTAAGGTTAATAATTTTAGCTACCTTTAAGTAGAAAAAGCCTCTTTTAATAAATACTAAGATAGCAGCTAATAATCTTAAGCTAAGTCTATATAGCAGATAAGCTATTAATAGCTAAATAATTAATAGAATTAAAAAGATAAATAAAAATGTAAGTATAATTAATAAGGTAATTAATCTACTGCTAATTTTTAATAGTAATTTTATAATTCCTATTAAAGTAGTTTTTAAACTATTCTTAAATAGATAGTTTTAATATCTTAGCTTTTATAAGTATTATAGTTATTAAGTTTTATTAAGTTAAGATATTATAAATTAATTTTAAAGGTTATAAAATAGTCTTATTTTATATTTAATAAGCTTAAGTCTTTTTAAATTTTTATATAAGCTTAAGACTTTAGATAAATTTAATAGTAAAGTAATAAACTTAAAAAATAATTAGTTATAATTAACTTAATAATTACTATATATAATTATTATAAGAAATATATTATAAGAAGAAATATATATATTTAAAGAATAAATAAAAATAAATAATTAATACTAATAAGATTAAATAATTAGTTTATAACTTGCTATTTTAAGGCATTAAATTAATTATCTATTAAATTCTTATTATTAAGGCTTTTATTTTAAGAAAGGTTATTCCTTTTATCTTTATCTTTATTATAATTATTACTCTTTAAAATTACTATTAAGTATTAAGAAAATAGATAAAAATAGTAAAAATAGTAAACTTATTATAAGATATTAACTATATATTTAATATAAAAGAGACTTTAGCTTTTAAAAGGAGAGTTTAAAGAATAGCCTTTTATAAAGATAGAGATTTATTTTAAATTTATTTAATAAGAGTTAGGCTACTAGGTAATTAAAGGTATAGTAAGATAAAGGCTATAAGCTACTAAAATACTAAATTTACTATTTTTTTTTTTTTTTTTTTTTTTTAATTTTTTATATTAGCCTTAAAAGGTATCTAAGCATCTCTAAAGTCTATTATAATTTAAATATTACTTACCTCCTAGGCAGTAAAGCTTTATTAAGTTAATATTATTAAGTTAGCTGCCTTAATTATAGCCTAAACTTAACTGCACTTAAGCCAGCTAGAGAGCTTTACTTGCTCTTCAGCTAGGCCAGATCTTCCTCTTACAACCCACTTCAAACAATACCACAGTTCAATCATCTAACACGCAGTAAGTCATCTAACCCGCATACCTTCTAATCGCAGACGCTAACAACATTACAGCTACACCGTCACGATGCCTGTCTGAAGAAGCCTGCAACCAGCTTAAGATAATAGGGCATATTAGATAAGATACTACTAAGAAGTAATCCCTATAATTAACCTATTTATTAATAGAAATAATTATACTAACTTATATAATATAGCTATAGAAATTAAATTAACCTAATAGCATAAAGATAATACTAGCTATATTAAGTAGATAGCCTTTAGTTATAAGATCCTTAAGGTTATATAGCCTTACTATAGGTTAATTAAGAGAGGCTTTCTTAATAGCAAGATAAGGTAACTTAATAAGCTTAAAGGGAAGTTGCTTAAAGGGATAGATTTAACTATTAATAAAAGTGACTTTATTATAGCTATTTAACTGGGTGGCTTGTATGATGAGTGGCTTGAGGCTATCTGAGGGCAGGCTAAAAGGGTGCTGGAGAAGACTGAGCTGCTGTGACGCGAAATGGATGAGAGAGGGGTAATCGCGGGGTGTTAGAGGGAAAATGTATTAAGTTTTATGTAGGTTTAGGAGCCTAAAGTTAAAGACCTGAAGTTATGATGTTAGCATTAGTAGCGATAGAGGGCAGAATTAATTACACTATATAGCATATAACTAGTCTACAATTATAAAGACTAGCTAAATATTAGTATACTATTAGTATAAATAGGAAACTAAATTTACTATAATATTTATAGATAAATAGCTATTAATAATAAAATAAGTAAAATAGTAAATAGATTTTATTTACTATTTAGTAGTATTAATTTATTAAAAGTAAGTTAAGATTACTATATTTAATTATTATAAATATATTTATATTAAAGTTAAAATATATTATATTAATTTCCTTAAATATCTTTATTTTAAAAGCCTTTTTCTTATAAATAGCTAAGTTTAAATACTTATATATACTTAATATACTAGTTCTAGATATATTAAGATATATTAAAGTAATATAGTAAAAGCAAAATATAATTTATAGTTTTCTATTTAATCTTTATAAACTTTAATTAAATTAAAACTAGCTAGAAAAGTCTCTTTTTTCCTAGAAGATTTTTAAAGCCTTTAACTCTAATAATTAAAGTAAATAGAAAGTACTAAGTAGAGATTTAATATATAATATTTACTATTATATTATTTTTTATTAAAGAAAAAAGGTATTAATAGTAAAAGAGTTAAATAGAATATAAAAAGGCTTACTAAGTATAGTTAATTTAAAGTTAAGTAAGCTTTTTAAAGATATTTTAGTAATAAAATATAACTTAAAATTAGTTTAAGAGTAAAAAGAAATTTTTAAAAAAGATTACTATAAAAGATTATTATTTTACTTAATAACTTTAAACTAGAAGATTTATAATTATATTAATTAATTTTAGCTATAATAAATTAAAATTATATTAAATTAAAGTAAGCCTTTAGTATAATACTTAAGACTTTAATATATTTTATTATATAAATACTAGATTACATTTAGTTAGCTAAAAAAGCTATTTTTACTTAAACTTAATAAGAATTTAACTATAAATAAAAAAGGTTTTTTAATTCTTATTTTTCTTTTTTTTTATAACTTATAAAAATTTTAAAATAATTTAAATATATTACTTTTAAAATAATACTTAATAATCCTAAAAGTAAAATTCTTTTTAAAGTATATATTATATTAATATTTTACTTATTATATATATTTATTTATTAACTATTTTATAGGTATTATTACCTTAATTAAATTAATAGTTAAGCTCTTATACTTTAAGATTTACCTTATAATATAGTAAAAAATTATAATAGTTAAATATAAAGCTATTAAGTAAAATTAAAAATAGATTAAAGAGATTAAAAAGAAAATATATAATATAAAATAAGTAAAAGCTTTAAGGTTATATATAGTAGTAATTAAAATAAAATAGTAAGTTAATTCTTAAGTACTTTTTACTATTTATATTAATATAATAAGTAAAAATTCTTTAAAATATTTATTAACTTTAATATATAATTAAACTTTTTATACTATAATTACTATTTTAGTAAATTATTTAGGAAATTAAGTTAAATATAAAGTTTAATTTATAATTTTAGTTATTAGTAATTAAAGTGCTTTAAGAAATAAGTAAAAGCTTTATTATTATACTATTTAAAAGTAAATTAAATATTTATATTTTAGAAATTTTAATTAAATATAATTAAGCTTAAACCTATATATAATCTATATAAAGTATATTACTTTATATTATATTAATATAAGATTAATAAAGATAATTTATAAAAATATAAGATTTTAAAATAGCTTTTTAAAATAATAAATAATAAGTATATTAGCTAATTACTATAAATAATTAGCTTAATTAACTCCTTACTATACTTTAATTAAAGTAAATAAAAATTATTAATGCCTTATTTCTTATATTAATACTAGCTATATATTTTTTACTTATTTCTTTCCTTTAAAGAGTCTTAAAGGTATTAAAGTAATTTAAAGTTTATTATTAATAAGCTTTAATAGCTTATAAGCTTTAATAAGAAGCTAAAATATAAAATAATTAGCACTCTTAAAATGCTATAATACTTTCTTATTTAGGCTTAAATGCTATAAGGTAATATTATCTTAAAGAGATAAAAGCCTAAAAAGGTAATTCTATATAGTAAATATATACCTTTACTAGTAATAGATTTATTAGATCTTTTTAAGTATAAAGAGTTTACTAGTTTAATTATTCTTAATAATAAAGATTTTAAAATAAAGTTACTATAATAAATTAATATATTATAAAATCTTATAATAATATTATCTTATTATTACTTTTATATTAAAGAAAACTTAAAGAGAAGAATATCTTTATATACTTAATATAAACCTAGAAGCTTATTAAAGGGCTTAAATGCCTTTAGATTCTTTAGTTTTATAATATATTAAATATATAACTTAAATTAAGAAAAGATATTTAAACTATAAAGTAGAAGTATAAATTATTTATAGCTAATTATAAGTAGGTAATTACTATAAATACTTACTTAAAGAACTTAAATTTAATTTAAATAGTATTAATTTTATACTTAATATTTTAAAAGTAGTTTATAATTTTATTATATTTAACTTATAAGAAATATAATATAATAATTATTAGCTATTTAATATAAATTATATAAATTTTAAGATTAATTTAAATAATTAGCTTAAATTAATTTAAAAATATTATATTTTTATATTATAATTTTTTACTATTTAATCTATTTATTAGTTTTTAATAGAACTATAGCTTAACTTTTATTTTAATTAAGCATTTTATTAATAAAAGTAAGCTAGTAATTATTCTCTTTAATAAGATTATTAATATTCTCCTAGAAAGGATTATTATTATCTTATAGGATTTTATTAGCCTTAAAAGTTAATACTATAAATACTTTATTTTTAAAGAGATTATAATATTTACCCTTTTTAATATTACTTTAAATTAGCCTTTAAATATTAGTAAATAAAATATACTTATTAATTTATATTATAGGTATTAAAAGCAGTATCTTTAAGTGCCTTTTTAATTACTTTATTAATATTAAAATTATTTATATATTAGTAGAGTTTAATCTTTAAGTAACTCTACTCCTAATTAAAGTTCTTCTTTATAGTCTTATATTTATAGCATTTTGCAGAAAGTATATCTATTTTAGTATAAGCTTTCTTTATATAAGGATTTATTAATAAATTCTCTTTAAGTGTTTATTTATATAATAGCTTATTAAGTAGATACCTTAAGAGAATTAGCTTAAATAATTACTATAAGTATAAATAAGCTTTTTATCTTAGCTTCTATTATTTATTTATTTTACTTTAAGAAAAATTAAAAAATAATAGCTTTTACTATAATATATAAGGAAAATAAAGGCTAAAGTATAAAAATTAATATTCTTATAGCTAAAAGTAATTATATCTTAAAAGCTAAAAAATTAAAGGTTTAAAGGAAATAAGTTTAAGAGGAAATTAAGATTTCTAGTATTATAATAAAAATAAAAAAATAAATCTTAAATTTAAAGTATTAATTTTAAATAGATAATAATTAGTAAAATACTTTCCTTTAATTAGCTTAAAATTTATAATAAATTACTATATTAAGATTTATTATTTAAAAGATTAAATCTTAATATTAACTTAACTTTAACCTTTTAAACTCTTTAAATTTTAAAATTTATAAGTTTTAAGTAGAATTTAGTATTTCTTTTTATTTTAGCCTTTTTAGTTAATCCTTTTATAGTAATTAATTAAAATAATTATTTCTATTAAGCTTATACTTTAAATTTTAATATTATATAACTTTTTAAATTTTATAATTTTTAATTCTTTTTTCTTTTATTTTAAGAGTTTTTATTTTTAATCTCTTTTTCTTATAGTAATCTATTAAGATAATTACTTTTAATTCTTTAATTACTTAAAATAACTAGTAGTTAAAGCCTTTTTTTATAAGTAGCTTAAAAGACTACTAGTAGTAAATAGCCTTAAAAGTCTATTACTAATAAATAACCTTAAAAGTCTATTATTAGTAAAATACCTTAAAAAAGTATATATAAAGCCTAAATATTAAAAAGGAAATCTTATCTTAAGAGTTTTATTATTACTTTTAGTAAGTAGTTTATTTATATTATAATTCTTTTTTTTAATACTATTATAAATTACTAGATAAAAGATTATAAAACTTAAATTCTTAAAAGTAATAAGTTTACTATTATATATATCCTTTTTATTTACCTTATCTATAAAATTATATTTAATATAATTAAAAACTATATTATAGCTCTTATTTATATTACTTTTAATGCTATTAATGCTTTTAAAGAAGTAATTAAAGCTTTTATATATTAGCTCTTTAAAAGTAAATTATTTATAGTAATCTTATATAATAATTAATTATATTAATTAATTTTAAATTTAAGTATTAATTTTCTATTTACTTATATTAGCTATAAAACTATTTAAAAGAAAGATATATAAATATACTATTACATTTAGTATATTATAATAAACTCTATAAATAATTACTTTTAATAAAGAATTAATTTAAATACTATTAAGTTACTTCTATTTTTTAATACTAAAGAAAATTAAGTAATATAATATATATAAAATTAAGTAGAATTAAAAGAAATTTAAGCTTATAAAAGGGATAAATATATTAAAACTTAAATATATACTACTAAAGATACTAAAATATAAAAATAGTAATAAACTAGATAGAAAAAGTCTAAAATATAAATTAATCTAGAAGATCTAGTAGCTAGATTTAAAAAGGCTTTTAATAAGCTAAATAAAGATAAAGCTATATTTAATTAAGAGATACAGGATAGAGATAAAGATAAAATTAATTAAGAGATATAGGATAGAAGTAAGGATAAGCCTAATTAAAAGATATAAAATAGAGGTAAAGATAAGCCTAATTAAGATCTATAAAATAGTAATAAAGATATATATAAGAATATATTAAAAGACTAAATTTAAAATAATAATTAAATTATTATAGTTTTATATTTTTTCTTAAGAGATTTATTAAAGTATTAAAAGTAAAAGCTTATAAAATATTAATTTACTACTAATTTAAAGTAATTATTATATTTAATTATTATAAATTAAATATATATATTATAAATAATTTAAATTTTTATTTAAATATTAATTTATAATTAATCTTTATCTATAAGTATTTATATTTATATAATTATCTTATCTAGGTATCTACCTATAGGTAAGCATCTAAAATAGGTATCTCTAGGTATATACCCCTATTAAATGGGTACCTATAGATACCTATAGGCTGGGTATTTTAAACCCTAGTGGGTTCCCACAAGGTATCTCAGCCGACTCCCTCTTCACGCAGCAGGATACCATATTACAGCGTCGTCGTCCACCGCTACCGTCATGGACAGAGTCATGTCGACGTACGCTTCATCCATCAAGGCATTGATACATGGACGCCGGCATACGATTCAAGTCCATGATACTGGTGAGCCGGACACGGCCCTCCTGATCGCTATGCGCGAAACACCAAACTTATCCGCGGGTGGACTCCTCCCATTCGCCGTTGACGAAGTGGATATGCTATCATTACTCTGTCCCTCACTCGGGCTACAACCCACCATGCCGCCGCGGCGTAGAGACGAGGTCCTCCAGCATCTAAAGTCATGCAAGATATTTCACTTTGCCGGCCATGGGCAGTCTGATCCAGCGGACCCTTCACGAAGCTGCTTGCTCCTCGAGGATTGGGAGACAAACCCATTAACTGCGGGCACACTTCGTGATCACAGACTACAAGACAACCCTCCCTTCTTCGCCTACCTCTCCGCCTGTTCCACGGGTGCCAACGAGTCCGACAGATTCGCCGACGAGGGAGTCCATCTTGCCCACGCGTTCCAGCTCGCCGGGTTCCGGCATGTCGTTGGAACGGTCTGGAGAGTATCGGATAGGTATTCCGTCCATGTGGCGAGGGTGCTTTACGAGACTATGCAGTATGAAGGTGTGACTGACCAGGCCGTCTGCTGGGGACTTCATCGTGCTGTTAGGGCCCTGCGGGATGGTCGGAGCGAGATGAATGCTGCGCTACCTAGACGAGCCGCTGAGATTAGGGATATTGTTGGTTGCGACGAGGATACTATGCCATTTTATTGGGTGCCCTATGTTCACTTTGGTGTATAGTGTTCTAAGCATGTAGCTCTGAGTAACCAATTACTTAATTATATCAAATCGCTTATTCGGCCAGCACTGGCTATACATTGTAGTTTGTACGGTCTCTTATTGCCAAATATCCTTCAAATAGCTTTCCGCAGAGGTAAACTGGAAATCAGGGAGGAGTTTGTTCCACTCATCCGATACAGTCCACACGCCCCTCTTAAGGGCGGCCATATATTCTAGAAGAACTCCTTTAGACACCTGCTCCCTCATCTCGTCCGGAAGCGCATGGTGTTCTACCACAGGATACCAGGAAGTCGTAACGTTCCGAGCCTCCAGATCCTCGTTAGAGATCTTTTCAACTTTAAACGGGCCTTATACCATGTTAGCAAATATGTCAAGATTATCATGTCCAGTATCTTTTGTACCTCGGAGCTTCTCGGCCAGTGCAATAAGCTCGGAAACAGTAAATGCCGTGCCTTGCATGCCACCGACAGTAGGCCATACCCCGTTATATTCTAAGGCCTGTGCGACAACTTGGGACATGTCCCGAACAGTAGTCAAGGTAATTGGAGCATCGGCGTCCTCTGGAATAATGGCCCTGCGGTTCTGGAAGTCTGCAAACATATAAAAAGTGCCGAAATGCTTTGTTTTTGCGCGGGGATGGCCGAAGTAGTCTGTAAACATGCCAGGCTGGAACAGGCAGTATTCGATCTTCTGTTGATCGCAATGGAATTAGACGGTCCAATTATCACAAGCAAGTGGATGAGAGATGCATACCTGCTCGTTCGAGTTGACTTCTTCTAGATACTTCCGGACCTTATCCTTGTACTGATAATGAGCGACTCCACTATTACTCGCACTGAACCAAGTACTATTAGCATTTCGATCATCAGATACAGGCTTATTAAAGGCACTCACGAAGCCCACTCCGAGGGGGCAAATCTTCTAACGCCAGCCTCAATTGCTGCATCGATGAGCTTCTTGTGCAGTTCAAGAGCTTCATTCTGATCTAACATTGCCAAAAAGGAGAGAACCGTATCGATGCCCTTCATTGCATCAACAAGTGCGGATTTATCATCGTAGTCTACTTGCCTCCAGGCAACGCCTTTGGGCAAGTCTGCAGCCCGGGCCTAAACAACGTACTAATTAGCATCAAACGCGCCGTAACCAAGCATGGTGGCTTACCCCGCGGCTTAATATAACTACCTCGTAGGAGCCTCTGGCAATGATCTCGTCAATGACTTCGCGGCCGAGATCTGATCTATGTAAGTATGTCGCCTACTGACTGGGTTTTTAATTGAGCACCTACTTCCAGAGCCGCCCACGACTGCAACTCTCTTTGCCGCCATGTTTGAGTTCTTCTCTGCTGGTTGATATGAACATATAAAAGGTGTTAAATAATAGAAACAGAAGTTCGTCTGAATTAGGGTATAGCTTTAAACCAGATATTATCGATCTTTATAACTAGTTTATAAATAACTTAATGCGGACTTACAGTGGAATTTGCGGAATTTGTGGGCTACCTCGGGGTATTAGAAGACACCGAGTAACAAAAAGGGTTTAGAGTGCGGAGTTCTTGAAACCTTCCTAGCCCCCAATCTGAATATCTATCTTGGAAACTTACTTCTTTCAGGTTCTGGCTGCTCAGTATACCGTGTTGTATTCTTCTCGTGCCTGTCTTACTAGAAGCCCCCCGCAAGAATGGTCACATGCAGTGCCACCTGATAATAACATGATGCTATACTTATCGCATACATATATAAGCGTGCCTACTCTCATATGAGTTTGCCCTTTATTATCACTACTATTATTTACTATTAACTTCTCCAGAAACAGATGAGCGAGTCGTTGTAGGCTGTTATACTTAAATACGCGGATTCATCCAGGGTTCTTGAAAGGGCGTAGCACTTGGGATCCGGAGATGACTGACTGAAGAGGCTTTCTGTGGTTATGCAAGACGCTCCATTTCTTATATTCACCATCCTAATCCACGCCAAACTATTCCCAGCACAGTATCTAAGTAGTCAAGCTCGAGTGGAGGATGTAAAGGCTACCGATTCAAGCGCAGCTCGGTTTGTAGGATCTCAAGCAATAAGCTGTTGAGTCTCGCTAATGTAAATCAATTCCATTCCTCAGCTTCATTTTGAACTGCCGGTTGATTAACCGACCGTTCCTTGACGACTTCCTCACAAGGATTAAATCTCCACTTCTCAGCCGGAAAGCCGACTTATCCTACATAGCAGATTACCGAGCAAATATGCAACAGTGCATGGCCATCTTATATCCTTTCTTGGCTAACCCGGCTGTACCGGCTGTTGCTGCTATTATACTAAGACCATCGGTTAGCAGCATCTAGAGAGTCCTTGATTTCCACCCTAGCCAAGTAAGAGTACCTCGACCGTTCTTTCATACAAAGGCGTCAGTCATCGTCGTAGAAGAGTTATAGGGCGTTTATAGCCCCGTGAAAGCAGGGTTAATGTATTAATTAATTAATACTTAAAGCTTATAACACCTTAGCAAGATATATTAAGCTAATATATTAAAAAATCCTATTTAACTTTAGCTTTTAAAAAGTAATATATATATAGCTTTAATAAAAATAAGTCTTTTAATTAAAATTAAAATAATATACTTTTATAATAACTTAATTAATAATCTTATTAGTAGTTATTAAAATATAAAAAGCTATTTTAATTTTTTATTATTAAAAATAAAAATAATTCTTATAAAAAACTATAAAATCTATAAAATTATAAAAATATTACTTTTAAGTAAAAATATTACTTTTTAGCTATTAGCTAATAGCTTTTAATTATAATAGAATTACTAAGATAATTAGCTTTTTTTAAATTTATTAATTAAAAACTATAAGTTTCTTTAAATATTTATTAAAAATCTTTTTAAGAAGTTTAATAAGTATTTTATTTCTTTTAAGATATTAAATATTAAAAAGGGTATTTTTATAAAGCTTAAACTAGTAATTTTTAACTATTACTATTTTACTTATAAGTTTAATAAATACTTTAAGAAATAGGTATTTCTTAAAAATTAAAAAGAGTAGCTAAAAAAGCTAATTTAAAGGGTTTAAAATTAAAAAGAAAGTCCTTTTAATAAAACTTTTTTAATAAGCTTAAAAAGTAATAAGCTATAATTATAAAGCTTATTTATTAAATATATAAAAGTATAAGAAAATTAAAATTAAGTAATTAAATTTAGCTTTAAAGATAAGTAAATAGACTTTAATATAAAAGCTTAATCTCCTAGATATAGCTATTAATAAAGTTATATATAGTATAAATAAATATAGTTAAAATTATATTAAGTTCCCTTAAAGAGGGAGGGTTAATGTATAAATAGCTGTGTTAATATGGTAATTAAAGTGAGTTACTAAGCTTAACTATACCTCAAGTAAATTATAGGAATGACAATGCATATCGCGTGGTTTACGGTAGCTAGTAATTAACGGATCTGGCGGCAGACAATAGGCTCAAGTCGCCTGTCTACCCGCCCCCAAACAGGTACATGATAGGCCTGACTACAGCCAGTATGGGTGATGTGATTCCATTATAAAGCATGATGCAACTGTAACGCTCATTCGAAGTTTTGTACCACTCACTAGGATTATACATAAACGGTTCTTTCCCCTAGAGCAGTGCCCTTTGGCGTCAATTCGGCGGGAAAGTTGGTATTTCATATTTCTTTACCTAACTTACCTTGCACGATTATAACTTACACATGGCTCGCTGTCGGTGTCTTCCTTCCCGGGGAGCTGTAAAAGACGACACCGCTTCTGCCAGCGGGTCAATGGCTCAGCATTGTCATACATTGAAGTGTAGATCCACCAGGACCGCGTCTGGACAAGGCAATACCAGCATCAAAGACTCAACAGTCGACAAGACGCACCAAAAGGTCCGTCAAGACTGTATGAGATGTAGAATGAAGAAGACCAAGGCAAGTCCTGAAACTCCGAGTTACAGTGTAGTGAACGCGGGCTCATAGACATCACAGTTTGATGGCAAGATCCCTTGCAGAAGGTGCAAGGACGACCAGAAGATATGCACTGCCAGCGCTCGGAAAGCCATCACCTTCAAACATACTCCCAGAGGGTAAGTGATGTGCCTCTCGCAGCGTTTATCGTCTTATCACTAACAGCAGATACAGATACGCCGAGGTTCTGGAGCAGTCCCAGTACATTTTGATAGAGACGGTTTGCAAGCTATACTCCATGGTCAGGAACCCACAGCCTTGGGAGCTTGCTGAGCCTCAGCTCAATGAGCACGGTCAACCTATCGCCCAACACATCGCAAAGCTTCTAGGATGCGTACCACCAAACAGCGAGATCGACCTCCTAGTACAGTCCGTGTTCCCAGAAGATGAAGGTAGCATGGAGGAGCTGTATCGCGAGCTGAAGGAACATGAGAGATCTGAAGCTGCATCCACGCCGAGTTTTGCGAGGGACAAGGAGTTGTTATGCGACGGAACTGCGACGTCAGAATCACAGGCCTCGGATGTTGAACTTCCCTATTGCGCCGTCGATTGCGGAGTACAGGGTAATGTCAATCTACCGCTCCAGACTGAGCAGTATGGTTTGGATTTTGAGGGCGCTGCAGTCACTGAAATGTATGGAGATGCACTGTTACCCGACACTTCTCTCTCGCCTCGCACATGGTCCAACTACAATGCCGGGTACAGCGACTTGACAATGTGTCTTCTGCAAAGGGTTGGCGTAATGCAAGGTAATAGCATGCTCCACCAGGGTCTGTTGGGATCTAGCTTTAATGGTGTTGAGCCGCATATGGGTTCTAATGATTAGGGGTGAGGTATAGAGAAGGACAATAAGCGATAGACTATAAGACACTTTCAGAGATGTTAGTAGAATCGGTAATCGTATAACACCGTTCTACTCTTCCCCGCCTACTAAAACGTTATACATAAGGGCATTATCATCCCCCTGATGACATACATAAAGCTTGTCCTGATAGACTGCACAACCCGGGTTCCAGTTTATACCCATATGTGCCACCCAAGTATCGCCTTCCCAGTACTTCCCATTAAATGCACTGTAGTATAGTTTGCTATCCATACCTCTGTTCAGGTGGAAGCAAAACACCTTGTTACCATTAGGGCTTAAAATTCCCACGGGTACCCAGATGTTAGCCCACCTAATTAGGCCCATGGGTAGGTCTGGGTACCCATAGTGGGTTATTTTTTCTAACCTACCCAACTGGGTACCCAAAACTTACCCTATTCTATTAATAGTTACCCAATAGATACCCAAATAGCTTAAATAAATTTATATTAAATATTTAAAAAATATATTATAAATCTATATAATTATATATATATATATATATTTTATTATAATTATTTTACTTATAAATAGCTATTTTATTTGCTATTTTACTCTCTTATTAATACCCAGAAAAAAATATACCCAGTTTAGGGTACCCATAGAGAATTATCAGATGTTATTGCATGGAAGACATAAATGTCGCCATCGAAGACCACGGCGGATGGCGTATCGGTCGTTTTGGTGCTGGGCACCTTTGTGGCACCCCACCACTTTGAACCATCAAAGATGTCGTAATATAGCTCGCTGTCGTTTTCCGAAAAGTTCTCATAGAAGACATAGAGGTTTTCATTATAGGCCACGGCGCATGGGGCGCTTAACATGCGAGTGTTGGGTACCACTTTATCTCCCAGCCAGTGCAGCTGGTCTAATTTACTATGGGAGGAAGCAGATTCAGCCCATTTTGTTGGATCTGACTTGGATGCATTTTGGGTTGCCATTGTAGAAGGGTGACGTTGCTTAATAGTGGTGTTTCCCAATGATTTAGTAGCCTAGGAGCTAAAGCAGAGAGAGCTGTTGGTTGAGGAAAGCCAGGGAAGATCACGATGAGAGGTAAAGAAATGGCAGATATTTAACTTGTCGATATCTGCTTAGCTCCCTCCCTCACAATTGGATTTCTTGTGCAGGGCCATGCAAGACAGTTTAGCCACGAGATGCTTTCGACACGTCACTGCCAGGCTTTGCAATCCCTGCGATGTTGCCAAACCACACCGCAAATTGAGGGCCATTATACAACAAAAGGATTCAGTAGTTCCATGTTGGTTGGCAATTCATGTTGTTACAATGGTTCGATGGTTGCATTTAAGCTCGCATCAGTCTGTAGATCATTGCCTAACTTGGGGGACGGTACGGCACGGGACAGTATGACAACCCGTCCCAGTTAGAGCAGTGCGATACGAGAGCTGAACCCTTGGATTATCTGACAGATAATGTTTACATCAGAAGTCGACCAGATGGCTGCATCAGGAGCCTACAGAACCGAGTATGTCAGCATTAGTATTACTTAAAGTTTTGCTCTGCATTTCAGCTACCAATATTTCACCAATTTTGGCAAGATCTTTGCATTCACGATACAGATGGATGCAACCATCAATCTAAATGTATCAGGGATGCAAAGATACGTGGCAGAAAACTCACTGTGACTTGACGCGCGTACTCAATCTAGCTTGGGCGTGCTTGCGTTGCGTACCGGTCATGATCTGGACTGTCAGTATCATGCCATTGATCCTTCTGCATGAGTGCCAGCGGAAGATGCTACTTTTCTATCAATGGCTCTAATTGACATACTCTACTTGCATGTGATTACACTGGCGGCAGATGTTCGTTATCCTTCGTGCTGCATACGTCCCCTGTATCGCAAATATCTATAAAAATGGGGAAAGGCATGTTATACCCCTTGGGCAACTCATCGAGTAGTGTTCAATTCATTTTCCCAAGCTGCTACCACGTTCTATTTTGACTTGTCCATCCTCGTCTTATCTACAGTCATGTTTGTTTACCATGGAGTCGTTGACCAGGTCACATCTAGCTCAGTAGAGTTTGTTGTTGCAATTCTCCCCTCTCGAGTCGAAATCGGGTCACCTTGCATTATTCTCTGTCTACCAGGTGTCCATGGTCCACAACGAGAGACCGATAATACAGATGCTCAGGCTCCCAGCGCTGTTCACAGTTTCGAGGCGGTTATTGAGACTATGAATATCGCTCCACACGGCAAAATGGCCACTTTTACCTCTGGGCATTACAACTTAGAGATGCGACTCCCTAGGGACATGAAAATGTTGCATCTTAGCTTCTTGGGCGATCGCGATGGTTCACATATAAGCAGTTCAATGGGTCTCATAATGCACCAACCCCTCTTCGCCGCCAAGGCGCAAGACTACATCCAGGACATTTTCCTTGGGTCTGTGCATCTTGAAAATGAGTTCTAGGGTTATCTTGTTGCAGTAGTACTCTCAGAAAAGGGGGGAGAGTTGGCAAATTCAACAAATGCCTGCATTGCTTGGAATACCAAAACAGCATCTACTAATAAAGTGGCGCCCCCTACGGTATCTGGGATATTGCCGCGAATTGGGGATCTAGAGATTGAAGAGCAATCGGAAGATGCAGAACTAGGACGACTCCATTTTGCGGTCAACAACCAAAGTCATGAGTTCCAAGGGAAGATTGGCCTATGCGAAAGCGGTAAACACACTCTAGGGTTATCACTTCGCTCCCATTACAATCACGGACTGCCTATCTCCAAGGATTGGTCGGTAGTTACCATCCCACAGCTAGACAAGCACCAAGAGATTCTCTTGAAGATGGTTTCCGACTTTGGGAGTAATGGTGCCATCTCGATCAACAATGACAGTGATGATGTTGTCACTTGTACAATCGAACCGAACGACGCCGAGTGGTTTGGCATAGGCATATCCTCGGCAGGTGTCGTCCTTGCGGCCCTTGGGTTGCCGACCGTAGCACCGCCCCTGGTAGGCGTGTGGGTAGCATGGAGTGGCCTTTTACTCGCCGTTGGTTCTCTTGCGGATACCTTGTCGACGAGTGATGACTCAAAGAGCATGGTGCTGTACCCAAACGACAAGATGGAGAAAGCCAGAACAGGCTGGTTTACATATTGGGGTATTATCATGGTGCAAAATAGTGTTCAGAACGACGGATACAAACTCGTTGGAAGAAGCTATCAGATCCCCAAAGCGACATCAAACAGCTATCAAGTCAGAAACATCCCCCGGGATCCGAATGTCACAACGCGCACTCTTTTTGGCATTGATCTCGGAAATCGAAGCCAGCTCTCACATCTTCGATTGCTAGGTATTCGTGGAGTTAAGCCGGATACGAGTCTTGATATATATGGCAACCCCGGAACTCCAAACGAAGGCGATATTATCAGCTACGATGCCAATGGAACAATAGTTGGCTCTTGGACTGATAATTTCGACACAGCTGGAGATTACTTTTTTCGCGCCAAGTCCGCAACCAAGGATACCCAAGTCGCCATTGTACAAGAAGGTCGCGACGTCTTCGGACGCAGCAAGAACGTCAGCATTCTCCACCTCCTTCAGGACCCCTACAGTCCCGTTCTATATATACAGGACGCAGAAATTATATCTGAGAGCTATAGTCCGGTTGACCGCAAGGACATTGGCACCGCCAAGACAAACGACGATGTCTTGAAACTCATCCAGCAAAATAAGCAAAGCGGCTTTAACTGGGCTTATTGCCACGAGCGCTCTATGTCTCCGTTTAGAGTCTACGCCTGTAGATGGAAGAGTAATAATGCTGTTAAAAGGAATGGGGGTCGAAATACATACTTTGTTGTTGGTGTTGAGTCCTGGACACATATGGCAATACTGAAATGAGTTATTAATTGTTGAATTACCTGCGCAATCGCGCTTTGCTCACGATTGCCTGTTTATCTTGGGTTGGTCAGGTGATTAGAGTGTTTTATTGCATGAGGGTATATATATCTTCATATGTTTCATTGGGCGCATTTCCCACCATCGCTATAGGTGCTCACTACGCAATCCAGTACAGGGCAGCTAGATCTCCAGCACCTTTTAGACTTGTACCAGTGACAACAAACTTGATGAAGAAAGAGAAATCTCCTAGGACCAGACGTTATGCCCTAATTCTCACCTGCGGCTCCTTGACTAAACACATACTCTTGGGTTTGTGGTGTAGGCAGGTGGTGCACCGATGACAATAAATTCAAGCGATGTCTCGACAATCTAGACCTGGTGAGGGGTGTAGCAACTCTGCATAGTTTAAAACATACCTGATTCCTCTCGCTTCCGCCTATAGATATCCCCGCCGAAATGCGAAGCGAATGCGTCGTGTCCAGCACGCAGGACTTGCACGTTGGCAACGCATCCATTATCAGGTACTGTCCCCATGCCCCCAGGTCTAACTCAAAATGCTCTCTGCTGACATGGAACAGTCCTTGGAGGCTCCAGCCGCGCTGTGTATAGGTCACAGTCTTCCTCATCAGCCCGATTTTAGCTTCTATGCAGCTCTCCAACTGCGCTTCAACACTGCGGATGTAGATGCTTTCATCAACGACAAGCTCTGACGGAGTATGCAATACCAGCTGCATCTCCGTTGGCCGCCCGGGGGTCAGTATGGGTGGTGATGGAAGTAACACCTCGAGTTGCACCGTAGGCTCATATTGAGGCAGACACTCGTCAGACCGTGATCGGGTCCTTGAGACACCTTGATTACCCAGAGCCTTTTAGAGTTTTGGAAACAGTTTGCTCGCAGAGATCGACCCGATATTAGACGATGGTAAGACGGGAATCGAAGGCTTTGACTCGAAGGATAGGGCTCGGCGTAGAGTTCTGAGTCTCGATACTCGGCAGAGAAGACGGTGTTTGACAGTTACGACTATAGCGTATTCGACCTTGATCGTGTGTCCGGACGATGATCTCTCGAGTGATGGTGGTAGCTGGCAGCGGCATTGACAGCAGCTGCTTGGGAATGTGAAGTCAAATGCGGCATAGTAATCGGCGTCATGATTGTAACTCGGGGGGCTGAACGTCGAGCTTTTCGTGGTGAGTATGATCTGCTTGGACTGTTCGAACAGCTACTCTCCTTTTAGCACAGGTCACCTCGTTTCTGATGGGCTAGTTACTATGTGCACAACATGATCTGACTTGCGGCATGGAGACCCTGTGTAGGTAGAGGAAGAGCCTCCAACCTTCTCACGCTTGTTGGAGTGTAAACTTAGTTTACCTATGTGCGCCCGCATTCAGCGTCAGGGGCATAGAGTTTATCATGCTGTTGAGAAGACCTACCTTGAAGGTTGGCAGTGATTTCCGATGACTGCTTGAGTCTGTGTCCCCAGATGAGCAACTCTCCCCGTACACGATCGCCTGGGCGGTAGGAGTGTGCATTGGCGTTTGCTTCAAGGACTAGCTCAAAACGCATGGCTTGACTGATAGAATAGAGATCACTAAGTGGAGAATAGCCTTGAGACAGCGAATTACTCGAGAGAAAATATTGCTCAGCACAGCTGAGCAGGTCCACGGCGGAGGTCCATCATGTACAAGTATAAATCAAGCCATTGGATCTGCTGATGAATGTCTCAAGCCTGATGAGACGGATAGCATCTTAGATGCAGCCGGAACTGAAGCATAAGTCGGAAACCCGGGTGAATAGGACTGAGCATGACATTGAATTGAACTTTTATGTAACAAAAATGCAAAACGCTCGAATCCTTAGTCAAGGTTCAATCCGACAGACGCACTCTTCCATGTCACGATGTACGCTTAACAGACAAGGCAGCCCCTCTAACTTACCATTCCAGTAAAGCACAAATGTCAAACCCAATCAAACGCATCTAAATTAATAATTCGTAATATCCTCAGTTGTGAATCTCCGTGTACACCATACAACCGGAGAAACACCAACAACGGGTATTCGGATAACTCGGATCAGGCGGCTATACCGCCTACAACCCCACATGGAACAAAAAGAACAAGTATCCGGCTTCTAGCCGCTTTATCAGCCCAAAATACACTGCATCAATTGATCCTCGCATATCATGGCAGACGCCTCGCCCCGAGTCGGCTTTAAGCGGAAGCGCGTCGCCAAGGCATGTCATAAATGCCGGTCTATGAAATCCAAGGCAAGTTTACCCGGTTATCTTATCTTTTGCTCTCATTAATGTGTTAGTGTGATGGGAAATGGCCCGAGTGCAGTCGCTGTAAAGGCTACGGGTATGATTGTGTCTATGCAGCTGGTGGTCGGGCCAAGAGGCGTCAGGAAGTTTCTACTGATGATGGCTCGCTGGATAGTGCTGTGCAAGGACATGGAGACTTGCGTGAAGCGATAAGGCAGTATGAGTCGTTATTGGACATGGTGGTATCGAAGCTGCCTACACCACAACATCGAGAAGACGCATCTTCAGTGTTGGCTTGTATGAAGGCTGCCGACAGAGCCTTATCCAATATCGACGCGACTACTCTCACGACAAGCCTGACAACAACCTTGACTGGCGCTGATACTCTCTCTTTTCGTCCGCAGGTCAGTCAAGCCGAGAGATATCTCGGCAAAGTGAGCGACGTGTGCTTCTTCAACTTGGTCAAGCGGGTACTTCAAGCCCAGCCTGGCTCTTCCGACTCTGACCAACGAGTCGACAGCTACGAACAAGTGGACGACATTGCATCTCCGACAGTGAATGTCATGCCTGGTAGAATTGTGGAGCTGCCGAGTCGTGAGGCGGCAAAGGTCTTTGCTGATGTGTACTTTTCTACTGTGCATCTTGCATTTCCGTTTATTCCACAGTCGCTGTTTATGAGATCGCTTGATCAAGCGCTGGAATCGTCGGAGGGCTGTTCTCTGGATAACACCAGATTGGCACTGATATGTAAGTTGTAGCCATCGCTGTGTCTTCCAGGTTCGTTGCTGATATTATGGATAGATGTCATTTGTGCCATTGGGGCTTACTATACAAGCATACCAGGAGAGCAAATCGGAGCAAACAAGTGTCATGAGGTTTACTTCCTCCAGGCACTCTCTCTAGCTCTACCTGCAGGGGCAGACCGGTCAATTCATCACGTCTCTCTGCTCCTGGCCCAATGCTTCTACATGTTAGCAGTCTGCCGAACAGACAGGTAGGTTCAATTCCGATGCCGGTTCATTATGGAAGATTAACTTGGCAGCTGTTGGGCAACACTGGGTCAAACTGTCCGTATGGCCCAGAGCATTGGGTTGCACGTAGAGCAGAACGATCCCCAGAGACTCAAAGGACCAGGTCGGTTACTTGTCGAGCGACGACGGCGGATCTGGTACTGTATATACGTCTTGGATCGCCTGATCTCTCTGCAATTGGGTCGACCACCAGCCATCCATGAAGACTACTGCCATGTTCCGCTGCCCTCTCGACTTGGTGACTCAGACATTGATTGGGACGGCGAAGCGTTTCCGACAATGTTTGAGGGGCCTTCTGTTGGCGACTACCATCTAGAAGTCATCTCCTTCTCCAAGATCGTCAGCCAGGTCCTACGAGATCTGTATAGCCCGCGCGCCGGCCAGAATTTAACTAGTGACCTGTTCAATACCAAGGAACTCGACCTCAAGCTCATACAATGGAAGCAATCGCTGCCGAGGACATTGCGGTTCGACTTGGGACATGCTTTTGACAGGTCCTTCATCTTCAAGCGCCAGGTATGTCCCTCTACCAGAACTGAATAGTCGCCAGCAGTTGTTAACATACCGAAGCGAAGCATGTTGGCTATCAAGTATCACCATCTACGAGCTCTCATTCACAGACCATACCTATGCTACCCAATCATGCGTAATCTCGATGACGAGACCGACATTGCACTCAGCCAACCAAACTGGGCCCTTGTCAGCATGTATGAAAAGGTATGCATCGCCGAGGCACGCGAGACAGCACGCCTTCTGCACTGCATCTCATGCGAGAAAGATTTGGTGCAGGAATTTCCTTGGTGGCAGATGATTTCATGTTTGATCTGCGCAGGGTCCATCTTGGTAGTCTCAAGCATTTTTAGTCAGCAGACGGGCGATGCGTTAGATGGTTTCGACGCTGCTGGTATTTCGGATGATGCGGAGACTTGTTTGAGGGTGTTTGAGGCTTTGAGTGTCAACTCGAAGGGTGCGAGGATTGCGAGAGATATGATGGAGGGACTGAAGGAGTGCGGTTTGAGATGGAGTATGTGCACGCGTGTCTTTTCTCGAAGATGATGCTAACAATTCTTGCAGGAGACGCGACGTTGACATCTGACCCATCATATGCGACACTTCCAACATCTCATACAGCCTTGACTTCCAGAGGTCACATCCCTAGTTTGGATGGGCAGGCCGCGTCCGTGTCAGACTTTTCGTTTACCACGCCAAGCGCTTGGCCAGCTGAGATTGTCGATTCCATGGCGTGGTCGGTGCAGTTCTTTGGCGCGGTTCAGTCTGGGGAGTAAACATGCATTAGAGGCTGGTATCCTCCCTACAGCGCCAAGGAGGATGAGTAACCGCGCTATGATTCAATAGCCGAGACGTAAATCCAGTGCTACCGTGAAGTTGACGACGGCGACGGGATCATGAGATATAGTACACATGTTGAAAGAGGCTTATCGACTTGGTGCTTGTAACGCGTAGTGTTTTTACGCGTCTGTGATGACGCGACGCGACTTCTCCTGTGGTGGGGACAAAGCAGCTGTTAAATCCAACTAGACAGCTCGAAGCTCTGGAACATCAAGAGTTGCAGGGTAGTTAGATCTTTAAATCAGTTTACCAGAAGCTTCAAACACCATTTAACATAAACACTGATTTATTGACTTGCTGTATATACTGATAAATTATTAACAATTACAGTAATTTCTTAAGTCATTTTGAGTTTCGATTAAATGTAGGTGCGATGTTGCTACCTCGCTTTGTTCCGATGCGTTCACATTTCATTTCCAACTGAAGGGATTGATCTCATCATCCAAGAACGACAACTACGGAGTAAATGACAAGCTATCTGATTGCATCACACATGGAAATCACACCGCTACAGCACGCAATAACCATAATCCTGTTTTCGCACACTTGACAGCTCGGCAATACCAGTCAAACACCTCGTGGCCATCCTACAAGCTGAAATGATGCAATCCCATTCGTAGCGCATGCGGCTGAAGCGGTCCAGACCAGGGAAATAGCGACAAAGACGTAATCCCAGCGAAGATCATACGTTGCACAATTATGATCGAAGATTGCAGCTCCGAAATGAGGGGAGCTAGCAATGTGGATGACGGAATGGCGTACAGCTCTTGGCCCAACTCGGTAAGGTCGACAGGGATGTTGTTGTCCAAAGCTGGGAAACCCAGATGTCAATCAACGATTTGGCTGCACCCCACACGATCTGTTAGTTCCCGTGGCGGTCATAATGATGTCGACGACGTAGGTAAACCGAGCTGGCCTTGCTTGGGGAGGAGGTGAAGTGGTATATGAGGGCGGTGAAAGGTCTCACTTGGTACAGCTCATCATCAAACGCTCACGACTCAATAAACAACATCTAATAATTCACTCTTGATACCCATACCTACCAAAAACACTGCACGACATTCACAATGAGTAGTCTGAGCGCAAAGATCAAGGACATCCTCCACTCCGACGAGTCCAAGGACACCACCACAGAGACATCTCACCATCCCCCAGGATCATTCCCCACAGAAGAGATGGAGCCCAGCGAAACTCACCAAGGATACTCCAAGGGATACGAGCACAACAAGCTTCACAAGGCCGAGGACCCTCGAGGCCACGCACACAAAGACTCTGGTGTTGGCTTCACTGAGTCTAACGATCCTACCTCCTACAAGCCCTCCAACGAACCCATCTCCGAGCGACGCGACGATCCTCTAGATAGAACTACCGACACTACTACAGCTGCTGGCACTGCACCCGCTGGCACTACAACTGCTGGTACTGCAGCTACAGGCACTACAGCTGCCGGAGGTCTGGGTGACACCAGCAAGATCCCAGCCACTGAGGACGCCACCGGCGCTGCTGCACCCTCTACCCAAGACCATCCCTACTGGGGAGACCTCCCCAGCGGAGGCGTTCACAACACTGTCATCGGTCACGGCAGCCCTGAAGATGAGAACGCACGTCACCGAGCTGTTCACTCCGGCGCGACCGAACCAACTCGAACGTCTGGCACTCTCGAGAGCGGAACATTCCTCCACCGAAACGATCGCGACACTACATCCTCTACTACCAACCCCACTGATGCTCAGCGAACTACTCAAGAGGATCCTAGCCAAACATCCGGCTCCCGCTTCAACGAGGGCCTAGCTGGTGCTGGAGCTGCAGGCGCCGGTGCCCTGGGTGCTCACGAGCTTAACAAGCGTCGTCAAGCTGATGATACCCAAACACCAAGCAAGGTTGACCAAACCACCGACAAGTCTCACGACGAACACAAGGGCCGATCATTCCCTCTTCTAGGCAAGGATCACAAGGATAAGGAGACTCACCACAAGGAAAAGGAGACGCATCACAAGGAGGACAAGCACGCCAAAGAACCCAAGGAGAGCAAGCTTGGCGCTCTCTTCCATCGCAAGGATAAGACTGAGATGGAGGCCAAGGCTGAGCAGGAGGCTGATCAGGAGCGACATGGTCACTCCAAGCCTGCTTTAGCTGCTGCTGGAGCTGCGTGGGGTGCTAACACTGCTGGAAAGGGCTATGATGATAAGACTCAGCGTGATGTGACTGCTACTCGGGCGACGCAGTATCCTGCTTCTGGGCTTGACTCTACCAGGGACTATAGCACACAGCCCACTGGTACTACCCAGCAGGAGAGTTCTCACCGAGGCGCTGGTCTTGCGACTGGTGCTGCTGCTGGTGTTGGAGCTGGCGCTTTGGCGTCGCATTATGCTCAGCGCTCTGACAATGATCGAACTGGCACTACCGGAACTGGCTACGACTCTCAGAGCTACGATCCTTCTAGCACTTCTACCAGAGACCCTACATCTCAGACCTACCAGCAGGGCTCTCACGGCGACCATAGCCTCGCCAAGGGCACTGCAGCTGGTCTAGGCGCTGGCACACTTGCTTCACACTCCGGCCAGCACTCTAGCTCCAACCAGCCTTCAACCCTTGGCTTGTCTTCAGCATACGGTGCTCAGCCAGATCAACCCGCCAACTTCTCGCACAAGGATCCTGTTGGTCAGACTTCTCAGCATGACTCTCATCGCGGTGCAGGACTTGCTGCCGGTACTGCTGCTGGTCTTGGTGCTGGTGCTCTTGCTTCACGATCTGGTCGTGAACATGAGACTACTGGGCAGCAAACTGGTCTTGACTCCAGCAGAGGTCTTGAGTCGCAGGGCAACCATTCTACTTATAGCTCTACGAACCCTACATCTCAGTATGAGCAGCATGATTCCCACCGTGGTGCTGGCCTCGCTGCCGGTACTGCTGCTGGACTTGGTGCTGGAGCCCTGGCCTCTCGATCCGGTCATCACTCTGATCAACCCACTGGCCTTGACTCCAGCCGAGGTTTAGAGTCTCAGCCCACTCAGCCCACTTCCACTTCTACCCGCGATCCTACCTCTCAGTCCTACCAGCAGGAGGGATCTCATCGGGGAGCTGGACTTGCTGCTGGAACTGCTGCTGGTCTCGGCGCTGGAGCTCTTGCTTCTCACGGGTCCAACAAGCGTGACGAGGATCGATACTTGAGCAACGACGGTTCCCGAACCGCTCAGCCGGGTACCACCGGAACTACTGGCACTGGCACTGGCCTCGGCACCTCTTCCTCTGCCTTCGACAGCTCTCACCACGAGCCCTCCCGCCAATCCGAGCACTCCCAGCGTTCAACTGACTCTCACCACTCTACCCTCGCCGAGAATGCCAACGCCGGAAAGTACAACACCCTCGCGTCCGGTACTCCCTCCGGCGTCGCCTACGATGACGATCTCTCCACCAGCCGCTCCACCGCACAGCCTACAACTCAGAAGAAGGATGATAGCCACTTCGGCGCCAAGGCAGCTGGTCTAGGAGCCGCTGCCGCTGGAGCTGGAACCGCAGCCGCTTTGTCTCGCAACAAGGATGAGAAGCCTGTTGAGGAAAAGATTCGTGAGGAGCCTGAAACTGAGCGTAAGCTTGACCAGACTGAATCTCATAAGCCGATCACTGGTGCTGTTGCGCCGCAGGTGGGAACGAACAAGCCTGTTATTCACAAGTGTCAGAAGTGTGGTGAGGATAATGATATTAGCAAGTACTTTACTTCTGACTCTGGAAAGATCTAAGGATTGTCATGGGATATGGGATGAGTATACGATTATGAGGCATGTTTGTATTTAGCTATCTATGGAGTTTAGTAACATGATGATTCCAACTTGTTTGACACTTAATCTACTACTTGTTCCCATGTTCCTGTGACATTCTTCCAGTATCACGATCATTGTAGATGACCATCCAGCCGATGCTTGATATCTACCAAGCCAGCTGCTCAGCATCCTTCCCACAAGCCAAACCCGAGCAAAATCCCATATCATTCTCCGTCCCACGAGAAGCATCAGACGGAACTTACTGCGCTGGATTAATCTCCTTCCCAGCTGCCTTCTCCAACTGATAATGGCCATTCAAGATACCTCTAACACGATGCTGAAAGTAGAGAGGACCTTGCTCCATCTTAGGATGCATCTCACCATTTACAAACACGCCAGCATTAAGGTTCTTCTGTGCATTATTGCAGAGCCATTTGTCCTCAGCCAAGATCCTTTTGAACATCGCATCGATGGCCTGGAAACCCTCGTCAGTGGCGTTCTTGTGTCGGTACACTTCGTATTCCATGGAGCAGTGGCCGGGTGAAGTAGGAACGCATCGCATCATATAAAAGAAGTTGGGACTATCATGTTAGCTACATAAGGGAATGTGAAAGGGAGACTTACGAGACGGTCATGCAAGCGTTGGGGAAGTAATAGTTGCTCACAATCCTGAGGCCTTGTTCTTCCATCTCGGGTTTCGTGTTGGCAAAATGCTCAATATTACCGCCCTTGGTATCGACTCGATATGCCGATAGATCAGCGACATCAGCTGCATCTGGATGAGCCGTCTTGCAGTGATAACATTCGTTGTAGTTATCAGCCAACGTCTTCCAGTTGTAGTCACCGCTCATACCCCAGGTATGATCGAAATGATAATCCTCAAAATTGAAGCCCTCATGTCTAGCCATTTGATCGATGTTCTTGAACTCAGTTGAAAAGTCCTCAGGTGTTTTTGAAGAGTCGAGGTTGACCCAGATGAAGCCTTTGGCATCAACATGAACGTGCACAGGCATAAGACCGTTCTTTGTCTTATCGAAGCCCTTCATGTCATCATATCCTGGAGCTTTCGCAAGTTGACCATTGAGACCATATGACCAACCATGGTATTTGCAAGAGAGGATACTTGACTTTCCCTTATCTTCCGTCATGATAGGAAAGGCCCGGTGTCTACAAACATTGTGAAACCCATTGATCTGTCCCTGCTTATTCCTCACAAGAAAGAACTGAAAGCCCGCTTGCTCAAACTTGACCCACGAGCCTAGCTCTATGAATCTAAGTTTATGAGTAGTAAGGATCCATTTCTTCGCAAAGATGGCCCGTCGTTCAAGTTCGTATACTTCTGGGGATCTATACCAAGACGCGGGTAATGCTCGTGCTGTGGAAGTGGTGTCTTTGAGAAATGCGGGGACGGGATCTTTATGGGGTCGGGATTGTGAGAGATACCTCGCTAGTAGGGATATGAGCGCGGCAAGGCCAGCGGCTGAGAAGAGATAAGGGATGAAAGAGGGCGAGATGGAGATGGACATGTTTGCAAGGGTTGGACAAGGTTAAGCGTTGAGTTGTTGTTGTATTGGCGAGTCATGAGGAGGGTCTTTATGGGCATGGTCTGAGACTATTCTACGTGGCTGACTTCATGTGATGGGCTATTTGACTATCATCAACTCGGACTCTGGCCGCTGAGAATACTAGGCCGGGGAGCTCAATTCCGAGTCCGCCGTCAGGTGGTTGTAGCGCGGGGACGGAGCCAGTTGTTGAAGACACGGGAAGAATCCGTGTTCGGTCCGTGTCCGACCTCGGGCATGAGGCTTATCATGATAAACACGGAAACTAACCCAAACCAAATGACAATTCGACTCCAGACATTCCGAACAGCAACAGGAAATACTGAGATAATGAGTTCTTTGATGAGATATATTGATAAGCTGATGAGGCATGCATGATCTAAGGATCCCGTTGATGAGACTCACCTCTGGACATTGCTCTGTGAGACTTTGACAAAGGGACATCATGGCAATTGACCATTCAATAACTATTACCAAATCCATTCAAACAAACGTTTAAATCGCCCCTCTAGAACAGTCTCGCCAGGGCCATCCAGTCACACTCCGCCCTAAACAAATACACTCAACCTAATCATCTTGGCTAGATCACAACACCTCCCCCTATTGGTGCCCATATCTCCCCCATCCCTTCACCCCGCCTCTCAGTTTGTGGGGTAGCGCGTATCAATTTCCACTGAAGCTTGGATAACCGAACGGCCAAGCCTGGAGAATTATCATGGAGAATTAACTGATTCGTGTTTAAAAGAGACTTGCGTCTCCATGTTTGACGCAAGATCTTGCATGTTATCTTCTGCATCATTGATTTGAGAGCTTTTATAATGTCGAATATTGAGGTCCCTGCTGCTTCAGGCTCTGTTAAGGAGAGGAGTGATCAGGAGAAGGACGTCATGGCTGCTGATGATGTTTCGTATCATGTTAGCACTGTCAATGAACTTGGTAATGTTGTCGATCCTGTTCTTTCAGCAAAGATCAATCTTGTCAACGAGGTGAGACTACATAAGAACGAACATTGTTAATCGTGCTAACTTTGAAGGCCATCAATGAGATTGGTTGGACAGGCTTCCATCTCAAACTATGCTGCCTTACGGGCTTCGGCTTTGCAGCTGACTCCCTGGTCGCCTTGCTCCAGAGCGTTGCAGCAGGCCAAGCCTACCTTGAGATCGGCCATGGAGGTTATACTACTGGCTCAACCATGGCTCTGTATGCTGGACTCCAGATGGGAGCTCTTTTCTGGGGTTTCGGCGCTGATATCATCGGTCGACGAATCGCCTTCAACACTACGCTATTCATCGCTGCTATTGCTACCATCGTCGCAGGTGCTGGACCCAGCTGGGTTGCCTTCTGTGTCTTTGTAGCCTTTCTTGGCTTTGGAGCTGGCGGTAATCTTGTCTTGGATCCAACTGTGATGCTCGAGTTTGTTCCCGCGAAACAGCAATGGGTTATTACTGCTATGGCTGGATGGTGGGGTGTTGGTCAGGCCAGCGCTGGCTTTATTGCTTGGGGCTACTATTGTAAGCTACCTCTCCCATTTTACCTCCATGGGTTTAGTAACTAACTCAGCATCTTCACAGCTCGAAGCGATTGGACCTGCGTCGCTACGGTCGAGACATGCACATGGCAGAACAACAAATCCTGGAGACTCATCATGTTCACCGGCGGAGCCCTCATGTTCGTCATGTCCGCCCTTCGTATTCTGATCATCCGACTTCCTGAGACTCCAAAGTTCTTGGTTACCAACGGCAAAGAGGAAGAACTTGTTGCTATGCTTCAGAAGCTTGCCAGCACTTACAAGCGACCTTGCTCCTTGACGCTTGAAGGTCTTCAGGCTTGTGGCACGGCTCATATTCCTGAGCATGGTGGTAGCAAGGGTTCTGCTGTTCGTGGCTTGGGTAAGAGTCTCATTGGCCATGTCAAGGGACTGTTTTCGACTAAGAAGCTGGCTCTGTCGACTTGTCTCATCTGGCTTTCTTGGACTTTGATTGGTCTTGGATACCCTCTTTTCTTCCTTTATCTCCCGTAAGTTCTACCAAGTCCAAGATACTAAAGGGATCCAGACTAACAGATGCAGATCTCTTCTCAGTAGCCGTCTTCCCGACTACCAGCCCTCTTTCACAGAGACCTGGCGCGATTACACCATCACCAACATCTGCGCCATCTTCGGTCCCCTCATCGCCGCTGGTCTTGCTGAAGTCAGCTTTCTCGGACGACGATATACAATGGCGATTGGAGCTGTGATCACAGCAATTTTCTTCTTCTGTTACACCATCATCAAGACACCAGCCCAGAATCTTGCTATCAGCAGCTGCATCTGTAAGATCACCGTATCCCTCATGTTGTTCGTACTAACAGGTCCCAGCTGTTTGCATCAATCTTTACTACGGTACACTCTACGCATACACTGCTGAGGTGTTTCCGTCTGAGCACCGAACTACAGGCAATGGTATCGCGGTCTCTCTCAACCGTATCATGGGTCTTCTTTCTGCTGTCATTGCGGTAACTGCCGATACTACTACTATAGCTCCCTTGTACATCTCCGGGGCTTTGTTCTTTGTTATGGCTATCGTTTCTGTCATTCTGCCATTCGAACCATATGGTCGAAGTGCATCTTAGGAGGGACGGCGGCTTTCAAGTTGTCATCAGAGGTTCAAACCTCCAGTACCCATCGCGTCAGTGTATCATTTAGTAGTAGTCAATAGTATTATTTATCACTTGAACTGTTTCCCCATGACTTGGCTTTTAAAATTGATTCATATCCCACCAGTCCATGTTCATACTAAAGTTCTCCCCCATCGGTCCAAGATTCTCCCAAGGTCCCCAGGCCAAATCATGCGTAGTCACATGTTCATTACTAACCCCATGCTGGGCCGTAATCACCCCATTCTCGACTGTCTCTTGTGGGTTTGTATCTGTCCTCTCAGATACCCAAGCTGGAGGTGATGCGTATTGAGCTGTTGACTCTCGCATATCTGTTGGTGGTGAACTTGTCTCGGACCTTGGTAGACCATCTTCATCCTGAGTGGCTGCATGGCCGCCCCAAACATCTCGACCATGAGCGCTTTGATCATGGTAGTTGGGGAATTGCGGTGCCGCTACATCCAGCAAAACCCAGATGAGTGATGTTCTGACAACGGCTGGGGATGATTTGTCAGTTGCCATTTGAGTTGATCGATCTGTCGATTCGATGAACTGATCCAGAGTATGTTCCTAGTATAGGTATTAGTAATCAGTAGAATATGTTTATGGAGTGGGGGACATACAATTGTCTTGCAAACTGGCCAACATGTCGCCATCTCCCTCACAAGATTCCTGCAAACCTCCAGATTTCTCACAGAAGATGCCTGCAGCTGACTATCGTTGGTTCTAGTCCAGTATAGATGCAATGTACTGGCTATCGCTGCTGCTTGAGCAAAGAACGGATCGGCCAGTCGAAGGTTCTTCTCCTCTGCCGTCCGAATCAACCTCGAGACCCAGGTACAATGTCTCAAAGCCTTTAGGTAAGATGCTCTCCAAAACGAGTCGCCACCAAGTCTGCTCTTTGGTGTTTCAGCCATGACCGTATATAGAGATGGGTGATTGAGGACACAGTGAATGGTATGGTAGGTCATCTGAACCCTAAGCCATGGCAACCAATCCATCCGGTTATTCTCCACCTCTAGGGGAGACAGTTCCGGGAACTTTGTTGCATTATAGCTCAGTGAGATGGGCCAGATCATCTCGACCTCGAGCAGCCGCGAACAAAGTCTGGTGTAGTCGGAATCTGGATGCCAAGGACGTTTGGCTAGGCCTTCGAAGCACTTGGCGACGTAGAGTCTAACATCGCTCCATAGCTCGCAAATCTTTAGAGACTGAGACCATACGTCAACTAGAGTCTCTCTTAAGCCGGATTCAGTGGCTTTTGGCGCTGGAATGCAGCTTCCCAGAGAATCCCGGGTTTCGACTGTGAGCATTTGAGGCGCGTCGATACTTGTCGGTATGGAAGGCAATAGGACTGGCCTACCGCAGGAAGAGCTTAGGCACTGGATACTCCAGAATAGTCGGGATTTGTCTTGTGAGACTGCTGAGATACTTGGGTTGCGCTCACTACCGGGAAGAAGCTGGATCATGTTCTGAACCGTTGCTATGTCAAAGCCAGCCATGGGGATATTGCCCACTTCTGTCGTGTTAATAGAATTCGTACTGAATGAATAAGGATTGGCTCACAGATGAAGTTGTAATACGCTAGTAGACACAGCGCCTGAGCACATCTGATGGTCACTCTGCCCTCTGCAATCTTAAGCATGACACCTCTCCGGGCAATTTTGTTATAAGAGTCAGGGCTTTGAAGGTTATCCATAGGCATATCTTCCGCATTATAAGTCATACTTAGCGCCAACATGGCATAGATCAGCTCCTCGGATGTATCGGAAGGTAGTAATGGACGCTCGCCGAAAAGCCAAAGAGGTTGTCGATGAATATGGCGAAAGTAAAAGTCAATGGCTCTTGTGGTTACTTCCGTTGGTATTGACGATCTGCCCTTCATTAGCACTTATAAGCATGGTTTGAAGGGAAGAACTTACATTAATGGAAGCGTCGTGTGAGGTGAGGTTGATGAGAATGATGGTAAACGATTCCTGTCTGACGTGGAGGTTGGTGTAGTTTCTTGCATTGATGGAGGACTACATATCGTCAGCTCATATGGCCTCGCGTCATGAGCTATAACTATCCAACGTACACAACTCTACTTATTAAGTTGTCCAACTTATCCTCGAGTTGTTCAAGGCGACTGGACTACAGCTCTTAGTAAGAAGTATGAGATACCCATGTGAATAGCCTACCATTCGATTCTCCATTCTGCTCGCGGTATCCTCATTGATAGGGTTCGCCTCGGTGAAGGAGCATTGTTGGCGAAGACGTGTACATGCTGAACATCTCGGTCTTTCACCTGGACAACGGATCTTCTTGCGACTGTAACATCATCAGCAATCATATCTGCCATTACCAAATTAAGGATGAAATGTACCGGCAATTATCACAAGCTTGAGCAACGCGTCGATATTGTCTTGACCGTGGGGCACTCATTCTGCGTGTTTATTGGTGTAGTTGATAGAGATTAGAGAGCGGTTGGTGACATACAGAACTGGTGCAGATTATGTATGTGTTGTACAAAGCGTAGATTAGTCACAACGAGCATTCCAGCATTGATTGAAAGAGCCTTGTTTTCTTCAATTGAAGGTGGCGGTCGGTTTGACCTTATTAAGCTACAGAAATCGCGCAGTGGGTTTAATCTGACCAATCAGAGAGCGTTTTGCTGTTTACAGCTTAATATACCCCCTATTTAACTGCATATTATTTATGCAGTTAAATAAATCCTAAATAGCTTTAATTTTACTTAATATACTTTTATAATAGAAAAGAAATAGATAGATAATAGGAAATTGTAATAGCATTATATTATTATTACCCTAAGTATATGCCCTCTTAATCTTATAAATATAAGTATAACAGGCATAATAAATTATAATAGAGAAGTGCTGCATAGCCTTTAGGTCTTTGCTTTTTTAGCTATAAAAGCCTTCTTCTTATCCCTTTATAATCTCTTTTTCTTTTTCCTCCTTTAAGCTTTATAATTTTCATTATAGTATATAATTATCTTACTAGCCTCTTACCTTAAAGCATCTATCCCTTTAATAGTATATTCTTTATCTTACTTATATGCTAATAATTTAATATAGCTTTTTACTCTTAATAACTTTACTATTTATAAAGAATATAATAATTGCCTTTAGGCTACTATTTTTTATACTAGTTACTCTATATATAACTGCTTTACTTTACTGCTTTATACCTCTTATTTAAGTGCTATAACTTATACCTATAAGCTTTCTATTAATCTCTTTACTGTACCTAATACCTAGCCTTCCTGCCTGCCTCTTAGTAGGTTATTTTAATCTTACTATAGCTATTCCCCTAATAGTATGCATTTATATAAGTAACTTAATACTTATTAAGTTATATATAAGTCTAGCACTTATTTTCCTTTTCTAAAAGGTAAAGCTATTATTATAAGTCTTACTTCTATCTCTTATTTATTATATATACTAATTAGAAGTAATATAGCCTAAGTTTAAACTTAAAGATAATATCTTTAAGCTTAATTATACTTTAATTAAGGTTAAAAGCTCTGCTAGTGCTATAATACCTTATAATAGTAAGGTTAAGCTTTCTTCTAATAATAATACTATACTTAAGACCTCTTACCTTACTAAGAAGAAGAATTCCTTTACTGTAGTTACTCTAGTAAAAACCCTTAAGATTTCTAAGACTTTATATACTTTAAAGTATAAGCTTAAGTTCCTTAAAGGTAAAAAGTATACATTTCTATATATATAGTGCTTTAAGGGTGCTTTATTAGGTAAGAGTTTATTATCTTATTATACTATAAAGGATAAGCTTAACTTAAAGTGCTATTATTATTGCTTTTATAGTAGTTATAAGGGTTATACTAGCCTATAAGTGCTTTTATATTTCTTTTTAAGTATATTATTAACTTATTTAATTTCTATTATTTACTTCCTTTAGCTATTACTCTTTATAATGCTATTACTAATAGTATTTATTTTATAAGTTATTTATCTTTCTTTATCTATTTACTTTAAGCTAATTATTTATATAGGAGATTACCTATACTAGGACTTACACTTTAGTTATATTTAAGCTCTTTAAGGCTTACTTTACCCTTTTTACTATCTTTAACTATTATATTTTTCCTTTTTAAGTCTTTAAGATTCCTTATTTTAGTTTAGGTATATTTACTTTTAATAAGGGAAGCTTTTCTAGTATAATAGATCTTAAGGCTTTTAATATAATTTATAATAGCTTAATAAGACTTAATAGCATTATCCCTATTAATAATAATAATAAAGTTAAAAATAAAAATAAAGATATTAGTAATAATACTATTATTTAAGCTTTTTAAAACTATTTACTATACTTAAATAAAAGTATTTTAGCTATAAGAGATACCTTAAGCTCTTTACTCTTATTACTAGCTAGTTAAATAATTAAACTTTACTTTATTAAGACTTTTAACTATTTAAGCTATATAAGATTAAATAATACTTTAAAGTATTTAAATTACTACTATAATAAAGCTTTAATTAATCTATCTGCTAGTATCTTTACTATAGGTAAGTAAGTAACCTAAAAGCTCCCTTTACTTTCTTCTTATTATAGCTATATATTTTAGATTTCTATATAATGCAGTTAAGTATTAATCTTAATACTTAGCTTTATAATAAAATATATTATCTATTAATTATTATAGTAAATAGTATATAGCTTTATTAGGTAAAAGTGTAATTTATTAAGAAAGTGCTATAGACTTATTGCTTTAGCTATAATATACTTTAATGCAATTAGTTCTGCTTTTATTATAGAGGTTAAAACTATACTTTAGTATATTACTTTTTACATTATAGTGCTACTAAAAAGAGTAATAAGATATCCTTATAATAATCTTCTTATTTTCTTATTATTTATAAATAAAGCATTTAATGCTATATAGAGTGCTTAAGTTTTATTATAATTACTTCTATAGGTAATTATAAAATTATAAGTAATATAAAGATATTAAAGAGCTTAATCTATAGACTTATAGTACTCTTTACTTAGATTTATAAGGTATTTAAAAAGCTAAGATGCTATAAAAGTAATATCTAGCCTTACTATTACTGCAGTATATAGTAAAGATTTAACCTTTTCTTAATATAACTTAATATAAGCTAGAGATGCTTAGTCCTTTTAATTAGAAAGCTTAATAATAAAAATAGAAATAGTAAAGAACTAGTTATACTTATTAAGGTTATATTTAATTATATATTTCTCTAGATATAAGTTATAATAGAAGTAGATTTTCTTATTTAGCCTATCTCTAATAATTCTAATTTCTAAGAACTACTTAGCTTCCCCTTTATCTTAAAGCTTATATATCTCTTTTAGCGCTTTAATAATCTTATCTATAGCTTCTTTCTACTTACAGTAATACAAGATAAGGATATTATTTATAAAGAATACTACTAATATATCTTACATTTTTATATAAAATAAGCACTCTTCTTCCTTGCTAGGTTTTAAATTAAGGCATTTTAGAGTACTTAAGAATTCCTTAAACTATAAGATAGGTAAGTCTCTTAGTCTATATAGTGCTCTTTCTAGCTTTATAAGCTTTTTAGCTTATTTAAAGCCTTATAAGAAGTAGTATATAACTAGAGGTTTATTTTTATTATATATTGTATTAATAAATGCATTTATTATATCTAGTTAGTAGATTTTAAGATTATACTTAGCTGCTAGAGTAATTATAATATAGAATAAATATACTATAAGAGTTACTATATATATGCTTTAGATTGTATTTTCTAGTTATAGATCTCTATGCATATAGATTTACACTTTATATTTATTTAAGTTTTTATTCTAGTTAAATTTATATATAAATACCTATTTTATAAGTATAAGCTTAATCTATATATCTTACTATAATATTACTATTTAAGTCTTAAAGTCTATAAGCTTCTTTACTTTAGTATATACTGCTATAAGAAATAGCTCTTTAAATGTATAAGTCTTTAGCTCTTTCTATATCTTTAGAGGTAAAGGGAATGCATTCTAGTAAATCTTTATAGGCTCTAAGGTCTTATATATCTACTTAAGCTTTAAAAGATTAAGCTTTAAGTTTAACTTTATTATACTCCTTCTATTAGCTTTCTTAGCCTTTTTAATTACACTAAGAAAAGTAGTAAAAGCTATAAAGATGCTTCTAGGATATAGTAGCTCTTCTTTATAATAATTAGTTAAAAAGAAAGCTACTTTATTATCCTATCTATACTTTTATATTTTCTTTTATATTTTTAGGTTTTATCTTATGCTTTTTCTATCTTACTTAATATCTTATTATTAAGTATTATATCTTAATAGTTCTCCTAGAAGTAGTTATTTCCCTCTAGGGTATTCTTAGCTCCTTTTTAGTTATACTTCTTAATTTACTAAGAGCTCTAGCTATATTATTACTTATATCTCTGCTTCTAGTAGAGTGTTAATTAGTATCTTAACTAGTATTATAGTATGCATCTTAGGTCCTAGTAAAGCTAAAGTCCTTATCTTATTTTATATTATAAAGTGTATTTAATATCTTAGTAAAGCTAAGATTCTTATTTTAATCTAATTTAATATCCTAGATAGCATTTTACTTACTTATAAAGCTCTATTTAGTATCTTATTCTATATTTAAGGCTATATTTTAAAGATAAGTAGAATACTTTACTCTTATCCCTTAAGCTCTATAGCATCTTTAGCTCCTATTCTACCCTTATTTAGAGTTCTAAAGCATTTAAGAGTTACTTCTATTAGTTTATTTAATGCATATTTACTATCTAATAGCACTTTTTTTACTTCCTAAAGGTATTATATTTATACTCTTTAACTTTCTATTAAGCTTTTAGGGATATTTCTAGTAATACTTTATTATCTTTAAGATATAATACTTTTTATTAATAAGCTTTTATTTATATTAATAGAGCTTTAAAGCTTTTAGTTTATTATATTATCTTTTACTTTAAGAAGGGTTTCTTTTTCTTATATTATTATATTAAAGCTTAAAGGAGTTTAAGCTATACTATTACTTTTTAAGTATATATCTAGTTTTAGGATTACTTTTAGCATTTTAAGTCTAGTTAGTTAAGGTTTAGTTAGATCTTTTACTATACTTTAAGTATCTTTTATACTTTTTAATTATTATAAGATACTTATAAGTATAATATTTACCTTTAAGTTTAATTTAATTAGTTATTTAACTAGTATATCTACTTAAGGAGTTCTTTTTATTTTAATCTTATTTAAATAAGATTAATCTTTATAGACTATTTAGTTATTTAGCTTAATAATAAGCTCTTTTAATTAAAGCTTAGTATATTTATTATAAAAAATAAATTTATTAAACTATATATTTTATATTATTACTACTCTCTTAAGGTAAAGGATCTAGATATAATATATATTACTTATAATATAGCTAACTAAATATCTAATATATACTCTTAGCTTAATCTTTATATTTCTCTTTTCTTTTTCTCCTTCCCTCTTCCTTCTTAGGGGGTATATGCAGTAACTATATATAAGCAGTAAACTTATATTTAGTTTAAGATTGATACCGAATCACAGCTCGTAAGGCAAAATGAAGGTATTCAGAAGGGTATGACGGGTCAATTCTGAGAGTGGGCCTTAGTGTTGTGAGATAAACACCAAGGACCGGATTAACTATAACCTGCTATTCAGGAGAGCTGTGATTCTTACGCATCATACAGCTAGCCTCTAAAGAAACCTTCCAGTTATCCTTAACTATTCTATTATTATCTAATATATATATATTCTATATTAATTAATTCCTTTAATTAATCTTCTTTAGGATCTTCTTTATTTAACTGCTTCTTTGCAGTCCTTTATTAGCAAATTGCTTAGGATGCTTCTTATAGAAAGACTCTATAAGCTCTTTTAACATATCTGCAGTCTTTACCTACTAATTATATTTAAGACTTTATCCTTTCTATTAAATAAGAAATCCTTTAAAAGGAGTAGTATTTCTTTTAAGGCATTATATCTATCTCTTAATAATAAAGTTAACTTTATAGCAATTCTTATTAATAGGTTCTCCCTCTATAGGCCTAGGCTATTTATTAATAAGGTTATTAGTATACACTAGAAGAAGATACTTTACTAAGATAACTAAATAGATCTTCTACTAATCTAGAAGCTCTAATTTATAGGCTAGATTATTAATAACTTATTTAATATAAAAGGGACTAGTTTACTGCTATAACTATTTCTTTAATAGCTTTCCTAGGAGATTATAGCCTTTATAAAGTTATAGATAGATACAATTGCCTTCTTTTAATGTAATAGGATAATACTTATTATTATACTAACATTTTCCTTTTATTGCAGTAAAATCTATAGCTAGTTAAGCTTCCTTATAAATAACTTCTTAAAGATAAAGAAGATTTATAATATCCTCTATAGAGGTAATAAGATTAAAAGCACTTATTAGCTTAAACCTATAAAGGAATTTATATATATTTATCTTAGTTCTAGCATTATATGCTCTATTTAGATTCTATTAAAGTGTTAAAAGAATATAAGATTAATCTGCTAAAGGATTCTTAATGTAATAAAAGCGTAAAGCAATCTTAATAGTCTAGTTTCTTCTTTTAAATAGACTATTAGCTTCTAGATAGTATACTATAGTTATAGTAAGTCTGCATCTAAATTTACTCTATAGCTTTTACTAGAATAGTAAAGTAAACTTTCTATTATAATTTAAGATAATAACTTTAGGAATTCCTTAATCTGCTATTAATAGCATTTATGCTAAGGTAATAGCCTAGTCTTTAGCGCTATATATTAAGTATCTAGGGATTAGAAGATAATACTTACTTACTATGCAAGTTACTATTATAAGCTAATTAAAGAGATTAAATCCTTTAATTGCTTATAGGCTTCTAACTAATAAGATAGAGGGAAGATTAGTAATAAAGTTAATTGTAATAGTATATATAGGAGTAATAGGGGGATATATTAGTATATAGTTGCTAATTCTTTATTATTAATCTATTTATTCTAGATAATATATCTTGTAACTGTAAATGTATTTTTAGATTCTTATAGTAAGATTGTATATTAAGAGTTCTAATAATTCCCTTATTATCCTTTTAGTCCTAAGATAATTCTAGTCCTTATATGCTATCTTTAGGATTTCATTAATTATAGAGTATAAAATATATAAGCAAAGATATCTATTAGTTTATTTATAATATAAAAGTCTATTCTTTAAAGCAAAAGGCATGCTATGCTTTAAAGCAGATACTATATCCTTACCATTTAATTAATTAGCATTAACTGCTTTACCCTTAGATTTAAGAATTATCTTAAGAATAAGTAAATACTTTATATTATTAAGATACCCCTAGATAAACCTATCCTTTATCTCTTTAAATATAAGTAACTCTATGCCTATATATATATTATTAAGTGCAGTGTAATTAGAGTAAAGTCTATAAGCATTACTATTAGTCTCTAAAGCCTCTAAGTAACTAAGAGCATTAGGAATAAAGTTCTTCTTTCTAGGAATATAAAAAATATATAGCTTATACTTTAAAAGATAAATTAAAGCATTAATAAGTCTTCTATTAGTATAATTAGTACTTATTATATTTAAAGTTATTTTCTTAATAATTTATTTTATTACTAAGTAATCTATAAATACAGTAAGAGATCCTTTAGAGGATTTAATATATGCTTTTAGTCTCTTTATTGCCTAGACTAGCGCTACTATTTCTAGCTCTATTAGTTTATATTTTATCTCTGCTACTATTAATATCTTGCTAATAAAACAGATAGGCATAATAACATTAAAGGAAATGTAAGTACTCTCTTTCTAAATATATTTATCCTTTATATAATATAAAACCACTCTAAAGCCTTACTAAATGCTAGCATTAAGTTAAAGAAAGAGATGCTTCTTTAGATTAAAATAAACTAAACTCTTCCTAGAGGCAATTTGCTCTTATATAATCTAAAAGGCAATCTTCTCTGCTAGTATAGGATTATAGTATATTATCTTTATATATAACTTTCTCTTTCCTTTATTACTATTAATAATCTTATTATTCTTTCTTCTCTTAGCTAAGAGGGCAACTTTATGCTTCTATAATGGCTTTATAATCTTAGTATAGTATAGAATAAAATATTAAATATACCTAGTTGCTTTAATATATTATTTAAGAGCTATAAGCTATTATAGAAACTTTAGCTTAGTAAAGGCAGTAACTCTCTTTGCTATTATTAATAATCTAAAAGTATTAATGTAAAATCCTAATACTTAAGCACTTAAATAGCCTATCTAGCTTTTTATTAAAGAGATAGATAAGTTCTTAGAAATAAAGAGTCTAAAGAGCATATCTATATACTAAGTATACTTCTTAGTAGACTTAAAGAAGATTATAATATTATTAATAAAAGTATAATAAAAGCTATAGTATAAATATAAAAGTCTATTTATATACTATTAAGTGTATATAGAAGAGTTATAAAAGCTTATAGAAGTAACTATAGATCTTTTTAGTCTTTTATAACTTGTAATTATAAACCTATCTTAATGTTTTAGTGTAATTCTAAATTAGAAGAAGAAGGAAGATGCATTAATTGCTAAGATGTAAGTTATACCTTATAGAGCTGCAATAATATCCTCCTATCTAGGTAATAGATAGCTATTAGGAATTATAACTTTATTTAAGGCTCTTAGATTAATTATAGCTTAACCCTTAAGTTTTCTATTAACTATTTTCTAGATAATAAAGACTAAAGTTATAAATAGCATTAGCTTAGTTATCTACTTTATTTATTTCTAATTATATAGCTTATTAAAGATCTAATTAATAAGGTTTTAATCTTTTAGCCTATAAGTATATAGTTACTAAGTAACTCTCTGCTTATACTAATTATTAATTAGAAGTATAGTTATTAATTTACCTTTTAAAATGTAAATAAGACTTAAGTCTATCTATAGAGTAGTATACTTAGTATATAGATCTTAAGCCTGCTTTGCAAATCTAGAGCTATTATTATAAATATAAATTCCCTTCTAAGTCTTAATCTTAGGGAGGTTTAATTATCTCTAAATGTATACTTAATATAGCACTTAAGGCAATTCTAGAATTAACTTATAAATAACTATCTTAGGTTTTCTATTAATAGAGAAGGCAAGAGCTAGCTTATCTAGGATTAATAATTCTAACTCTAGAAGCTCCCTAACTGTTAAAAGGGACTACTTCTTTTTATTCCTTTTCTACTATTTATATAGTAGCTTAGAGTCTTTAATATCTTCTAGAATTGCACTTCCTATATCTTATATTAGGTTTATAGCAGTGCCTATAAGAGTTATCTCTAAGACAGATATTAAGGGGCTATTTATAGCTTAAGAAATAAGTTCTCTAGCAGTAATAGCGCTGATTTTAGGAGTAAGATTAATGTTAGATGAGATTATAACTTATTCTATGCTTCTAGTAGTTCTATCTAATGCGCTAGAGGCTATCAGTCTAGCTATTACTATTAAGGCTAAACTAGCAGCTTTCTATAAGCTAGAGAAGTATATCTATTCTTTCTTACATTCTTTAATATTCCTTAGCTTCTGCTTTCTCTAATAAGTAATATCTTTATTAGTATTATTAATAATTATAACTCTTAAAGCAATACTTAAGTTTATAAAGGCATTAAAGGCTTTATTAATATAGCTATTAAATATAAATGTTCTTCCTTTAGGGACTTCTTTCTAGGTTACTAGTATAAGATATATCTATCTAGTAGGAACTATTATTAACTAAGCTACTATTACTTATT
The DNA here is from genome assembly GCA_013183765.1 of Fusarium xylarioides. Lineage (NCBI taxonomy): Eukaryota > Fungi > Ascomycota > Sordariomycetes > Hypocreales > Nectriaceae > Fusarium > Fusarium xylarioides. The sequence goes on along the minus strand of SRZU01000129.1, from coordinate 156,342 downwards.
AATTAACCTTTTAAGAGAGCTAAGAGATAGTAAAAGGAATAAAGAACTTCTCTAGATTAGTATAATGTAAATATTTATTAGTTATTATAATATTAATGCTATATAGTGCTATCTATCTATTTCTAAGTAAAGCCTTAGGAGATAAAGATAGTATTCTATTTTAAATTTAAGCTTTATAAGTAAACTCTATATAGCTAGTATTTAATCTATTATAATAGATACTATTAATATAAAATGTAAATATTACTTACTTACTATATAGCTTTCTTACCTTATTATTAACTCCTTAAATGAAAATAGGTGTTTTTTCCTTAATAGTATACTAAAGTATTTATAACTATTCCCTAAAGATAACTGGTTTTCTATACCTAGTATTAATATAGATAGAAGCTATCTCTCCTCCTAGAGAGCTTATAGCATTAAATTTAAGGTATATATAGTTGCTATTAACCTTATAAACCTGCAGTTAATAGTAAATATATGCAGGAATATATTCTATAGATATAATTGTATTATTAACCTAAAGAGTAACTTCTTATATAGCTAACTTCTTAGAATATCTAGACTTTAGGTATCTATAAAGCTTATTATAAGATAGAAAATCTCTATAATAATAGATGTAATATTTAGATTTAGCAGGTGCTTGCTTGCTTATTAACTGCATAGGGCTAATATAAGATCTTGCAGCTCTATATTCCTATAGTATAGCCTAGCTAGGAAAGACTTAATAGTAGATACTGCAGGGAAACTCTTGCATAATATCTGCTAGCACTATGCTGCCTGTTATATAGTTAAAGTATGCTTATTAAGAAGATATTAATTAAGAGGAGTAAACACTTTTACTGTTGCTATTAGTATTAGCTCTATTTAACCTGAATTTATTCCCTTTATCTTCTAAGGTAGGATATTTCTATTTAAAATAAACTTTCTTCTCTTTCTTAATATTATAATAAATGTAGTTATTATTATATAAGCAAGAGTAGCAATCTTGGTTATTACTGTAATAATAATTGCCTAGTTTATTATTATTCTTTCTATTCTTTATATATAACTATAATAGTTAATTACTATAGTATTAGTTATCTTGCTTTAATTAGTTATATTTATCTTATTGCTTAGAGCTAGAGTATTTATTATAAGGGCATTAATTAAATTAACTACCCTTATCTTTACCTAAGTAGTAATTAGACTTATATTAGTATTTACCTCTATTGCCTTAATCCTAGTAATAATAGAAGTATTTAATTATAGTTTAATGTTACTTATATTGCTTAATAAATGCTATTAGTAATATGGTTTCCTTAAGATATTTAAGAAAATATAAAATCTTAATATCTATCTAGTTAAATAGTATAGAAATAATAGTATAATCTTTATTATATTTAACTTGCTTAGCTAGACTAGCTTTTTATTAAGCCTATTAAGTAAGTATAATACTATAAAGAATAAGCTTAGAAGTAAATTAAATTTAATAAAGATCCTCTAGGATTTCTATATTAAGATGCTTAAACTATTTAGTAAGCTTTTAACTAAATTTATTAATAGGAAAATTAAGAAATTAATTATAACTAGCTCTATTTAACTTAGATATTAGCTAGGTATTAGCTTTTCTAGTAAGCATTCTAATATAGTATTTTATAAGATTAAACTTACTAAAATGCTTAAATAAATAAAAATGCTTATAGAATATATATATATTAGTATAAATTATTTTACTTATATTAGTAATAATAAGACTTTAATAATCTTTATTATTAAGATTATTAGAGTTAAAGATACTAAGTATCTCCTTTTAAATCTTCTTGCTAATATTACTGCCTGTAAATTGCATAGTATTAATAGTAGTCTTATATTATTATTGCGCTATAAGATTATTATTAGATCCTTCTAATAGATTATCTTAGGGTGCTAGTAGTCTGCCTAGCTATACCTCTAGGATCTCTATAGAATGTAAATAATAAGCAGTAATTAATTTTACTTAATTTTACTAATTAAATGTATAGATATTAAATCTCTGCTATACCTGCTCTTACTACTAGGGAAGATACTTAAGATATAAGAGCTTAATATAAGGATACTTAATAAGCATATCTGCAATTATAGACTTAAAGACCTAGTAACTTAGCATCTATTGTATCTATAAGGCTATATTACTATCCTAAATAGTAAATGCATTAAGAGCTTAAATAGAGCAATATTCCTCTATCATTTAATAGAAGTATACTCCTTATATAAGTATAGATTTATTTTCTGCAATTTAATCTATAATATTATCTTCTTATTCTTTTAGATTATAGAGAATAGAGCGTTAACTAGCTTATAGTTATAGTTGCAGTTATTAAGATAAAGAATTTAATTTATTATCCCTAGACTTATTATTATAATGTAGCTAAGGAGCTAATAAATAGATAGTATACTAATAACCTAGAGATTAAGGAGATACTAAACGCTAACTATTATTACAATTATTAAGAGACTTATCTTGCTATTATTATTGCGTGGAATTAGATAGGCTGCTGTATTGCTAACTTAGTAGATTACCTACATTATCTTTATAGTTAGATCATACTATTATAGCAAAAACGCAATTATAATAGCCTTAAAATGACTTTAGTATGTAAGGTATAAAGAAGTAGTATTAAATAATATATTAATTAGGAGTATATAGTAGCTATATTAAAAGGTATATAACCTATAGTTATATTAATTACTTTAAGTAAGTAGAGATATAATATACCTTAATAGTAATCTAATAGGATAGTAGCTCTTCTCTATCTAATAACTATAAGAGGTAGCTGCCCTATACTAAAGACTATACTGCTTAACTAAGCTATCTTACACCTCTTAACCTTGGTTTCATCCTGGTATACTACTTAGAGGGTCTTGCCTGCAAATGTTAGATAGCTGAAGGATTTATTCTACTTAGTTCCCTTTAGGGATTTCTATAACTAAGTAGTAGACCTAAGTAAATGCAGTTAGGGGGCCTCTTTTTTAGTAATACTAGTACTTTTAAATTAAAAATTAGCATAAAAAGGCTAATTATTTAAGAAAAAGTAAGGCTATTATAGGGGTAGGTTAACTTTATAAAAGAATGCATTAATAGAGATAATTTCTACTTATATATACTAGCAATTATATAAGGTAGAGTATACTTTCTTAGATAAATGCTAAAAAAGCTAAAGGTTATAGGTTTAAATTTAAATATAAGGTATAAATTTTTTGCCTTTTTGGCTTTTTGCTGTAATGTAATGTATATATAAGGGCAGGGTTTAAGGGTTATAGCGCGCACACATAATAATAACTTCTTAATTAGTACTTCTTAAGGGATTAAATAACTGCTAATTTTAGGTATAATTTATGCTATTAAGAATACTTTTAATAGCGCTTATATAGGTAATAGTAATTAAGGTTATTAAGAGGTTAATAAATAGTACTAAAGGTAATAATAACCTTCTGCAGGCTTAGAGGTTACTTAATAGTAGTTATAGTACTAATTATAGATAGTTAGGCACTATAGATCTTTTGTAATTGCTACTATTTAATACTGAATTACAGCTTGTAAGGCAAAATGAAGGTATTTAGAAGGGTATAACAGGTCAATTCTGAGAGTGGGCCTTGGTGTTGTGAGATAAACACCAAGGACTGGATTAACTATGACCCGCTATTCAGGAGAGCTGTGATTCTCACGCATTAAAGATTTACATTTTCTTTTCTTATTTATAACAGTATATAGTATTTAAACTATTCTTTAAGTACTTTAATTAGTAATTTCTATTTAAGTCTATGTAATAGGCTAATATTAAGTAAATAGGATGCTATTTTAGTGCTTTTAGGCTAAAGCTCCTCTAGTAGGTTAGCCCTATAAAGCATTAAAATAGATTTTATAGTAATTTACTTATTACTTTATTTAGCAGCTCTATTTACTTTATAAGTATCTAGTAGTATAAGCTTTAGCTTAATGCCTTAAAAATTTACTTAGTATTAAAATTAAATTAGCCCCTTAACTATAATTATAGTATACTTATTATCTTAGTAGATTATATAGATTACTACTTTAAATTAATATTATATCTAGCATTTAAAGTAAAATAAAGTATTAAATACTATATTATACTGCTTTATATATAAAGCTTAAGTAAATATCTATTTACTATATTTATTCTTAATAACTAGTAACTATTTTAATTTATTATAGCTTTTTATATAATCTTAAAGATCTTAATATATATACTAAAAGGATCTTAAAGTATTCCTTTTTAACTTTCTTTTTAAGATAACTTAAGTAATATATATTCTAGCATAAATCTTATACTTAATTCTTAAGATTCCCTTAATCTTAATATTCTATATATATAGTATAGCTTTCTTAAGTATATCCTTTAATAAATATCTAAGTCTTAGATACTATATTATTACTATATTTTCTTTTAAGTTAAATTAATCTTATAAAGATCTTTAAGAAAGCATTCTTCTCTTACTAAAAATGCTTATTATAATCCTTACTTAACTTATTAGTATTATATTATATAGTAGTATTAATAAAGCTTTAAGATAAATATTAAGCTACTTATATTTAAAGAAAATAAAGTTATTAATAAGCTAAAGCTTATAAATAATAATATTCTTATCTATTAATCTATAGCATATAATATAGTCTTCTTTATATATTTAAAGTCTTAAATTATATATATAAGTAGAAGAGATAATATTAATATAAAATCCTTTAACTATATAGATATTACTAATTATTAGATTTCTTCTATTAAGTATTTTCTTAAAAGTATACTTTCTTTTACTAATAATCCTATTAGAAGTTATACTTAATTCTATAATTTAATTTATAGCTTTAAAAGTTCCTAGATTAAGGTAAGCTTTATTATTAACTAAATGTATAGATACTTCTAAATTCTAGATTATACTTTCTAAAAGTAAGTAAGTAAAGGCCTTAAAGGCTAAGAAGATATATAATAGTTCTTCCTTATACTATACATTTAAGTTAAAGAGAGTATTAATATAAAAGTTATTAAAAACTTTAAGTATTATATTAGCTTAAAAACTACTTAAAATGTTACTATTATTATTTCTAGTACTTTAATTATTATTATTAAGCTTAATGCCTTTCTTTATTAATTACTTTTTAAGTTTCTTTTACTTTAGCTTTATAACCTCTTTATAAATAATTATATAGTACTCTTTACCTAGATAGTACTTTTACTTTAAGTATCTTTTACTAGAAAGTATATATATAACTATCTTATACTTTATAGGCTTTTACTTATACTTTAAGGAATTATCTTAAGTTTAGTATAAGCAATTATAGCCTTTATTTATATTAGTAAATTATATATTCTAGGCAGTAAATATAATACCCTTCTTCTTAAATAGGTTATTTCTTATAATTGCTTAGAACTTATCTGCTACTTTAAGGAGCTTTGCTTAAGTTGCCTTCTTATTGCATTCTAGCTATTAGGAGACCTTACTTGCTTTAATATTAGGGTTTTACCTTTTAATCTCTATAATAAGCTTAAATCAGGTTAGAAGCCCTCTAGATATATTAATTATATGCTTATTAAGCTTATTTTAAGCTTATAATAATTTAAAACAGTCTTTAACTGCTTAAAGGAAATCTATTATAGCTATATCTCCCTTAATCTTATTTAGATTATAAGTAATAGCCTATTTATAGAAGCTATTCTAGCGCTTATACTATACTATAGGCTTTATGCTTATATATTTTACTTATCTAAGTACTAGGTAGTACTCCCTTTAAAGTATACTGAGGACTTATATATTACTTAAAGTATATTACTTTTTAATATCTTAAATAAGCTTTCTTAAAAGTATATATTTATTTTTATATTTTAAGTTAACTTCTTGCTAGATATAATTAAAGGTAAAACTCTTTATTATCTTATTAATTTACTCTCTTAAAGCTTTTTCTTTAGTAAGATACTCTTTATAGATATAAATATTATAGTTATATAAAGTATTTATAATATTATAAAACTATAATTGCATTAATATTAACTCTTAACTAAGTATTAGGTTATTATTAATATACTTCATCTTATATTCTTTCTAGGTACATTTAACTAGATAAATAAGATAGTTATTATTACTTTTTATAATACTTAAGTTAATGTATTTCTAGATTCTAAGCAATATAGTATATACTTAGAGCTCTATTAGCTATTTAACTTAGTTTTTAGTACTTTATAAGTATATAATATATATATTAAGCCTTTTAATAGTATTAAGTTTAATTACTTATAATATTATAGTATTTAATCTTATATATAAATATTAATAATATATTAAATCTTAATATAATATACTTATTTAAAGGGTTAAGAGATTTTTATATAGTAAAGTTATATATAAGGGTTTAAAGTTTATATTTTAAAGATTTAAAGAATTAAAATTTAAAAAGAATTAAAGAATTACTAAAATGCTATTAGTTATGCAGTAGAAGTTACTAGGAATTGCTTTCTATCTAGGCTTATAACTGTTATATAAAGTGTAGATTAGTTATAATAAGCATTCTAGCATTAATTAAAAGAGTCTTATTTTCTTCAATTGAAGGTAGCAGTTGGTTTGACCTTATCAAGCTACGGAAATCACGCAGTGGGTTCAATCTGACCAATCAGAGAGCGTTTTGCTGTTTACAGCTCAACAGTATGCTACGCGTCTGACTGCTGAGCCTGGACCCTGAGTCAAAAGTGCGGGGGTGAAAAAGCCACTGAACGCAGGGAGCTCGCCACTGGCTCGGCCTGCTTAAAATTCCGGGTTTTGTCTTATCGGGCACCTAAATTTGCGATAAGAGGCATGGCTTACAACGGCGAATACCTTCTTTTTTAACGGGCTTCATTGAAGAATAGTGACGGTGCTACGCGTTGAACTCTCTCGTGCGACTATCGCATTGTTCGAATTTCTATTTTCCCTGTTGAGTTCGAGAACGGTCGACGTTATTAACAGGTATTAACATGTTGCTTCGATACACGTTGACTAACCTATTGCTTTTGTGAACGCAATTAACAAGCTACATTAAATAATCGTAGAGTAAATACTTTAAGTTATATATAGCTCTCACAAGCTTCTGGCGACAAACAGATAATTTAAAAGTCATAGTGATATTTTAATAATGCCGTCTAAATGCTCTGCTTCTATAACTTGCTATCTGCCCCTACCCTAGGGATGCCAAAGTTGGAGATATCCTCCTTTGTCTCACCATCTATCGCAAGCTCTGCCAATACACGACCAATCGCTGGAGCAAACTTGAACGCATGACCTCCGCCTAAACCGACAATGACATTCGGATGATTCTTTAAAGGGCTGATAACGAATTGACGATCAGGTGTAATAGCATATTGACAGGTAACTGTTCGAATGGCCTGGCCCTTGTCAGGTATCAGACCGCCCATAAAAGAGGTCAATTCGTTGAATAGATCATCAGATGGGACAAAGGTGCGTTCTTCGGGTGTCATGAAGTTGTTTGAAGTATCGCGGCCTGCCTTGATTGTTGGCTCGCCGTAACTGGGGAATCCGTAGAAATATCGGTTGCCAGCCCATATCCATACAGGAAACTTGGTATCGTCGAATGGGTTGATATCAGTTGGTTTGTAGTATGTGACCTGTTCTTGCATGATCTGGAGCGGGATGTTTGTTCCAAGCGGTGTGATGAGCTTGTTGGTCCACGCGTCACATGCCAAGATAACCTTGTCGGCGTGGAATTGTCCTCGTGAGGTCTTGATAGTCATGCCCTTGCCATTTGAATCTGGGATCAACGCGTCCACACGCGTCTTCTCTTTCAAAACAGCGCCGTTGGCACGAGCTTGGTACTGCATTGCCGCCACAGACTTGGACGCATGTACAATTCCCGAGTCAGCAGTGTAGATCGTCTGAACTCCTTCTGCAATGTCAAAAGAAGGCCAGCGCTTCTTGACTTCTTGAGAGCTGAGCACTTCATACGGGATATTGTTTGCGTCAAGACTCCTCATGAATTCAGAAGCACTCATGCTCTTCTCGAATTTGTTCAGAGATGCTCCGTCATCGGCCAGTTTGGGGAAGAAGACAACGCCTCCGGTGATGGTGAGCATTTGAAGACCACTTCGACGTTCTAGCTCAGCCCAGTCTTTGTAAGCAGCTCGAGCAAGAGCCACATAATCTGGCGAGCCGTAGGAGGTTCTGACGATACGGGATGTGTCGTGTGAAGATCCGTAGATGTTGCCAAAGTCATATTGCTCAAAACCGATAACAGTAGCTCCTTTGATGGCGGCGTGATAAGCTGCTGCGCTACCAAGAGCGCCGAGGCCAACTACGGCCACTTGGAAGTTGCTGTTTGACATTATGCAGAGTCAGACAAGAGAGAGAAATTAAGAGATTATCCAAAGGATGTTGAGGGATAAGGGAAGTTGAATTGGCCTGCTAATCTCATACTCTCGTCACAACGCCCTTCCTTATAATCGTGTCTAGGCATAACACGAACCTTATCTTATCTTATCAAGCCAGTTCCCCGAGTTTGCGGGGTACATCAGGTCATGAGATAAGTTGCCCGTATCCGTACCCACTTCAGCTTTCACGGAATTTCCGTCCCCACCACGGATTCTCACGGATTCTTCAGCCGAGACAACTGAGAGTCTGGGCCAGCAAGACATGTCTATTAGTAATAAGCCCGTGACTATCACCAATACAGGGGAGGTTCCAATATCTATTACAAGAAGATGCTCTTCTACGCTTGGCATATATTTGCCTGCTCTTCAAACACGGCGAAAGTGGGTCCAAGATTCGTCTCTAAACAGTCCCCGGATGGCCAGTGCATAGCTATGATAGCTTGTCGGGGTTGTCCTTCAATGCGGTCAACCGGCAGCATGTTCAACCTCATGAGACCGTCCAACAATTAATCTAGATGACAAGATACACTCTTTTTGTCAAATCTCCTTCGAAGGGACCCATGAGCTGGTGAATCTCCCGATGTATCTCCCGATGTATTGCGGCAGCGACACTCTCTGGATATAAAGCGGCAATAAGAGTCTACATACTTGGCGGCAACAGCACCTGGGGGGGCAAAGAGCGGCAACAACACCAGGTGTTACACAGCGGCAACAATACCATTGGACGCAGCGGTTGATGTATACTTGAGGGTAAAGAGGGGTTACAGGTTACACGATGACGAGCCGAGGGAACGAGCCGAGGGAGGCTGACAACTATTCTGTCTGCCATTTAGAGGAGCTGACTTGTAAATAACCTAGCCTCAACCCAGTTATCGCATCCTAATTCTAGATCAAGCTGCTCCTGATTCTCTCCCTAAGTGAGAGGGTGATTTTTTGTATTATCTTGCATCCTTTTACTTCGCCAAGCCCTTTCAATATGGGAATTAATTCCTCCAACCCAGGTCGTGACCCCGCGCCTGTCCCAGCGCAGACAATAGGCGATAGAACAGTCTTGGACCAGAAACCCATTGCAGACAAAGTGGTAAACGGATCTACAGCTCATGCAAATGGGGTCCACGAAACCTTCACTTGCAAGGATGCTCCAGTCGAGAACCAACGGCCTCTCAAGGTCCGTGTGATTGGCGCTGGATATTCAGGCGTCTACCTCGGCATCAGAATCCCGCAGCGTCTGCGCAACATTGATCTCGAGATCTACGAGAAGAATGAAGGTGTTGGGGGAACGTGGTGGGAGAATCGGTATCTAGGTTGTGCCTGCGATATTCCATGTAAGCAGGAAACCTTGGCTAGATTGGACTCGATGTATTGACATATACTCGCAGCTCATTCCTATCAGTACACCTTTGCCCCAAACAAGGCCTGGTCAGGGTTTTATGCTCCATCGCACGAGATTTGCGCCTACATCGACGGCGTGGCTGAAAAATACGGTGCCAAGCGCTTCATTCATCTCGGACACAGAGTAACCAGCACAACTTGGAATGATACCGTCAAGAAATGGTACGTCTTACCTTCGCTTATCTCGAGCAAACGCTGACATCATCAGGCACGTCACAGTTGAGACCAACGCAGGGGAGAGTTTCTCCGAGGAAGTAGATGTCGTTGTTGCAGCTAGAGGTAACCTCAACACCATCTCGTGGCCTGACATTCCTGGCTTTGATACCTTCAAGGGCAAGAAGATGCATTCAGCAGCCTGGGACCAGGAGTACGACTTCAAGAACAAGAACATTGGTGTCATAGGCGGTGGTTCGAGCTCGATTCAGATCGTGCCGGAGCTGCAAAAGGTCGAGGGCGCCAAGTTGAACTGCTTCGTGCGTAGCAAGGTCTGGATATCGAACCGTTTTGGCGATGTGACGATGAAGCAATTGGGATGGGATCCTTCTGATATCGAGTGTGAGTCCTCTAGACTAACTTGAGCGGAACTGTATTATCTAACATGGGAACAGTCTCGGCCGCTCGTTTGGCAGAATTCGTCAAGAGTGACGACCAATATCTCCGTTTCCGCAAGCGCATCGAGGACGACGGCAACCTGGTTCATCTTTCGACACTTCGGGGTTCGGATATGCAGAAAGAGTTCGTCGCCATGTTCTCAAAGATCACCAACGATGTTCTCGCTTCACGACCCGATCTTCTTGAATCGTTCTCGCCAGAATTTGGTGTAGGATGTCGGCGTCTGACACCGGGACCAGGTTATCTCGAAGCTCTGTCTCAACCCAACGTCAACTTCATCACACAGGGTATTGAGAGTATCAATGAGACGGGACTGAAGCTCACAGGGCCTGAAGGTCGACAAATCGACGTCGACGTGTTGGTCTGCGCAACGGGCTTTCAGACTAACTACACTCCCCCTTTCCCTGTTGTTGGTAAGCAGGGAGTAACATTGAAGGAGAAGTTTGATCCGTTCCCTGCGACGTATCTGACAATGACGGTGGATGGTTTCCCCAATTACTTCATGATGCTCGGACCCAACTCAGCCATTGGTGCCGGCTCTCTGACTTGTCTTCTAGAGGCAGAGGGCGATTACATCGTCAAGTGTATCCGCAAGCTCCAGAAGGAAGACTACATAACCATGGAGCCCAGGGCATCACGCGTCCAAGACTTTGCAGACTACATAGGGGAGTACTTCAAGAAGACTGTCTACATGGACGACTGTAAGTCATGGTACAAGATTGGGGGCGGACATGGCGACAAGATCTCGGCTCTTTGGCCGGGAAGTGTCATGCATGCACTAGAGGCGTTGAGGGCACCGAGATGGGAGGACTTTGACTTTGAGGAGATGCATGAGAATAGATTTAGATGGTTGGGCAATGGCTGGAGTATGTGCGTTATGGAGGAGGAGGAGCAGGGTGATCCGAGTTGGTATGTCAACCCGGATGTAGTTGATGTGCCGCCTGAGGGGAAACCAGAGAGGGATCCCAAGTATCTGGCTAGACCTTTCTCATATTGATTCATTTGCCTTTTCCTCAATAAATTAACGATTGTACTCTCTACATGTTTGTCGCTATCTGACTTGAGCAAGCTTCTCCAGTGGTACAACCAGGCACTGATAGAACTTAACACTAAGATCCCTTTTGTAAAGTCGGAGGTGGGGTGAAGTCATATCGCAAACATCAGTCAATCATTGCTTTCCATTAAGGTGTATTATCAAGTAAAACAGCATTCGATAGTCTCTTCGCTGTGTTGAAGTTAGTCTGCTCTAGTAAGTCTGTAGAATGCAGCCGTCTCATATGGAAACGAATAAACTATACGCGTTTAGGCAGGAATTCCAGGCCTTTCAATTTGATCTAACTGTATACTATGCAGTAATTATGATGCTATTCAAAAGCGTGTACTATGAAGAGCATACTGCACTGCACTAGCTTGCACTAAGACTCCGCGGAGCGGGAGTATGGCGTGCCCCAGAATGACAATTGGAGGGTTAACACCCCCTCTCCGCGGAGACGCCCACGTCCTTGAGTATTCCTTCTACCAGGCAACGAAATAGGTGCTTGTAAACGCGCTCATACTCTAGCTAGGATAAGTAAGGTCCCCTTGGTATCTGTATCTAAAATTTCGCAGTATGAAGCAAGCTTTGATCAAATTTTAGTTGAGCGCTGGACTGAAGAGGCTAGCGGCTTTGAGGTTGGGAAATGCACCCCCACGACTGTCTTTATTCAATCACGGTATAGTCCTGTTCCTTCTAACATGCTATGGGAATTTCCTTGAATAATCTGGTGCAAGGTAGTAAAGCTGGAGTACTACCCCGGACTGCCCCATATGTTGAGAGCCCGGGAAGACAAGCACCGAGATGCGGGGAAGGTCCTTGATGATGATATCCATGTCGTGTACAGAAGTGTTGATAGTTATATATATAAGAATGAACGGAACATGAAAAGATAATATTTCAGAATACAAACTTATCTCTCTACATATGACCACAGGTAGTGGAAAATACGGGATCCCGTCCGCTCTCCCATAGTCAAGCCACTAACCGGCGGATTAGTAGTTGGGTCGGTGACGACCAGCGAATCCCCGCTGTTGTATGTGGGGGCTTGTGACCTAACTGGTTAGGCGTCACTGGCCTGACCTAACAGCTGACTAGGCAGCTCAAGGTAGTGGGTTCGAATCCCGCAGCCCCTAACCCCAAAAAATCCAAAAACCGGGATCTAACCACCCAAAAACCACCCTAGCTTCAACCAAGCCAACTTGGTATATATTGGTGGATTGAATGTGGAATACCAGCCGGCCAATGAGAGAAGGCTAGAAAAAGTGGGTTTAACTGGGAGATTACATCATTGTTAGACCCGGTTTGGCACGTGACAAAGGAGGGGTTGTTGCCCGAAGGTTTTCCCCTCGCCGGCTAAAAGTCGGGCCGAGCGTGCCTTTTCCCAAGGCTAGAAAAAGTGGGTCTATTGGTGAATACAGCATTGTAATAGGTCGATTAAACGCATATCGTGATGCGAGATGCGCTTAGATAAGCAGCATAGCAATAGATTTCAGTTTAGTACAAACTCATCTCAGTATCTTTCTGGCTCTTATCGCTTACATAAATCCTACATCTCAGCATCTCGCCCTTGTTTATAGCCGTTTGCTTGTTGCGATGCTTGCAATGCAACTCCTTACAGCTTTTGTTGAGCTGTAAACAGCAAAACGCTCTCTGATTGGTCAGATTGAACCCACTGCGCGATTTCTGTAGCTTGATAAGGTCAAACTGACCGCCACCTTCAATTGAAGAAAACAAGGCTCTTTCAATCAAAGCTGGAATGCTCGTTGTGACTAATCTACGCTTTGTACAACAGCTTTTATTATATTCTTGGCCAGGCCGGGCAGTCGAGTTACAGCTGCTGCTATAGAGCCGCGCTCTGCAAACTCTATCCCGCCCCCGCCGAAGCCGGAGCCTGTCCATCTGAAGAGACTGCTACTACCCCCAGGCATCTCCGATGATGCACCGGGAGCCTGTACCACCAAGATCAACCCACGCCGAAAAGGATGTATGCCAGTCAAGAGCTTGCGGGCTTTTCAATCCGGAGAGTTTCTCCCAGACGGCAAACACGTTCTTGCGCTTGTGCCTTATATCGGTGCGCCTTCGGCTCCGGATCCTGCTAGTGTATATAATAGCTCCCAAATTATCATTGTAAAGACGGACGGTTCCAAATTCAGCAATGGCGATGAGTGGAAATGCATCACTTGCGGTGTACCAGCGGAGAACGCCGTCGGACAAACCCCAACCTATGACTATCCGCAGGCCTTTGATGACGGAAAGCGCATCTTGTTTGGAAGCAATATTGCCGACTGCGGAGATCACTTGCTTACTAGCGATAAGTGCACGCCGGACCAGCTTCATATCTACCCTATCCACTGGGACGTCAGTGCAGATGGCTCTGGTGCTGGCGGCAGCATTAGAGAGCTTCGACTGCATCCAGACAATGTTCATCTCGGCTTTAGCTCTTTCACCATAGGGGCCACGCTGGGACAGTTTGCATACTTTGGTCGTCTCAAGTTCAACCCCAAGCCGACGACGGGCCTACCGCTTGCGCCACGGTACGACTTGATCAGGGTGTATAGGCTGTATCGAACCGATCTGCCTGCGCCAGTGGCAGTACAAGGACCTCAACTGACCTTGAACACAAGCGCCATTAGTGTTGGTGAGCTCAGAGGATTTAGTGGGCGCGGGGATGAAGCTGTTTATGTGGGAAACCCGGTCGAGTCCTGCAACCTTGACATTTTTGCAGTTGGCTTACAATCTGGCCGCGTTCGACGTATCACATCTGACCCGGGTTACGTTGACCCGATCGAAGCTTCGCCTGATGGGAAATGGTGGGCTATCATGGATACTCGTGGGACCGATAGACAAACGTTTCTGGCCGGTATGCGAAACGTACCTCCTCTGATTGATCTGGTGACGACAACTGTATCATCCTCGATCCGCAACAATGGACAGCGTCGCTTCTTTTCGCCGTGGTTGCTGGATATGTATGGCGATCGTCAGAGTGATAACTACTATGGCCAGAAGATCAACGGTCCTGGCTCCAGTAAGTCAGGCAGTGGTGATCTGCGTGATCCAGAGTGGAATGGTCAAGCCGACCCCCAATGGTCCCCTGACTCGACTCAGGTCGTGTATTGGGAAGCTCACGTTGAGGCTCCTGCTTGCGGTGGTATCAACCCGTTGCCTTGCTACCCCTCGAAAGAACCAGATGGCAAAGATATTCGCATCGTCTTGGCTACCTTCACTGCCCGGAAGCCAACGAAATACACACCAGTTGACATTGTCCCCGACGACATCCCATGGGCTGAGCTATATGCAGGGTTTAAAATTCCCATAGGTACCTAATGATAGCTTAATGCCCAGTTACCCAGGCATCTAGTTAGGTAAATAATATTATATATAGGTACCTATAGGTATTTTAGAATATTCTTATAATACTTATAATATATATAAATACTAGAAATTGCTTATAGGTATTTATAAGTAATATTATACTCTTTTATATAACTTTTAAAAGTAATATAAATATAATATATTTATAGTAATTATTTATAATAATTTATATAAAAAGCATATTTATATATATAAAAAAAATATTAAATTAAATATATATTATTTATATAAAAAGTATTATTAGTTTTTAACTAATTGCTTAATACTAATACTTTAAGAATCTATTTTTTTAATTTAGCTTTTAACTTATAATAACTACTATAAGTTAATATATTAAGCTTTATTTAATTTAAGTCTTTTTAAAGGTATATAAAGATAAAAGTTAATAAAATCTAAATTATAAAAAGACTAAAATAAGCTTAATAGTATAGGTAATAGGAATTAGTTAATAAATAATTATAAAAGTTATAAGTCTTAAGAATAAGAAAAAGATATTTATAATTAAAAAAGAATAGAAAATAGTTATTAATAAGTTATTAATAGTATATTTATATAAATAACTTCTTTCTTATATATTATTAGTAAATAAAGAAAGGTTAAATATTATAGTATCTCTTTAAGTAATATAAAATATATAAAGGCTTTTTATAGCTCTTTAAGCTAGTTTAAGGAGTCTTTTATAAAAGAAGATAGCTTAAATAAGTCTAAGTTAAAAGACTCTTAGGATTAATTTAAGGCTATAGAATAGAAATATAATAAGAACTTTTCTTTAATTAAAGAAACCTTTAAAGTATATTATTTATATTAGCATATAAAGTAATATATACTTTATACTCTTTTAATTATAATAATACTTAGCTATATTATAAGAAAGTCTTTAGCTATATAGCTTAATGTAGAATATTTAGGATTATAAGTAATATAGGCTTAAAATTAAAAGAGGCTTTCTTTAAATTACCTTTTTATCTATTATATTAATTAATAATATAATATAATACTATACTAAATATACCTTCTTTAAAGAAAGATTTATATATAATTAAAGCTAATTTTTAAAAGTAGCTAGCTTATTAACTATAATAAGTATATAATTATTATATTAAATTACTATAAATACCTTTTTAAGACTAAGAAAACTAAAAAGAAGATTCTATTTCTCTATTAATAGTAATATAAATAGATCTATATAGCTAGATATATATTAAAAAGCATAAAGTTAAATAAAGTTAGCTTTAGCTTATTCTTTAATACTGCTAATACTTAAAGATAAAAGAATAGATTAAATACTACTTTAGTAAGTATTTTATTTTAATTTTAATAGAAGTAAAAGAAGAAGAATAATAAGGTAAAAGGTCTTAGTAATAAATAAATCTATATACTTATATAGCTTTATTATAGCTTAATAAATGCTATAGGAAAGAACCTTTACTTAAGGTTAATAATTTTAGCTGCCTTTAAGTAGAAAGAGCCTCTTTTAATAAATACTAAGATAGTAGCTAATAATCTTAAGCTAAGTCTATATAGTAAATAAGCTATTAATAGCTAAATAACTAATAGAATTAAAAAGATAAATAAAAATATAAGTGTAATTAATAAGGTAATTAATTTACTGCTAATTTTTAATAGTAATTTTATAATTCCTATTAAGGTAATCTTTAAACTATTTTTAAATAGATAGTTTTAATATCTTAGCTTTTATAAGCATTATAGTTATTAAGTTTTATTAAGTTAAGATATTATAAATTAATTTTAAAGGTTATAAAATAGTTTTATTTTATATTTAGTAAGCTTAGATCTCTTTAAATTTTTATATAAGCTTAAAACTTTAAGTAAATTTAATAGTAAAGTAATAAACCTAAAAGATAATTAGTTATAATTAACTTAATAATTACTATATGCAATTACTATAAAAAATATATTATAAGAAGAAATATATATATTTAAAGAATAAATAAAGATAAATAATTAATACTAATAAGATTAAATAATTAGTCTATAACTTGCTATTCTAAGGCATTAAATTAATTATCTATTAGGTTCTTATTATTAAGGCCTTTATTTTAAGAAAGATTATCTCCTTTATCCTTATCCTTATTATAATTATTACTCTCTAAAATTACTATCTCTTAAGATATAATTTTAATACAATTTATAATTTCTTATATAATAAGGTTTAAAATATAAGCTATATATTATATAAAATAAAAGTAAGGTAAAGGTATAGACTATAACTTAATCTTAATCTTATAATTTAAATCCTTAATATTAAGATATATACTATTATCTGCTATAATTACCTAAAGGCAATTTAAAAGATAATAATTCTAAAGGCTATATATTATATAAAAGTTTAATATAACTTTACCTTAATCCTTAGATATATTAATAAATCTAAATATAACCCTTTTAAGTTGCTATTAAGTATTAAAAAAATAGGTAAAAATATTAAAAATAGTAAACTTATTATAAGGTATTAACTATATATCTAATATAAGAGAGACTTTAGCCTTTAGGGGGAAAGTTTAAAGAATAGCTTCTTATAAAGATAAAAACTTATCTTAAATTTATTTAGTAACAGTTAAGCTATTAGATAGTTAAAGGTATAGTAAAATAAAGGCTATAAGCTACTAGAATGCTAAATTTACTATAATATTTATAAATAAATAGTTACTAGTAATAAAATAAGTAAGATAGTAAATAGATTTTATTTACTATTTAATAGTATTAATCTATTAAGAGTAAGCTAAGATTATTATATTTAATTACTATAAATATACTTATATTAAAATTAAAATATATTATATTAATTCTCTTAAATATTCTTATTTTAAAAGCCTTTTTCTTATAAATAGCTAAGTTTAAATGCCTATATATACTTAATATACTAGTTTTAGATATATTAAGATGTATTAAAGTTGTATAGTAAAAGCAGTATATAATCTATAGTCTTTTATTTAATCTCTATAGACTTTAATTAAATTAAAACTAGCTAAAAGAGTCTCTTTTCCCTTAAAAGATTTTTAAAGCCTTTAATTCTAGTAATTAGAGTAAATAGAAAGTACTAGATATAGATTTAATATATAATATCTACTATTATATTATTTTCTACTAAAGAAAAAAGGTATTAATAGTAAAAGAGTTAAATAAAATATAAAAAAGCTTACTAAGTATAGTTAGTTTAAGGCTAAGTAAGCTTTATAAAGATATTTTAGTAATAAAATATAACTTAAAATTAGTTTAAAAGTAAAAAGAAATTTTTAAAAAGAATTATTATAAAAGATTATTACTTTATTTAATAACTTTAAACTAGAAAATTTATAATTATATTAATTAATTTTAGCTATAATAAACTAAAGTTATATTAAGTTAAAGTAAGCCTTTAGTATAATACTTAAGACTTTAATATATTTTATTATATAAATGCTAGATTATATTTAATTAGCTAAAAGAGCTATTTTTACTTAAACTTAATAAGAATTTAACTATTAATAAAAAAGGTTTTTTAATTTTTATTCTTTTTTTTTTATATAACTTATAAAAATTTTAAAATAATATAAATATATTACTTTTAAAATAATACTTAATAATCCTAAAAGTAAAATTTTTCCTTAAGTATATATTATATTAATATTCTACTTACTATATATATTTATTTATTAACTATTTTATAAGCATTATTACCTTAATTAAATTAATAGTTAAGCTCTTATACTTTAAGATTTACTTTATAATATAGTAAAAAATTATAATAGTTAAATATAAAGCTATTAAGTAAAATTAAAAATAGATTAAAGAGATTAAAAAGAAAACATATAATATAAGATAAGTAAAAGCCTTAAGGTTATATATAATAGCAATTAAAATAAAATAGTAAGTTAATTCTTAAGTACTTTTTACTATTTATATTAATATAATAAGTAAACATTCTTTAGAATATCTATTAATTCTAATATATAATTAAACTTCTTATACTATAACTACTATTTTAGTAAATTATTTAAGAAATTAAATTAAATATAAAGTTTAATTTATAATTTTAATTATTAGTAATTAAAGCACTTTAAGAAATAAGTAAAAGCTTTATTATTATACTATTTAAAAGTAAGTTAAATATTTATATTTTAGAAATCTTAATTAAGTATAATTAAGCTTAAATCTATATATAATTTATATAAAGTATATAACTTTATATTATACTTATATAAGATTAGTAAAGATAATTTATAAAAATATAAAATCTTAAAATAGCTTTTTAAAATAATAAATAAAAGGCATATTAGTTAATTACTATAAATAATTAGCTTAATTAACTCCTTACTATACTTTAACTTAAGTAAATAAAAATCCTTAATACTTTATTCTTTATATTAATACTAGCTATATATTTTTTACTTATTTCTTTCCTTTAAAGAGTCTTAAAGGCATTAAAGTAATTTAAGGTTTAATATTAATAAGCTTTAATAGCTTATAAGCTCTAATAAGAAGCTAGAATATAAGATAATTAATACTCTTAAAATGCTATAATACTTTCTTACTTAGGCTTAAATGCTATAAGGTAATATTATTCTAAAGAGATAGAAGCTTAAGAAAGTAATCCTATATAGTAGATATATGCCTTTACTAGTAATAGATTTATTAAATCTTTCTAAGTATAAAGGGTTTACTAGTTTAATAGAAATATTAATAAGCTTTTTATTATACTTACTATTCTTAATAATAAAAGATTTAAAATCTATTAAAGTTACTATAATAAATTAATATATTATAAAATCTTATAATAATATTATCTTACTATTATTTTTATATTAAAGGGAACTTAAAGGAAAGAATATCCTTATATACTTAACTTAAATCTAAAAGCTTACTAAAGAGCTTTTATATAAAAGCTTAATTATTTATAGATAATTTAAAGAATAAATTAAAGGGCTTAAGTGCCTTTAAATTCTTTAGTTTTATAATATATTAAATATATAACTTAAGTTAAGAAAAGATATTTAGACTATAAAGTAAAAGTATAAATTATTTATAGCTAATTATAAGTAAGTAATTACTATAAATAATTACTATAAATACTTACTTAAAGAACTTAAACTTAGTTTAAATAGTATTAATCTTATACTTAATATTTTAAAGATAGTTTATAACTTTATTATATTTAACTTATAAGAAATATAATATAGTAATTATTAGCTATTTAATATAAATTATATAAATTTTAAGATTAGCTTAAATAATTAGCTTAAATTAATTTAAAAATATTATATTTTTATACTATAATCTTTTACTACTTAATCTATTTATTAGTTTTTAATAGAATTATAGCTTAACTTTTATTTTAATTAAGTATTTTATTAATAAAAGCAAGCTAGTAATTATTTTCCTTAGTAAGATTATTAATATCCTTCTAGAGAGAATTATTATTATCTTATAGGATTTTATTAGCCTTAAAAGTTAATACTATAAATACTTTATCTTTAAAAAGATTATAATATTTACCCTTTTTAATATTACTTTAAATTAGCCTTTAAATATTAGTAAATAAAATATACTTATTAATTTATATTATAGGTATTAAAAGCAGTATCTTTAAGTGCCTTTTTAATTACTTTATTAATATTAAAATTATTTATATATTAGTAGAGTTTAATCTTTAAGTAACTCTACTGCTAATTAAAGTTCTTCTTTATAGTCTTATATTTATAGCATTTTATAAGAAGTATATCTATTCTAGTATAAACTTTTTTTATATAAGGATTTATTAATAAATCCTCTTTAGGCTTTTATTTATATAATAGCCTACTAGGTAGATGCCTTAAGAGAATTAACTTAAATAATTACTATAAGTATAAATAAGCTTTTTATTTTAGCTTTTATTACTTATTTTTTTTACTTTAAGAAAAATTAGAAAATAGTAGCTCTTACTATAATATATAAGGAAAATAAAGGCTAAAGTATAAAAATTAATATCTTTATAGCTAAAGGCAATTATATCTTAAAAGCTAAAAAATTAAGAGTTTAAAGGAAATAAGTTTAAAAGAAAATTAAGATTTCTAGTACTATAATAGAAATAAAAAAATAAATCTTAAATTTAAAGTATTAGTTTTAAATAAGTAATAATTAATAAAATACTCTTTTCTAATTAGCTTAAAATTTATAATAAATTACTATACTAAGACTTATTACTTAAAAGACTAAATCTTAATATTAACTTAACTTTAACCTTTTAAATCTCTTAAATTTAGAATTTATAAGTTTTAAGTAAAATTTAGTATTTCTTTTTATTCTAGCCTTTTTAATTAATCTTTTTATAGTAATTAATTAAGATAATTACTTTTACTAAGCTTATACTTTAAATTTTAATACTATATAACCTTTTAAATTTTATAATTTTTAATTTTTCTTTCTTTTATTTTAAAAGTTTTTATCTCTAGTCTCTTTTTCTTATAGTAATTTATTAAGATAATTACTTTTAATTCTCTAATTACTTAAAATAACTAGCAGCTAAAGCCTTTCTCTATAAGTAGCTTAAAAGACTACTAGTAGTAAATAGCCTTAAAAGTCTATTGCTAGTAAATAACCTTAAAAGTCTATTATTAGTAAAGTGCCTTAAAAAAGTATATATAAAGCCTAAATACTAAAAGGGAAATCTTACCTTAAGGGTCTTATTATTACTTTTAGTAAGCAGTTTATTTATATTATAATTCTTTTTTTTAATACTATTATAAATTGCTAAATAAAAGATTATAAAACTTAAATTCTTAAGAGTAATAAGCTTACTATTATATATACCCTTTTTATCTATCTTATCTATAAAATTATATTTAATATAACTAGAGACTATATTATAGCTCTTACTTATATTACTTTTAATGCTATTAGTACTTTTAAAGAAGTAATTAAAGCTTTTATATATTAGCTCTTTAAAGGTAAGTTATTTATAGTAATTTTATATAATAATTAGTTATATTAATTAATTTTAAATTTAAGTATTAATCTTCTATTTACTTATATTAGCTATAAAACTATTTAAAAGAAAGATATATAAATATACTATTACATTTAGTATACTATAATAAACCTTATAAATAATTACCTTTAGTAAATAATTAATTTAAATACTATTAAGTTACTTTTATTCTTTAGTATTAAGGAAAATTAAATAGTATAATATATATAAGATTAAATAGAATTAAAAGAAATTTAAGCTTATAAAAGGAATAAATACATTAAAGCTTAAGTATATACTATTAAAAATATTAAAATATAAAAATAGTAATAAAATAAATAGAAAAAGTCTAAAATATAAGTTAACTTAAAAGATCTAGTAACTAGACTTAAAAAGGCTTTTAATAAGCTAAATAAAAATAAAGCTATATTTAATTAAAAGATATAAGATAAAAGTAAAGATAAGATTAATTAAAAAATATAAAATAGAAATAAGAATAAGCTTAATTAAAAGCTATAAAATAGTAATAAAGATATATATAAGAGTATACTAGAGAACTAGATTTAAGGTAATAATTAAGCTACTATAGTTTTATATTTTTTCTTAAGAGATTTATTAAAGTACTAAGAGTAAAGGCTTATAAAATATTAATTTACTACTAATTTAAAGCAATTATTATATTTAATTACTATAAATTAAAAATATATATTATAAGTAATTTAAATTTTTATCTAGGTATTAATTTATAATTAATCTTTACTTATAAGTATCTATATCTATATAATTATCTTATCTAGATACCTGCCTGTAGGTAAGCATTTAAAATAGGTATCTCTAGGTATATACCCCTATTAAATGGGTACCTATAGATACCTATAGGCTGGGTATTTTAAACCCTAGCTATATGTCCCCGGAAGCAGTACACTAGATAGAAATGGTGTTACTCCTGGCCGATACACCCTGAATGCTAGGGCCTCAGGCTATGCTGAGGTAGCGATCATGCCTGCACAGGTTGCAGTCACATACCATGACTATTCAGATGACGGCAAAATATTTCTCAATAGTTGGGAGAATGCCACAACTGCGTCTGACAGCTTCACTCGGAGCCGTGTGGATTGGTTCTCCAACCTGACACAGACAGGCCCTGGTATCTACAACACCAAGAAGACCAGTGCTGACGGATTCCACATCACCATTGATGTACTGACTAACGAGTTCAACGCCAATGGCACCTTGACTACGACTATCGATGGCAAGAAGTATTCGGCTCCTCCAAATGGTACATAACTCGATGGAAGGTCTTGATAGGTTCTTTGTAACGCGCCTTGAACGTTGTAAGGGTAAGTCGAGATGATATGAGTGCTTTAGGGATATGGACTGGTTTACGTGGACGATCATTTGTACCTTCTAGTGTCGCCAGTATCAAGAGACTTGGTCCCATTAGCTTAGTCGAGAGTTTAGCATGACCAATTCTATTCTATGGCGGCATGTCCACGATTTAAAGCCCACCAGCAAGTTCATCTGAAGCTTTTGAGTCCAGCTGTGCCAACAAATCCAGCAAGTTGTCGAATTGAGATCGCGCAACTCTCTCAATAGTGTCGTTTTCGGCGTTGTCAACAAGATGAAGGAGTATGGTCCCAACACGACGAATTCGCTCGACCTACAGAGAATGAGGGTTTATTTAGTTTACTTTACGTGTCGTGAAGTTGTTATTGACACTCATCGCGGGCTCTCCTTGCACTTGGAAGCAGTAAAAAGGCACTATGTGTAATTCATGTAAGAAATCTCTTACAATCTCAATTTTTCGGGTAGCACAAGAGATAGAATGGCAGTTGAGCCCGACGATAGCATGGAAATCATTATCGATACACTCTTGTAGAATGACGAGTCTTATGCAATGAAACACGGTCATTATGTTACTTCTCTGCGTCCAGAAGCACTTGTTCTGGTACGAAGTGACCTGCTCATCGTCTGAATCGGAACCGTGGTCAGGATTTCTGAGCCATGCTGGCAACTCGTCCGCAAGACTTGTGAGTACCAAATATAACTCACTCAAACGAGAGATTTCTTGCTGCAAGTCTAAGGGTTGTAGCGGGCCGGCCAGTTGGCGACTCGAGAGAGATCTTATGTCGTCGAGCAGATTGGCAGCAGCAGTCCAGATGCGTCGTTTCAGATGGAACCCAATAAGAAGACGTGATTCGAGGTTATTTTCGTTCACCTTGTTACTAGGGTCCAGAAGGAAATCGTCATCGTGGCCATTTTCAAGAAGAGTAAATTCACGGTTAAAGAACTGCTCGTTGAGTATCGGAGGACGTGATTGTAAAACAGCCGAGGTTTTGTCCGCTAGATACAGTAGCCAGAAACTAGCACGGAGCGAAGGGACCTCAAGCTTGGGATGCTCCTGCACGGATATTTCGTTGTAGAGCCTCATTCGCTGCGCTAGATACGCCGCCTCTGCGTGATAATGGTACGACGTGCCGACTTTTCCGGTGCCGTTCTGCATAGCAGCAGAATGCCACATACGGATGACAAGAGATGTAGAGTCTGGATGCTCGAGGTCATGTTCCTCATATCGTCTGAGCATGGCTCCCGACGCTGATAGGAATGATGCGGCTAAGAGAGCTCGTTGAGAAGGGGGACGATCGGGCAGGACGGACATGACGGAGGCGCAGAGTGCTGTGGCCAAGGTAAATTTTCGCAAGTATGATACTTGTTGATGGAAGTCCGATGTCGAGGAGACGAGGCTTGTGAATGACGGAACGTTGTCTGCTGTGATGAGGAGAGAGGCAGCACGGAGCGTAGGCTCATGAACTACCGGGGTGTTTGGAAACTGGTACTGGATGAAAAAGTCAACGCATTTGTGGACCGCGTCGGCGATGGGCTCTGGGCTCAGCAGGGCACCAGCTGTGGCCTGAAGAGTTGAGTGAACGTGTGCAGGGTCGGGATAGAAGTCGAGTCCGAGGCTGGAGCTACGACGACCGGATTCGGGTAGCGATTGAGGGGACACGGAGCTCTGGAACGCGAAGTCTGTGGTGCCAGCCAAGGTATGCTCATCTTGCCCAGAATCAATAGGAATACTCCGTACACTGTGACTGCGCCGTGTTGAGGGATTGCTGTAAGTGCAGTCGAGGTGCGAGATTCGACAGTTGGAGCAGGGCTCAATGCCGTCACACCTGACTTTTCGTCTCTTGCAGGCATTGCAGGCATGTGCAGGTGGCATTGCGTCTCCGTGGAATGCGCGAGTAAGCGTGAATGTGAGAGTCAGAGCAGTAAGTCAGTCAAGGGCTATCCCGCGGAGCTCGGTCTGTCTTATGGGGATCAAATGTGGGGTTGGGGGAAGAAGGGTCGGGCTAATTTAGCTCAAGAGCTATACGCGTATACAGCTTGCATCTTACTCCGGGGTAGCGTGCTATTCCGTCCAGGTTCCCTGCAACATGATACTGCTCATTAACGTGGCGAATCCCAGCGTGTTCACCTGGCCAACTCATCTCTTGTCGGCTTCTCTCCTAACCCAGAATGTCAGCCACTTTTGACAGAACATGGATGTGGCATCCATCGTTCTCTGAAGACGTACCCGATACAGCTGGACTATTCGTCCACTTTAGAAGACAGTTCTCGATCGAATCTCAAAGAGTACCTGAGTCTCTCAAGATACATATCACTGCCGACACAAAGTACAAGCTCTATGTTAATCAACAACTCGTTGCTTTTGGCCCCGTCAAAGGCGACCATAATTTATGGTTTTATGATGAGCTTGACATTGGACCATATCTCAAGGAGGGAAATAACTATATCGGCGTCCACGTTCTGCGCTTTTTTTACTCGACACAGTATGCACCAGCCTTTGCTCGCCTGCCCACCGGGGGATTGAGAATCACCGTTCCAGACACGACCGCACCTTGGCCAGAGCTACTCGCCAGTAGCGATTCATGGGAGACTACAATTGACCCTGACAGTCGTCTCCGAGTTGACGAACCTGAGGATGTCTTTCTTCACATCTACGAAAGACATCAAGTCCAAGACGCTGCACGTCCGCTTGATTGGGTCCCAGCTCAGGTCCTCAAGTTCAAGAATTCAGCTGGCAACTCGACCCCCTGGCACCTCTCGCCTCGCCTCATACCACCGTATCGAATCACGGCAGGCATCGGCTTCACAGGGATATATAACCTGAAAGGCAATGTTCCAATGGAGACATGGAGTGCATTCTTACTTGAACATGAGCACGGCACACTTCTGCAGCGTAGACTGCATCTTGAGCCAGGATCGCGTCATGAAATGGAGCTCGAGGTCGCCCATCACACAACGGCTTTAATCCGTGCCTGCTTCTCAAGGCCTTCCGGGGAAGGTGGTTATATCAAGATCACGTATAGCGAGAGCTACGAAGATGAACCGGACTATTATACGGGCGTGAGACGGAAAGCGAATCGCATCGATCGAACGAAACAACTCTTTGGTCCGCATGATATATATCATTTCCGAGGAGCAGATGGATTCGATCACCCGGAATACTACGACGAGACGAAATACGAGACCTTTGCCCCGTTTCACTTCCGGACCTTTCGCTTCATCAAAGTCGAGATTCTTGCTGGAAGCTCAGGCTTGGACTTTCGGGGTCTTGATTTCCAGACGGCACATTACCCTCTAGACGTTAGGGCGACATTTTCAGCCACACGAGGTCCAAACGATAGTGGCTCTGACGCTGCTGTGGACGATTTGTGGAATACCAGCGTACGCACTCTGGCCAATTGCATGCACGACTGCTACGAGGACTGTCCATTCTATGAACAGATGCAGTATGCCATGGATACTAGAAGCTCTGCACTCTTCACTTATTGCATCTCTGGGGATGATGCTTTGGAACGACAAGCTATTATCCAGCTGCATAATTCTTTCCAGCCGAGAATCGGATTAACAGCCAGCAGAGCGCCTACTCATAGACAGCAATTCATCCCCCACTTCTCACTCTATTGGATCCTCATGTTGTGTGATCACCATGAATATTATGGCGACGAAAAGTTCCTAGCACAGTTCATGCCCGTCGCAGATGCAATTCTAACATACTTTGAGTCTCGCGTCGATCCTGCAATGAATCTCGTCAAGCTGCGATTCGGACGAGATGCTGGTACGTGGCATTTCATAGACTGGATAAAGGAGTGGAAGCCATACGGATATCCAGCTATCTTTGAGCGCACTGGTATTTCTACTTATACAAATGCCCTCTACGCCTACACTTTGAACGCCGTATCCAAGCTCATAAGTGCTCTTGGAAGGCCCGCTCTTGGGGATGAATACAGGGACCGTGCCAAGCGCATTGCTTCATCTCTTCGGGCGCACTGTTTTGACGGCGAGTTCTTTACTGACAGCCTGGCGTCTGCTCACGCTGAGGGAGAAGTGCCAAATTACAGCCAGCATAGCCAAATCTGGGCCGTACTGAGCGGAGCTATCACCAGCGTGGAGGCACAGACACTGTTACGGAAAAGCATGGAGCGAACTGTCGCTGGAGAATTCATTCAGGAATCAATCGCCATGTCCTTCTATACGCTGCGAGCGCTTTCTCTCGCAGGAGGTAGCGTCTATGATGACCATTTCCACCACTTTGGAAACCGTGGTATGATCAGATAGGACTGAATGTTACCACCTGGGTCGAGGATGCTGTCGCTCAACGCTCTGACTGCCACGCGTGGGGGAGTGTGCCGCTCTATGAGTTTATGGCGGAAGTCGCTGGGGTGCGGCCAGATCGCCCTGGCTGGAAAGCTATCAGGTTTCAACCAAGGTTGGGACTATACTCTAGCCTAAGTGCTACTGTACCTGTTGGCGGTGAGACGTTAGAAGCCATACACGTTTCGTGGACTGGAATTGATGCTGGGGTGAAGATAACCGTTAGAGGGGAGAGGCTGGAATCTCGACCAGTCCCTTTGCATGTAGTCCTGCCAAACCAAGAGCTGCGTCTAGATTGGACAGGACAGCAGTTGGAATTCACGATAAGTACCTAGATGCCGTAGATAACTTTGTATAGATGCATACAGAAAATCTTTAACCACGAGCTCAAAGATCTCGATATTTTGATGTCATTTCGCAAGAGATTGACGACCTTGACTATACTATACGCTCGAACTACCAATGCCTAAAGCTCATCACTACTCGCTGCAGCATCAGTGACCGTGACATGCATAAGCGGGGACAATCAAGCCAAATGAACTGTTAATGTGACAAAAAGTCGCCAGCATTTATCTCTTCATAACGTAATGGTGCGCTTAGCCAGACCTGTATGAAAGGTGTTTTTTATAAGCTCCCAACGCGTGCACAGCCCTGCACAATCTGATTAAATGAAACTTGGTTGGCCAAAGCCGGGGTTCTTTCCGCACCTTGAACCATTAAGGCATTCTCGATATCGTGACTCTTTTGGTGAACCAGACCGGACCTTTTGCTCTCAACAGACCCTACGGCATGGTCTGTTGTACATAAAACCTGTGCTCGGTGGACTGAGAACGTTCCACGGAGCGGGGCCCCGGTGTATGGGTTCAATGACTTAGCACTCCGCGGAATGCAAGGATCCCCGCAGCCGTAGCGCCAGCCCATGAAGCTGTAGTGATGCGGGGCCTGGCTGAACTATCGTGTCTGGGGCCCCGGATCGACAGGACAACCCCAGGCTTCCCCAGTCTCGGGTCAGAGCTTGCCGAGTTCTAGGACTTCCGCGTCTCTGGGACCAGCAGGTTGTGATTCTGGGTTGTATATCTATATTTCTATTGGGAAAAGAATATATTTCGAGTCAGAAACCTCCTCTCAATCAGTTCTACTAAAGCTTCATTCATCATCCCCAATTCGCAACCGACAGGTCAACCTTCTGCAAGCAGCAACACTATGGCCCTTTCCCAGAAACCCCAGTCAGACAGGCCTGACGTTGCCCAAGTTGAGTCTCTCCCGGACGATAACAAGATATCCCCCACTACCGAATACCATCCCGACGAACTGGTCAAGTCCAAGTTTGATCGGCTGTCCATCCCACGCACCGTCTGGGTCTTTAGACGTGTCGCTCTCGTCGCACTCGCCGTTTATACAGGCTATGTCTGCGAAGGCTTTGAGGTGAGTGGTTGGCATTGGATTACTAAACTGGGGCTCACACGCTTTCGTCGCACAGCTTAAAATCGGCAATAACATCATCGCGAATGCCGGCTTCATCAAACAGTTCGGCCGTAAAGGCGGCTCGGGCGTACAGGCGCTTGATCCCACTTGGGGTAAGTTGACCATAACCGTGAAGTCTCTGATGCTAATTATCATCAATAGTGTCTACATGGACTTCCCTCCTCGTTGGTCAGCCTTGTCCCGTGATGAACCCCAAGTCATGGCTAACCATATCAGAACGTCGGTCAAATTGTTACCTTTCTCTATATCCATTGGTGAGCCATACTATCTGCGCTGTGCGCTTCTGCCTTCATCTCCAACTGCTAACATTTGCAGGTTCTCTGATAGATTCGGCCGTAAGGCATGCCTCTATCTCGCTTGGCTCTGGCTGGCAGTCGTAAGCAGTGAATAGGCTATGGAGGTTGCAGGACTGACTTCTATAGGGTTGCACTGTTCTCAATGTCGCAAAGACCCCGTCTGTATGGGTGAGTCATGGCTGCTCTCTACCTCTTGTACGAGGCATTGTATGAATACTGAAACTCGTGTCACAGGCCATTGGAAAGCTTTGCAATGGTGCAGGTGTTGGTATTCTTCAGTAAGACCTACCCACAATACCTTTCCTGTTACCCAGTCCCTAACAGTTCCCAGGGTCACTTGTCAGGTCTACGTCATGGAAATATGCCCAAACAACATTCGCGGTGGTATGCTCACCTTTCAAGCTGTCTGGTACGTTTCTCCCTGACTGACTCATCTCATCTTTCGATAAATTGACTCTCCATATAGGAGTAATATCGGCAACATCGCCTGCAATGTCATGATGCAGAGGTTGAACAAGAACCACCCCGATGACTACACATTGCCATTGAGAATCCTAATCGCTCCCGTTGTAATGATGCTTCTGTTCTGGGCTTTCGTTCCTGAATCACCCTGGTATTACGCACGCCATGGGCAGAATGAGAAAGCCATGAAGTCACTGAAGCTCCTTTATGGTAATGTTGAGGGTTATGACTTTGAGCAGGAATACAGTATCATCGAGAAGACGATTTCGCATGAGAGGGAGCTCTTGGATGAAGCACCCAAGCTCACACACGTCTTCAAGGGCTTGAATCTGGTATGCTGACCTTTTTTCGTTTGCCTGGTCGTGGATTCAAGCGTTCAATACTGACTCCTGAACAGAGACGAACTCTTACGGTCTTGTTGCTTGCTGTCAGCGGGCCGTTTGGCGGTCTTTCTATCATTCTGAGTTACTCGACCTGTAAGTTCGTTGCCATGCTCATACAAAGATCATCCTAACCGTGCAGACTTCTTTGCGATTGCCGGCCTCTCTGATCCATTCCTTGCAACGCTCATTCTTTCGTAAGTCGTGCCTTGTGCATTTTACATCTTATCTTATTGTCAAGCGCTAACCCTCATTTTCTCGCTACTAGTTGCTGTAACCTCCTTGCGGTCAGTTTATGGACTGTGACAACTGACAAATTTGGCCGACGCACGTTCATCACCATCTCCCAGACTTCCATATGTGCTTTTCTCTTTATCGCTGGATCTCTATGGTGGGCTGGAGCCACTACTGGTAATGTTGCCACTGGCACTGCTCTTGTACGTCTCTTCTTTACTTGCTCTTCCTTTGACCAGAGGGTAATACTAACACTCATTAGCTAATTATTTGCTGCCTTTAGTCGTTCATGTTCCAGATCGTCAACCTGTCCTATTTTGTCATGTCGGCGGAGATCCCATCGGCTCTCCTTCGAGGTGAGTTACCATGTTTTTGTTTGTTCTGATCATGATTATACTCACTGACAATGATGTAACAGCTAAGACTGCCCCGGTTACATTCTTTGCCCAGTCTATTCTGGGAATCGCCTTTAGGTAAGTGCATAACGCTGTAATTAGTCAAGCTTCCTTTCTAATCGTCATAGCTATGCTGTCCCACGATTACTACTTAAACTCAATATCAAGGCATGCTTCGTCTTTGGAGCCTTTTCCGTGCCAGTCTGCATTCTTCTGTGGCTTTACGTCCCAGAGACCAAGGGGTAAGCGGATTCCTCTCTTTAGCATTTCCTCAGTCAGAGCAAGAAATCACAGCGGACAAAGTCCTTTTACCTAATTATGGAGCAAATTATCTGACTCTTTGTTGTATAGTCGATCTGCCGCTGAGATTGATGAGCTGTATGAGTCCAAGGTTCCAGCTTGGAGATGGTCTAAAACTATCACATCGGCTGAGCTGCAGATGCATACAGTTCTGTTAACTAAGGATAATAACAAGGAGGGGATATAAGCCTATTATTACTTTTATATTCTAAAAATAAATTAATAGCTTAACTAGTATTATATTAATTATATATATTACTTTACCTAGTATATAAGTAACTAGAAAGTATAGAGTGTAGAAAGATTAAATTCAGTCTATAATTATAATACTTGGCCTTGAAAATCATTTTATATTTACAAATTCTTTGTAATTCCCGGCTGGATCTTCTCTAGCTTAGCATTAACCTCATCCCAAACGTTTCGTTGCGTGTTCATACCCACAACACCCGCAGTAATCGTAGCGGGTGTCTGTACTCCACACCTGTCCAAGTACTGACCGTGGGTTTCAGGGCCCGCGCTGGCACTGTAAGCCAGATTCCGGGAGCCAACCTCACATGAGCGCGCAGTTAAGAAATAGAAAATCTTAGCGAGTAAAGACCTTGTCGCGGTACCTCCAAGTCCACTGTCGCAAAGTCCGGGGTTGGTCATATTGATGGTGACTGGATATGACTCTGCAGGTCTTTGGGCGGCCATTTCCCGCACAATAAAGACCTCGAGCAGTTTTGAGAGTGGATAGCGGTTTGCCATGTCGGCCTTTTTTGGGTTGTTCAAACAGCTGAAGATTCCTTCAGGAGCATCTTTCTCTTTGAAGTCGACTGTATAATGCATGTCGCTTGTGACGATAGTCAAGTTTGGTCGTGTGTTGTAACGAGCAGCGGTCTCCCTAAGCTTAGGCAGAAGTAGGTAGGCTAGAAGGAACGTGGAAATGACATTGACTGTCAACATGCTCTCATTGTCCTCGGCCATTGACCATTCCACAGAAGCAATGCCAGCATTCTCGATCAACGCATCGATCCGGGGGAGCTTAGCCGCTGCGCTTGTAGCAAAAGCCTTGACGCTATCATAGCTTGACAGATCCAAAGCCCACACTTCTACAGTATCAGGTTCGCAGCCTGTCGACTCTTGGATGGCGCGTTTAGCGTCTTCACCCTTTTCAATTGAGCGCACTGCCATGATTACCTTGGTAGCCCCAAGTTTGACCACATGACGGATCGCTTCGAGTCCCAATCCTGAGTTGCCGCCAGTAACAATAACTGTTTTGCCAGTAAATGAAGTTTTCACAGGGGGAACCCTTCCTAAGACCTGGTTCAACAAAAAAAGTCGGAAGATAAAAAAGGCAGTTCCATCTCCTGCCATTTTATACAAGTAGCAAGTTGACTCCAGGTAATGCAGATTGTAAAATAGTGAAGTAGGGAAAAAGTATAGGTTGTAGACAAGACTTGTATCAATGGAAATAAGGCCAGATATCTACAGTCTTCATGTCGGGGCAGCTTTATATAAGATATATACACATGCAATGGGGGGATTACATAAGCGGAAGTTTGGACATTTATTGTGACCGAAACGCCGAGAAAGTCAACAACCAGTTAAACATAAAACTAAAGTACTGAGCTAGTAATTGTTCCGCCTACTTTGGACCGTCACCTGGCCTATCGTATGTCATCTTGATACCCCAGGATTCTAAAACCTACGGGGACTTGATCCGAATAGGGGGTTCCCCGCAATTTGACCAGGTGGCTCAGGTGGCTCGGGTGGCACTGCGAGCGTCAAAGATATGAGCGCCACCGATGAATAGCTAAGCAGCTCAAGGTTCTAAGTTCGTACTGCCGACGATGCTCATGGACAGCCAAGCATTTGAGTAGCTTATATAAGATCTCATGGAAAACCCACATGAAAGTCATCTCATCGCGAAACCTTACAATAACGCCTACGGGGCTAGACACTCCCCCAGGGGTTTCGATGCAGTCATTCACGTGGATATTACGGCTGGTGTTACTAATATCTGGGAACCAGGTGAGGGTATTGCTGTTGGAGAGCCGTGTTTTGTCCCTCGACAGAAAGATTCCGCCGAAGGCGACGGGTACCTGCTCGTGTGCACACGAGACGCAGCGAAACGGCAAGCTCAACTATCGATTCTTGATGCTACGAATATCATCGCGGGTCCTATATGCATCGTGGAGCTTCCTTTCCAGCTTTGTGAGGGTGTACATGGAAATTGGGTATGTTCGTTCAAAGCCTACGTTTCCAAACCTCCTACTAATGAACATGTCCAAATAGGTGGAGACGCAGAACTTGATATCTCGCAAGCCGCTCATCGATTACTCTGGTGTGACCAAGTCGATTCAAGAAAAGTTCGGCACTGGGGCTCCTAAGTTCTACGATGAGTTCATTGGGAAGCCGGTAGCTCTGACGAGAGCTGAGGCGGTTCCTAACCCCAGCCTCCTTTGAACTCCATCATTCCATGGTTGACTCATACACAGGGTGGCTCTCATGACCGGCTAAGTTCTATCTTGTTCTGGTGTAGGTAGTGAGGAATGGTGTTATTAAGAGAAATGTGTCCTTAACACCTTTAGAAACGCATCATTATTAATTTTATGTTCTAAAGATTAAGTGTAGCTTGACTAGTATTATATTAATTATATATACTACCTCTTATATGAGTCTATATAAATCACAGAAGAAGTAGCTATATGCAAGTATTCTGATTCTATACTGACTGCGTTATTTCTGGCCTTCTAGACAAAGACATGGTATCATAGATTTCGACATTGAGTGGCACCTAAAAAGACGAGGCTAGATGGCAACAGCATGGCTCCGCGTCACCTAAACAACAACGTGATCAATCAATAAGCTATTGTGACACTGCTAAGTAGCTAAAGCCCTAACAAAATCTTACCACGTCAAGATGTCTTCTATATCGTGTCTGACGCCACTTACTACGACCTTGGAGTAAGCACCCCAAGCCTGAGCTAGATTATCGAGACCTATCTCTGACCAAAGACGTTGCACATCTTCAGATGGCCCAGGAGTAGTCTTGAGACTATCTCCTGATTCATGGCTCTCTGCCAGTCCTCCATATACTCTTAAATCCTTGGAAGAATGGAACTCAGCCCAGGGCTCCTCCATGTTCGTAAAACTAATCACATCTCGAGCAAAGTCCGTTGATGTCTTCTTCTGGGAATCATCCATGACGTGATTGTAGTTCAGGAAGAGATATGCTATGTCAAGACAATGAGCTGATCGACCTTTGTGGGGCCCGTCCCATGGATTAGACTCGTTGAAGTAATAGAGCCACGACTGAGATGGCCAGAAGTTGGCATAGTGTCTTGATGTGGCGAAGTACTTGAGATCTGTTCCGAACTGCAGAATCTTGATACGAGCTTCATCGTCAGTTTCTACTCCCGGGATTCCATAGAGGCTGAGAAGGCTCTGCAGTCTAGCGTGGTGTTCTTCAAGAATGGTATCCATCAAAGATCTTGCGAAACCTTGTGCCAAACCTGGATCTCGGTCTGCAAAAAGACCAAGAACTTCAAAGACGACTGCATCAAAGTCCGTCGAGCCAATCATCAGAGGAGGTCTGTGCTGAGCTGAGGGTAAGTGAGTTTCGGGTGATTGAAATGAAGGCAGTTCGTTTGTTTCTACTACAGGTTGTAGCGGGACTGACATCGGAATCTTCGATAGCATATCATCCGGAGAAACTGCAATCAATGCTCTCAGCTGATCCTCGCTCGACAATGTGGGTTCTATTCCCAGACACTGGAGCACAGATTTATATGCATCTTGGGCAACGTGCTTGGTAGATGAAGGAACGGCCAAGTTGTTCCCACTCAAGCAGATGGCACGGTCGAAAAGAGCTTCGTCCTCTAAGTCCAGGTCAAGGAGATGCATGATGGAGCCTGGCATCAATCATCAGCTGACATGTCTACAAAAGCGTTTCTGCCATGAATACTTACTGCCGCCTGCGCTCTGGCCAATGGCTGTGATGCGAGTTGGGTCGCCTGAAAATCCGCCAATATTCTGACGAACCCACTGAAACGCCGTCTTTTGATCAAGAATGCCTCTGTTGGGTGGGATACCTGCCGCTCTCAACTCACTGCTGTCTAGAAATCCTGCAACTCCATGTCGGTAACTATTTATAATCAGTAACAGAGCTTCACAATAACCGGTATCAACCAAGTCACATGAAGGCAGCTTACTTGATGGATACACCGATGATAGGCTTTCCGATTGACTGAGAGTATGCGACGATGGCAGCCATATCGTAGTGCGGAGCCCCGCTGTCTCCTATGATGTATGCGCCTCCATGAATAAACACGAGCACTGGAAGCTTTGCATTGTTATCGTTTAGAGTCGCTTCTGGGACGGTGATATCCAGAGTCAAGCCGTCCAGGTCTGACATGGGGCGGTCATCGGGCTTGTCAAGTGCCTTTTGAATGAGGCCAAACTCAATATCGCATGCTAGTGGTGGTCTAACAACAGTTGGGCTATGAAGAGGATGGAAAATTAGCTTGAATCATGCTGGCAGATCTAGGGTAACCGGGATCAATAAACGAAACAACCTACCCTCTCCTTGTCGCATCCATCTTTCCT
Organism: Fusarium xylarioides; assembly: GCA_013183765.1. Lineage (NCBI taxonomy): Eukaryota > Fungi > Ascomycota > Sordariomycetes > Hypocreales > Nectriaceae > Fusarium > Fusarium xylarioides. The sequence continues at coordinate 120,794 of SRZU01000129.1, read as the reverse complement.
CCATAGTCATTTTTGAGCTCTGGACCAGCAAAGCGATGAGCCAAAGTGGCATACTGGATGCCCAGATATTGCACTACTCCATGACCATCTAGCTTGAGGCCTTGGATATCACCCAATTGGGTATGGTTAAGCGTAAACGCCATGATTGGGGCAAAAAAGAGGGGAACGTGATATTATCAAATGTTTACAAATGGCGGAGTAAAGAGGAGAAGACAGCAATTGTAGCCGAAGGTAGGACTTTAAGGCGTCAACGACTTTCATGGAATGCAAAGTAATAAATTCTGCCTTACCATCACTGGCCCAAGTCTTCCTTGCTACCCCAGATTCCTCCCGAGTCCCCGCCGAGGCAGCTATCGGTTGGGCTGAGCTGGGGATATAGGTGCACTTGCCGCCAGATGGTACCTCAAAAATAGCGTGGATGAACATCATTCCCCAGACCAGTAACTTGCCATGCATGTGTAAGCGAGAAACGAGGAGTTGACGGGAAATACCCCGCTAAACCCGGGTCATGATGCAGTCTACCCGCTCGCTTCCCCGCACAAGATGCAGATGTTGATATCACTAACTCGCAAGCGTTAGAGTCTCGGCTCTGGGGACGGCAGATGCACGTATACAATGCTATTGATCCTGAATCCAATCCCCACTAAACATCTTCAATGAATTGACAAGCGGCAAATGTATCATCAGAACCAAAGTCCTCATCATGCCTCGTCCGAAAGTTCGTGCAGAAGATCGTAGACGCGCTGTCATAGCCTGCGTACCTTGCCAGAATAGCAAGAAGAGATGTGACTCGCAGACCCCATGCGCCAATTGCCGCCGACGGGACTACGTCCCCTATTGTGTCTACGATCCTGAGGCTGCTCGCCCGCGTCGCAAAGCACAACGTCGAGCGATGAGTCGGAGTAGTGACATCACTGCAAGCGGTAACGATGACTGCTCCAGTCTTGACTATATCGTTTGCTCTGATGTAGCATTGTCTGTGAATGGAGGCGATACGCCTGAGCGGGTGCAGGCACCTCAGACGCCAGAGTCGACAGCTGGACAACAGGTGAATGAGACTCCCGGCACTACCTTCTCGTCTTGTATGTCAAACACTGGTGGTCAGGATAAGGGTTCAGAGGGCGAGAACCGTGAGTACAGGTCAATGAACTGCTTGTCAACCCTTCAAGGCTAACTCACTTTGCAGCATCAATGGGCGACTCGGCATCGCTATCTTTCCTCGACTTCCTGCGTCACACATTCCTCTGTTATATGGGACCATCCCCGTTCACCGACAAAGAACGGGCCAAGGCCATGTTGGAGTCATCGTATCCCCAAGCCCCTCATGATATCGCGGATGATGGTCCTGACAGTCAACTTACTTTGGAAGAGAAAAGAGACTATATCCAGAGATTCTTGGTGGCGGTATGGGCGACTTACCAATATGGCATGTATCAAACTAACGAAACATCTTAGACCACCGGCATTATATATATCTACTCCCCTAAGCAACTGTACGAATTACTCGAGGAGACGGAAGACGACAGGGAACATTCCAGCGCCTCTGGGCCATCCAAACCTTGTCAAAAACGCGCCATCATCGACTTGGTCATTGCAGTTGGCGGACAAGGTTGCAGAACGAGCCTAAAGACTCTTTATCACGCACAGAAGCACTTTGATCGTGGTCAAAAGGTGGCTTTTGAGGGCATGCTACTAGACCCTACAGGTGATCTAGTAGCTATCTTTCTACTGATAGGCATCTACATAGTAAATGCATGTAAGAGAGATAGGGCTTTTATATATCTTGGTGTTGCGACTTGCGTAGCACATGCTATTGGTCTACATCGACCTGAGTCTTATTACAATCTGTTACCCGAAACACATCAATTCAGGTAGATGACCTTAATACTCTGAGCAATATTAGCGAGGAACTGACACACGCGTATAACCAGGCTTTAGGTATGGAAAAGCCTATGCATCTTAGACATTGCATTCGGGGCAGTCCTCGCCCAAACTCCAGCGTCATCCCCAAGACGCGGGATAAGTAACCCATCATACGTCTGATATCCCCTCAAAAACACATCGCAGAGGCAAATCATAGTACATACTGTCCCAAAGGCCTTTTGCCTACGCCAGAATTCCTCCGTAAGAGGTCCAAACCACTCAGACATTGTCCTATCAATACCCTCCTCCGTATCAAATCCTCTGCCACCAGCGACAAGAACAGACTTCCCACTCAAAGACCTGTCAGTTGCCAGCTGAGTGATGAACTGCGCAATGTCATTGGGCGCATTCAGCGGGAGATGATGCTCGTCCCAGATCGAACGGATGTTGTCAATCATCTGCGTATCCGTTGCCCAGGGACACACGGCATTGATGCGGATGTTGTACTTGGCTGAAGCTAGGGCTCATAATGATCTCATTAGTCCAATGATGCCATGCTTTGAAGCGCTGTAGGCGAAGAGGCCAGCTGCTTCGGTTATTCCAGCGATAGAAGATAGCAAGACTATAGACTTGGAGAAGTGGTTTGACTTGGTCTGCTCTTTCTCTGTCTTCATAAAGGCAATTGCTAATCGACAAAAGAGGACAACGCTCGTGAGGTTGATGTCAATGGTATTCTTGAGAGGTTGAGGTTCCGTTTCCACCGCCTCAAGGGTAAGTTGGTCTGGCCCAAACCAACCATTGGGTTCTATGACAGCAGCGCAAGAGATTGCAATATCGATATGACCTCGTTCTTCATAAGGTGTCTTGAAGAGCTGAAGTTGTTCGTTGTAGTTGCGGACGTCGAGTTTCTGGAAATGTACCGACCCGCTACTGTGCGGTATACTTGACTGGATATGACTAACCATTCCGTGGCCCTTTACATCATCCAAATCGCCAAAATAAACATGGGCGCCTCTTTCATACAGCAGGGCGACTGTTGCCGCTCCAATTCCTTGAGCACCACCTACGCGCATCGTGTATTAGTAATGGATACCGAACAGATGTCGATGAAAGCTGGATAGTGAAATGCTGGGCAGTACCTGTCATGACAACCACCTTGCCCTTCACATTATCCGCGATATCTGATGAGAAGAATATCTCGGCCATGTTGGTTCAAATTTGCGCTGGTAGAGAGGATTAAAAAAAAGTCCAAATCGCAGTGCTAACTTTAGAGAAACAGATGAGTTTTGAAGGGTCCTGTAGGCTGAACTAACTAACTTAGTGGATAGATCTCGGTGGCTGTTCTGTAGGTGCTGTTGCCGACAGCGGGGCTACCGGGGGTGAGCCCCGAACACTTGGCATACCAGCGCGGCATCCACACCTGTTGAACTAAACCACTGTGCCAAAGACCTACAAAATGTAAGGTCCCTACACTAGGGGTCTAAGGCAACAGGGCTTATATTTTCTGTACAACAACACCATTGTATCGCACGTGGATATATGGCCGAATTCCGCATTTCCGATCTAAATAATGACTACTCACTGGACCGACCTGGAAAATGTAGTTAGGTACTCCTCGTCAAATCCAAAAATCACCCAGTTCAGTCATCCAGTCTCTACATTCTCGCTCCAACAGTCCAAAATGTCGCCGTCTGCTGGTTCAACCACGGACACGTCTTCTCACGGACAACAACTATCCGTTGTAGTTACCGGGGGCGCAAGCGGTATTGGACTAGCTATCACCCGTCACTTCGCTGCACAGGGTCACATGGTGGCCGTTCTCGACGTCAACTCAAAGACAGGACCTGAAGTTGTTGCAGAGGTAGCAGAGGCTTATCCCCAAGCCAAGCTGAGTTTCAAATGGTGCGATGTATCGTCTTGGGAAGGACAATACGTGGTCTTTGATCAGGTTTATAGTGAGCACGGAGACCGAATCGACATTGTCATTGCCAATGCGGGAATCTCTGATCCTGTAGTTGGAGCCCTCGATTGCACACCGACTGAGTTTCCCCGAAAGCCGAACCTGAGGATGCAAGATATCAATCTGAATGGAGTGATGTACAGTCAGTAATATATTTCCATCAAATATTTATCGTAGCTAGACTAATAGGCAACAACTGTAGGCGTTGGTCTTGCTGTGCATTATATGCTCAAGAATGAGATCGGCAGTCGTCTCCCAAATTCGAGAGGCTCTATTGTTTGCACATCATCATCCGCCGCCATCTATCCATTCCCAGTCTCACCACTCTATTCCGCAGCGAAATCTGGTATTATAGGACTGGTTCGTTCCATGGCTATCAGGCTTGGAGAACCCAAGATACAGATCAACGTTCTTGCACCTGGAGTCTTAGGTAAGTCCACCTCTTTGTGTGACTATCAAGCTACTAACAAACGATACAGAAACTAACATCACGCCCGATAAAGAACTCTTTAAGGCGATGATAATCACACCACTATCGACCTTGACAAAGGCTGTTTCGCAATTTGTGACAGACCCTTCTAGGACTGGCCAGGTGGCGGAGCTGAATGAGGAGACTATTACACTGAGACCGCATGCGGACTACGCTGATGCTGGGGCGGAGCATAACAACAAGATGTTTTACAAACTAGGTCATGCTTGAGATACTACAATATGGACTGCGTATTTAGTCGCATTTACAGCATCATTTCTTCCAAAGCCGCTCTTCTCACTTTCCTCTTGCTTGATTGAACTTCCTTGATACCAATACGACCAAAATGTGCTGGAATACTTGGCTTTCGTGTACGAATATTTGTGTGTGCTAGCGACGATGTTTCCTTGAGTTCATTCCCGCTGCCGACTCTTGAGACAGTGAAGCATGCGGCAAAGGGACCAACACATGGTGTCCACCCCGCCCCCGCATTACCCCACGATCTACAGTTTAATACCACATGGCCAGAGCTAATCATGCAACCTCAATGGAGCTAGAAACGTGTTACTACTGGATACTTCTGAAGCTGTAACCCCAGATTTCTTGAAGAATATTGAGCCTGCAACTCTAATGACGATTAGGGTCGGCAGATGACCCATGACTGGCCATTGGCCTCCCACGAACCGAAAGACGGCTCTACCAAGACAGTCCGTGCTCCTTTCCCCCGTGAATTGTGTTCAGTCATGCCAGCTGCCACATCCCTGACCGTCGGCCAGATGGCCCCGAAGTGATCTATAAGATATCCAGCTCCTCAACTCCCTCCTCAATTCCTCCATAACTCTTCATCTTGTCTTCCCAGCCAATCCTTGTCTAATTCTTCTTAACTGCATACAATACCTGGTCTCTTAATCATGGGTCTGGGAGTCCTTCCTGATCGTCACCTCTCCGATGTCCCTGGAACATCATTCCTCAATGAGAAGGGTGTCACTTCGAGCTTAGAAGCTTCTACCGAGAAGAACCATGCCAGGCTCAAACACGACCCGACCGGCAAGATCGTCCTCGTTCCCCAACCTTCCGACGACCCCAACGATCCCCTCAACTGGCCGAGATGGAAGAAGGAAATGTTCACTGTCTCCATCATCGTCGGCTGCGGCTGTGTCGGTGCTATAGGACCTCTTCTCGGTCCAGCTTTGGTATCTATTGCTGAGGACTTTGATGTTTCGCTTCAGAAGTTCAGTCTAGGCTACACTGGAGCCCTACTCATAACTTTGGCGTTTGGTAACCTCTTCTGTAACTCGTTGGCTATGATGATCGGCAAGCGACCGGTGTACCTCATCACTGCACTGGGCTTGGTGTGCTCAACAATATGGACTACCGTAGCCAAGGACTACATCTCGCTCGCTCTCTCCCGTGCCATCCAGGGCTTTTGCATGTCCCCAATGGAAGCCTTGGTTCCGGCATCGATCTCTGACATCTGGTTCGTACATCAAAGAGGATTTAGAAACGCTGTTTTCAACTTGGGTGTTCTTGGCGGCATCAACCTTGCTTCGCCTATTGGTTAGTCCTCGTCACCATCGTTGATGTTTCATCAGTACTGACATCCTACTACCAGCGGGCGCTATCATCGACAAATACGGCTATAGAACTTGCCTCTGGGCCATGGTTGGTGCATTCGGACTCCAGCTCGTGCTCACCTTCTTCTTCATGCCCGAGACAGCTTACAAGCGATCCATCGTCGACTCGGGCATCCCAGTGAGCTCTCACGTGGAGGGGGGTTCTGCTGCCGATGACAAGAAGGAGTGTGTATCTGAAGTTGAAAACAGAGCTTCAGTTTGTGGCAATGTACCTATTCCAGAGGCACATTCATTCATTTATGAACTCCGACCCTGGAGTGGCTATTACGACTCGTCAGGGTTCTGGTATAGGATCTTTGCACCTTTCAAAACGCTTGCTTCGCCCGTGGTTATTTGGGGCTGTTTTCAGTTGACCATTTGCATGAGCTGGTTGGTTCTGCTGGCGTCCACATTCTCGCAAATCTTTACTGGGCCTCCGTACAACTTCTCTGTTACTCAGGTTGGGTTGACGAATCTGGCGGCTTTCGTCGGTACCCTTATCGCGACCGCGCTGGCTGGTCTCGTGGTGGATGGACTGGCCACGTTTATGGCGAGGAGGAACGAGGGAATCTACGGTAAGTCGTTACTTATCCCGCTGACCAGAAATTCGGCCAGAACATCTGTGCTGACAGCTCCTTGTCGCAGAGCCTGAATTCCGTCTTCCAATCCTCGTTTTCCTGACTACACTTGGTGGCAGTGGCTTTTTCGGCTACGGCCAGAGCCTTGCAAACGCTGAGCCTTGGCCAATCCCTGTCATCGTCTGCCTGGGTATGATTGCCCTCGGAGTCCAGTTCGGTATCGTCGGAGTTGTATCCTACGTAGTCGACTCCCACCGCCGAGGGGCTGTTGAGGCATATGCAATGATGAGTTTCACCAAGAATGTCTTTGCCTTTGGCATGAGCTTCTATATGAACGACTGGATTGAGGAACAAGGTGTTAGGGATGCCTTCTTTGTGATTGGCGGTCTAACCATTGCCATTAGCTTGGCAACGATCCCTATGTATATCTACGGAAAGAGAGCACGAAGCTTTGCGTCTCGCCACGGGTTGCTTCTATAGTATCTGTAGTTTGTAAATTTATTCTTTAACGTATCATTGGTAATTGAGATAGCCCTCATCATTATGCCTTAAAATTCCCAAGTCATGGATGTGATGTCACTGGCAATCAGTGCTGATGAATATGCCCTCAATCAGTAACACAAAGATCACGTGCCCAGGTAATTATAAAGACCTACTTTATTCTTCCTCCTTTAATTTTCTCTCATCTCTGCTCCTCTATTATCGCACAAGCAACTCGCCAGATTTATTACTTGATCCTACCACCACCACCACGTCCTCACAACAATTTCGACGTGAGATCCAGTGTCGCCTGAACGCGCGCTTTCCCCTGATATCACTTTTATCACACTGCTTCTTCATGAATCAATTCAACGAACTACCATGGAGAATAAAGACGATGAAGCACCCAAACGACCGTCAGCCAAGGTCCCTTTCAATCCGTGGGCAACGCCCACCCGCCGCCATCAGAACATCTCAAACGAGAGTGGTGCAAGTGCTGGCCATAGCACTACTATAAGCACCAAGAACCCTCCTGTCCCTATCTCAGCAAAGTATCGATGCGCCTGGCAGACTATCCGCCCCCTACCCCATCGATGGTCGCGAACCAAGTTCCCTGCTAATGTCAACCCCTCGCCTTCTATTTTTTTTTAAAAGGTGTCGACGAAATTTTGAAGCGTCACAACATCGATTCCCGAGACACCACAGTCGAGTTCGAAATGAGAGAACAACAGGGCTTCCCAGATACAGCTCTACCTACATTGATCGTCATCTCGCCATGGTCTGAAGGACTCCGAGGTATTTGGGAATCAATCACCGCGGCCATTGCCAAGTCCACCAGCCCTGGCACTGAAATACAGGTGGAAATGATTGCACCAGAGCTGTATGAACGCATTTTCTATCACCCCTGGAGGAGGAGGGAAAAAAACTCAGGACCTTGATCCTAAGTGATGATAAGACTTAGGTAACTTAGCATAACTTTAGCATAACTTTAGCCTAAACTTAGGATACCTTTTGCTAAATTTATTCTGTCATCCTAAACTTAGGGTCCGGTGGATTGTGAACGCTCATTGCATACCAAGCGCTTGAAGCCAGAGGCTGCATATATATTGCCCATGATATGGTTCCCCTTGTCAAAGAATTCGATCTTTGCATCCTTCTCCTGAGAAAGAGACTGTCTTTCGGCTTCTAGCTTCGCCTGATCCTCCCTGGCCTCATTCATCGTCCTGGCAGGACTCTCGACTGACATGGCCTTCAATACACATTTAGGCTTCCAGCCACCCACGTCCGTCTTCCAAAGATCGCTGCGTTGCGAGCGTTCGACATGCTCAGATTTATTGTTCTTGGCTTTATTGAGGGCGGATGACATGGTAGTTGGTGAGGGCGTACTTTACCCATTCAGGGTTGGATTTTGTCTTGATCTCGATATAACAACCCATCGTTCCAACGGCGCAGGGTTTGGGTCTCTTGTCAGATCTGATAATAGTACCAGCCATACCTATATCATCTCCCACTAGGTTTCATCCGAGCTGTAGTTGACAGAGATGCAAATAGTAATAGGATTTGGGAAATGTGTTGATAGGGAACAGAGCGATTGTTGTCATTTTGCCCTTGGTTGCTTTGAACTGCTCCAGCCTTTCGTATACGTGCGCACGAATCTTTTCCAATGACTGTGAGATAAATCGGGCTGATCCTGGACAGGGCTATAGGATATGTGTCCATACAGCTCGGGTGCAATCATCTCCACCTTGCATTCCAGTGCTCGGGCTGGTGCCCCATAATCCATCAGAGGATCAGCGACAAGCCCTCGGACCTCAGAGTCAGCGAGAAACATCAATTGGGCTGTTCCCTGTGGCCGAATTTGTTTGTTTCCCTCCACGGTGTATTTACACTAGGAGATGCTTCCTGAGTCTGCTCTTATTCGAGCGACGATATGTCGATTAGAAGTAAAACGAACGCGACTTTCGGCACTGCTCTGTACAAATATGGATGCCTCCTATTGCCTGCCGCATTGTTGTTATTTAAGAAACATTGAGAGACAGAGAAGATTTAAATTGAACTAGATATAGAGTTCTCTGTTGCGCTCCATGTGTCCCGACTTGGTCTCCTCATGGATCTTCACCATCATCCTCAACAACTAGATGAAGCCTCAATGCTGATATGGCTCAATCCCATATAACTGCCATCGGGCCAACTCTCGTTGTCAGATCAAGCTTTCCGAAACTGTAGTTTCCAACAACACCATCTAGAAAGCCTGTCTTGGAGTCTCTTCTAAGGATAAAAAGATCGTTGGTAACTTGGTTTGCAACCGCAAGGAATTGATTGCGAGAATCAGGTGATAGTGAAAAGTGCCGAGGTATTTTGCCGTAGGTGCTGTTGAGACCCAAGAACTGCAGTGGCTTCTGGGAGTGTCCATCCAAAGAGTATACAGCAATGGTATCCACCTTATCAACTGATTCTGTGTTCCGGTTGCATACATACAAGAAGCGGTTGTCATGCGAAACAGAAAGTTCGGAAGCCAGATCGACGTTGTTGGGCTTTGTACGGTTGCTTGAATCATCGAGAGTAGATGCCCTCTGTAGATGAGTTATACGCAAGGTTTCGTTTAGGTCAAGGTGCTTGCCATGATCACCAACGGCGCCATTTTCAAGCGAGTAGACATTAACAGTGTTGTCGAGCTCGGAAACCAAAAACATGATTGTCTTCTCTCTGTTGACTTGAGAGAAGAGAATGTGGCGTGGACCCGTTCCTGGTAACAGTGTAATGGTCCGAATCTGTTCGACATGTTTCGCATCGCGTACTTGGTATATGTAAACACGATCCGCACCTCGGTCAGGTACTGCCATAATATTTCCGCAGGGACTGAAGACGGCGGCATGTGGATTGGCAATTTCCTGCGAATCTCCAGTTCCAGGGCCAGGATGTGTGAGGTTGTAGTGAAAGACCTTAGCAACGGGGCCAAAATTGCCAGGAGAAGTCAGTGGGAATATGGATACTGTAGAGCCGTCGCTGAAGCGTGAGTACGTCAGAAGTGTGAATCGTTACTGTAAATCTCTTGGCTCATTGCTTACATATTGGCTGAAGATAGTGTTTTTCCGTCTCTTGAAATGTCAAGGTAGACCCCGCCATCACCGTGAGATGCTACTGCATCATGTAGCTCAAGACGGCCATTAGGTAGGTTTCTGAAGGCGTAGATACCGCCACTCGTAGACGAGTTGTCAGGGAAATGTGTTCTCGAGACCGAGTACAGATATTCTCCTCTGCTGTGTAACCATCCTGGTTGATGCCCTGCCTGGGTAGTACCGACCAGTTGAATGCTTCTGTTTCTAGGTTCAGAGGGATTAAAGCCCAGTGTGAGTATACCTCGTTCTTGATGCGCGACGCGAAGAATATGAATTTGTGGTTTGGCCCATGCCCCATGGGCAAGAAGCATAATAACAAAGACTGTAAGTAAAAACATATTGTTTTTGTTAAGAATTTTAATTTTAATGTTGACGCAGATTTGCTGGAAGATTTAAGTGGAAAATAATAGCTTTTAAGTTCTTTTAACAACCTGGAATAACTTAACTATGTCTTGGGCGTTGTTGAGATATGCTAAATGCGATCGTGGCTTAGTATGACACAGTAAGCTTACGACGCAGAGTAATAGGTACAACATCTGTTTTTAAGCCTGCTGGCTTAACAAATCTATCAATGTGCCGCGTCAATGGTCCTACGGACTTATATTAATACCGGCGGATACATTCAACGTCAGCACACAGCATAGCACCTAGCCCACTTAAAAACAGTGACTTCACGCGGGATCCTACGGATACGGACTTGTCATGTTCCTTATCCGAACCACTACGAATCGAAAAATTCGGTTTGGTATGACAGAGTAAGCTTGACATCAATACGTACCCCCATAATCCGACGTGACTACTAGAACTTTATAATACATCTATGAGCTTTCGGTACAACCAAGGCATGGTTCATTGTCACCATTACCTACTGTAGGCAGTCGTGGTGGTAATTCGACGAAGACAACAGATCTTCCCCTTGCACGTCAAGCTGGACCTAAAATGTCTCGTCAACTTCACTCATCGGGTGCCCCTCCGCGGACGCTAGGTCCTGCAATGCTGGCGATATTATCCGCGCTCGCTGGGTCTCCGGTAAAGGTCTTGATGTAGAGATAGGCGATGGAGGTGAATTCCGAAACTTTGCATTGTGAATGGTGCCTTGGGCTAAAAGTTCGAGTCTGGCGTAGTGGTACAGAGGAATCTCCTCTTCAGGGATTCCTATATGTTCCAGAGAGAAGAGTATCCTGTCAACATAAAATGTCGAGTCTAATTCACCATTCGTCGACTCCGAGGCCACTTGGCTTCTGTGCACAGGCTGTGTAGACTTGGAGGTGCTCGGTGAATTGTAACAGTTATTTAGTCATAAGCATCGCTTCTATGCGCCTTGTTGGGTGTGGGCATTGGAGAGGGAGCAATGGATGCTCGACGGGGAACATTTTCAGCATTTCTGGCAAGTAATTGCATTCCAGTCCTCTTCTGAAGCAAGTAAGTAAGCTACATGCAAACATTGAATTCTATTCGTGGGAAAGGCGTTTGCATACGCTGCATAATGTGTACGCCTTATCTTCCGGGTGACTTTCTGTGACTGCTAAGCATCATAGCACCAGGGAGAATGGTTAGCTTTAACTATCTCAAACAACACACTTTCCAGGCTCTATATTTATCACACATGCTAAGATATTTCGTCAGGCGTGTACTGTCTGTAACGCTTGAAGGGAAAGACGTTATGGATTACTAGAATAGTCTTGAGAATCATGAGCGCATTGATAATGGTTAACAGGTAAGGTAGGGAGAGGTTAATCAACAACTTGGGAAATGCGGGGAAATTTGTTTTTCCGTAGTATTCGGTCAAGCCTCTTGCTTATCTTATCTCCCTGCCTGTAAGCGAATCTGCCTTGTCTGCCTCTCAGCGTAAGCCCCAATGTGTAACCAATATCGCAGCACCAGAATAAAAGTCAGCACTTCCCTGCCACCTTACCCCGCTGGTCCCTTCATCATTCTCTTTAAAACCTCATCATAACAATATGGGTGACCCATTATCTGCTGCCAGTGGCGTCGCTGGTCTCATTTCACTTGGCCTTACTGTTTGCGACGGCCTTCACACCTACTTCGGTGCAATCAGAGCCAGAAAGGATGATATCGCAAGTGCAATTCAGAGTCTTGCCCTCTTAAAATTCCATGTCTTCGCTGTTCAATCCAGTGCATCAAAGCTTGGTCATCGTCATTCTCCAGCCATCGATGGCCTACAGCTAAGCTTGATAAATTGCGAAACGCAGCTTAAATGTCTCGACTCACTGCTGGACGAGTTAATGCCGTTCGAGTATCAATCACGGGCCAAGGAGATTTGGAGACGACAGAAACTGATTGCGCGATATCCCTTTGATCGCAAGAAGCTGGTGCAAGTCGAAGAGTATCTTTCGCGAGCCAACTCTACCATGAGTAACTTTATACAGGCCCTCAACCTGTAAGTTATCTCCAGCGATACCTAAGGGTTTATTCATACTGAACACAAACAGCGATATAAACATTCGGATGATGGACAGCTTGGATGCTTTCAAAGTATCTCTGCAAGCACTTGACGTCAACACTCAGACCACGTTGAAGACGATCGCCACCAGACTCGAAGCCATTGGCCCTGGAGTGGAAACTAGCACCACAGAACCTGCTATTGTCAACAGTAGTAGTGTCGTCTTGCACCAGGTCGCCGTGGGCCCCGCAGAGAGGAACACCTCGCTGAATCTGAAAGAGGCATCTTTAGAAGACCTTACCAAAGCCCGGTTCAAGCCTGGCTATCTGCAGAATGCTGAGCTCGAGCGAAGGCTTTGCAACAAGCTGGCAATGATGGATTGTACCTGCGGAGTTTCAAATGGGCAGTTTAGTCGCCGTCCTGCGAGTCACATGTACCGATTCTGGGGGGGTCTGACCGTCTCAAGGCAAGGAGACGTACGACTAAACCATCGCCCTGGGTGTATTTTCTTCCAGAGGTCCAGTAGGAACGTTTCAAGGACCTCACTGACTTATACCGGGCTTCTGTCCTTTTTTTCGCGGTCCTTCACGGTTTCCTTATCGCAAGAATACCCCGCCGGACCATATAGCGTGTCTTTTGGACTGCAGCCCTGCAATATCGTCGAGACCAGCCCAGCTTTACAACTTTTTGATATGCGATCAGAAGAATTCTATGATATATTCGATCAGAACTTAAGTAGCCTTGGTCCGAGTCATATAGTGGATAACTTCATCCAAGAGCTGAGACATATCTACATGTCCAGGAAGGGATCACCTTTTGATGTCGATGAAGGGGCGGTAATAATATTGCTCATAAGTGGTTGAAGGTAGGTCAGATTCTTTTTTTATCCATCCGGCCTTTCATGACTTCGATCTAACGACCTTTGAAGGCTTGCTTGGGCTATTTCAGGTACGAGGAAGAATCGAAGTCCAGCGACATGGTCGATGCCATTTGCAAGATGCTGACATACCTGGCCGATATTGGTGTTCCCATCACTGCATCCAATTTTAGTCAATCGTGAGTAGCAGGCCATCCTGAATCCCGTTCCAGTCCTAACATAAGTAGTAACGTCTTAACCCTATCGATAAAGACATTTCACAACTTCTGGATACTACCGAGGATTCATAAGATGATCGTGAATCATGATCCAGGGTATTACTCCGCAGATGTTGCTCATAGTGGGCGACTGTCCGCAGGTCTGGACTACGAAAATGGAGAGCGATGGGTAAGGCATTTAACTGTCTTGTGTGACCATCCCGAAATATGCGAAGGTTATTATTAATGCTTCTTCATTTTCGCTTTCGCTCATAATACTAATATTAAAACGCAGACATCGGATTCTCAGAGCTCTTTCTAGCTGCAATTGAGAAGGATAGTGGAAGACTTCGCAAGATCCTGGCGAGACAGGGCTATGCTTTGGATATTTCCGAAACTGACTTATACGGGCGCAATATTCTCCATGTGAGCAGCAACTGGCCAGATGGACTCAGACTTCTTTTACAACGACAAGATGTTCTTCCCTTACTAGACATGACCGTAGGGCCATTTCCTTCTCTCAAGCCTCTGGATTATGCTTTATTCTACAGCAGAGTCTCCTGCAATGGTCCAAACCAGTGGACTGACTGTAATAACTGCACTTGCTCTGCTACTGTTCAACTTCTTCTCGAAGCCGACTGCAACGTCACAGTCGGATATGGGCGCCCTGAAACGCTGACTGGTTGCTCGTTGAAGGCTCGAAAATTGTTTTTTGCGCACCTCAAAGACAGACGTCAGCGATTACAGAATATTGCTACTAGCATCCTTCCCAAAGAAACTTTGCGCAAATATGGAGTAGCCGAAAACTCCTTACCTGACAAGACTGCCACCATGTTGTGGAATGAACTGCAGAATTCCTCACCGTTTAAAGATAAGCATACTTTGGCAACCTCAGCTGTTGTCGATGACTGGCTTAACACTGATAAGCGGAAGTAACATTAAAACCCTGATCTCGGATGTACCATCGCGTCTGCAACTCACAGCTCGGTGCAGGAGGTCTTTAGCCACTTACAACATGTCTCGCTTTTATGGAGATAGGATTTATATGGACCCCTCGACTTGGCTGACACTTTGGGATGTCCTATCATGACTTCGGGGAACTAGCGGAGCTGACGGGGCAAAGGGCGCTTAAAAGTTCGTTGCAGATAAGTCGATGAGTCTTTTCGGGTAATTGCAGTTACCAATACTGCCGTTACCCTATCTAATCTCAGAGAGAAAGAGCAGGTTGATTGACTATTGTAGGTAGTATATAGTTAAGATTTCTATCTCCTCGTCTAGTTATACTCTTTCTTAGGTATAGACCTTATTCTTACCAGTTGCCATGAAACAATCCATTGCAAATATTATACTTAGGCTAAGGGGCGCCTTAGCCTCCTCTCTACCTGTCCAACTCCATACTAGAGGGGCCCCAACTTCTCACTTGACGAATATCTACGTTAAGTTTGATCAAGCATCGGAGGGTCCTTTGTCATTCACCTATAGTCTTTGTAACAGCAAGTCTCATTCTGAGTCACACTATACGATAGCTGTCACCGAGAGCAAAGGTGTCTCTCGATTAATCTGGATAATCCCAGAGGATTCACAGGACAATGGATGTATCTCAGCATGGACAGAAGACAATGTTCTCGTGGGACGAAGTGAGCCCCAAAGACTTCATCGTGTCAGGCGTCAGAATATTCAGAAGCGGGCAACAGGTGAGTGAGATTCCTTTTCTTATGGTTGCAGGCTGACAGCAAGGTGACAGATCCAATCCTTATGAATGCCGAGAATGGTATCGATACACTGGGACCATGGTTCGACGGCGTTGAGCGTCTCTCCAAGACCGGCCTCACCGCACTTGATGCCGACGCTGCCAAGGAGAAGCACGTTGCAATTGTTGGCGCGGGTATGTCAGGCTTGATGACCTATCTGGTTCTCTTACAAGCGGGTATGACCAACATCAGTATCATCGAAGCAGGTAATCGACTTGGTGGCCGTGTTCATACCAAGTATCTCACCGGCGGACCTTTTGACTATTCTTATCAAGAAATGGGACCCATGCGATTCCCTTCTACTTACAAGAGTCCTGGGACCAACGAGACAATGAATATCACGGACCATCAGCTGGTGTTTCAACTCGCAGAAGAGATAAATAAGCTCAACAACCACAATAAGAATCTTAGTGTTAACTTCATTCCTTGGATCCAGAGTAGCCTCAATGGGCTTTCATACAAGAACGAGTTCAGGCTACCAAGCGGACTGCCGCCAACATTAGCGGAAATTGCAAGTAATGCATCACTCAGTCCTGCAAGCGTCAATGACCCTATGACCCAAGACCTCCGGACCAAGGTTGATACATTCATGCCTGGATCGGAGTTCAGCACTCTTATGGCAAAGAACATGTTTAAAGCTCATAAGCAGTGGCTCGAAACCGGTCTCAATGGTCTTGGTGGTGATCAATAATCTGAATACGCCTTCATGGTCAACTACCTGAAGGGCAGCCTCAATAGCACCGACATGAATGGTGGTTGGTCTGCTTCCAGCTTTTGGGACTCATTATATGAGGGAATGTATTTCTCACCCGCCAGCTACAAGACTATCGATGGAGGTCTCAACAGGCTTCCTTTATCCTTCCATCCTCTTGTCGACAACATTACAACAATGGAGCGCAAAATTGAGCGTGTCAGGTATAGCGAGACAGAGGAAAAGGTCACATTGCAATGGCGCAAGGAGTACAACGACACAACATTCCAGAACTCAACCTTCGACTACGCTGTCATCGCAGTACCCTTCTCCGTCGTCCGCAGGTGGCGTCTCCCCAAGCTCCCCGCGACTATCTCCAACGCCATCAAGGAGTTGAACTATGGGTCTGCCTGCAAGGTCGCGCTCGAGTTCTCTGAGCGCTTCTGGGAACACTACGAGAACCCAATTTATGGCGGTTGCAGTACAACTACGGATATTCCAGGCATTGGCAGTATCTGCTATCCATCCTACAACTTGAATGGTACTGGCCCTGCCACTATTCTGGCAAGCTACATCAGCGGTGACATGGGAGTTCGGTTGGCAAGCATGTCCGAAGAAGATCACGTCCAGATGGTCCTTGACGCCATGGTTGAGATTCACGGAGAGTTCACTCGAGATCTTTATACCGGGAAGTATAACAGAAGATGTTGGGCGCTTGACCCTCTTGAGTCTGGAAGTTGGGCCAGCCCAACTGCGGGACAGCATTCGCTCTACATACCCGAATACTTCAAGACATACAACAAGGTAGGCGGTGTAGTGGTCTTTAAGAGTCATTTCTCTGACGATTTGAGTAGATGATTTTTGTCGGCGAGCATACCTCGTACACTCACGCTTGGATCGCCTCGGCTTTAGACTCGGGTATTCGTGGCGCAGTCCAGCTCTTACTAGGTATGTATGAGTATTGATAGTGTAGTCATTCATTGTTACTAACGAAATACAGAACTTGGGCTCGTTGACGAGGCAAAGCACGCGGTGGAGAAGTGGATGGCGAGATGGATTGAAGTGGTAAGACAGTTTGACCTTGTTGAACGTAACATGACTGACATTTCGGGATATAGTAAGCGACTGTATACGCTCTTATCGGGACAAAAGACGTTCACGTGAAACATTCGGTAGCACTCATGATAAGAGGCTATTTCACGTTTGTCAAAATGTTTGTCAAGCGACGCGGGCCTTGCCGGGTTATGTACTCCGTAATTTGGCAAACAGTATCCATCAGCTGCCAAGCTTTGTTATACGCGTATCCCGATGTTTCCGCATTTCGAATACGGTATAGCCAATCAGAGTAAATAAAAGGTCGGCTCATTTCTGTACTAACGGAACGCTCCGGTATATTAAGCGAGAGTCAGGCGACCTTTCCCGTGCAACACTGAGACGCTTGGCTTGCTGTAGAAACTGTCAATCTGATAAATAATTCCGGACTAATGATCTAAGTATGGAGGGGGTTGGGCTGCAGCAAAACTTGTTGCCGTACTTAACCTATATCCATATGAAGATAGCTACTATATCCTATGTATCGTGATTAATTCGAACAATGAAATTCTCAATGCGTCTCCATGTTGATAGTGTCTATATGGTTGCTGCAAACATGGTGTTTCCTCTGCACAGCTCCTGTTTCTCGAGCGTTCCTTTTACTCTGGGTAAGTTCATTCACAAGCCAGTCTCAGCATGCCCGTCAATATCAACCCTTCCGCTCTTCATTCTCATGGCAATCGACACGATGGTGTACATGGACTGTGTGATAAATACCAATGCCCAATGCTAACCCTGAGTACTGTACCCTCACGTGGCATAATCGCGATTGTCCTTCCACAGAATGGGGTTCAAATGATCAATTTTCTGTCGGTCATGAATGCATGTCGGACGTTACCTGTCATTTTCCATGTGCCAATGACCTCTGCTGCAACACGAAAGCTGCCCAATGGTGCGAGTGATTATTTCACTGTTAGTTTCACCTCGGCGTGCTGTTTTGTGCACCAACCACTGACGGGGGTACTTGGTATTTATGCTTCAACTGAGGTTAATCATCCATCTGAGTTATTGTAATTGCTAACCAGGTCATTAAAATGGGATGAAACAGGCCTTGACATCAAGATCTACTGCAAATTTGTCATGTGCAGAAAAGGACAGCTTGGTTTAAACGGTTCTAGAGATCTCGTTAAATAAGTGGAGCCAGAGATTCATAAGAATGACAACTAAGTGCTCAACGGTGAAGAGCAAAAACAACCCGATACACGACCACGAGGGAGTAACTGGGCACAACGTCCGATAAGGACCGGTTATTAAATAAACGGCATAAATACGATTTATAACAAAAGTCGTACAATGCTTACGCCTGGAGTAGGATCTACCCGGAACTACCGGGAGTCACGTGACGCTAGTATCCCAAATTCGATTACGTGTAAAATTTCCATGCGCTCAGCCCCTTACTACGTATTCTCATTGTGCACAACAATCGCTCGCATCGCCGCTCCCTTCACCGCATAATGGCTGAGAAAACCGCCCAGCAGCAACCGCCATCGCCAGTGCGGTCTGGCATGAGACATAACGAGGATATCCGCTGCATCGTGTCTACCATTCTTTTTTTCCTCGTCTTTGTGATTACTTGGCACTATTTCTCATCGCCGTTGGCGGGAGGCTGGGTTTCGCTTACACTATGGTTGTCGCTCTTCCAGCTGTCCTTTATGGGCGCTGTGACAACGCATAATGCGATTCACTTGCCTGTCTTCTGGAGTAGGAGCTGGAACAACTTCTACCAGATTTGCTTGTCTCTTCAGTACGGCGGCGCTGTTACCGTCTTCATCCCAGGTCACAATCTGTCCCATCACAAATACCCTCAGCAAGCAAGAGATGTCAGTAAGTAGCAGCTTACGTCCTTCCTATTCAGACTCAATCGTCTGACAGGAAATTAAATACCTCAACTTCTCCACATATGACATTGCTGACCGCATAAACAGTGCGCACCACTAAAGTCCGATATAGCTGGAACCTCTTGAACGGTCTCTTGTTTTTCTGGCACGTTGTTCTGTCGGGAAACAAGGATGATAAGTTGTACTTTGAGGCCCAGGCCCGTCTTAATCGACCTATCGTGAGGCAGCGCCGCCGAGAAGAGATTGCCGTCTGGGGTACTACTGCCGTGCTCATCTTGATCGATTGGCGTCGATGGATCTGGTTTGCGCTTTTGCCTCAGTTCTATGCAAAGTACTGCATCCTCTCATTGAACTTCCTTCAGCACGACGGCTGCGACATGAGCTCCAAGTACAATTTTGCGCGCAACTTTACTGGCAAAACGATCAATTACTTGTGCTTCAACAATGGCTACCATACCGTGCACCATCTATACCCTGGTCTGCATTGGTCTGTTCTGCCGGAGAAGCATCAAGAACTTATCGGGCCGCATATCGCCGAGAGCCTTGAGAGCTCCGACATGTTAGTTTACATTTGGAAGAGCTTTATTTATCCTGGCCTTCGTGTTGACTATACAGGCCGGCCGCTTGTGATTACAAAGGAGGAAAACGAGATGCCTGACGAGCCTTGGTTTTACGATGGGTCAGAGACTTTCTCAAACACAAAGGAATACCTTTCCCAGGGTATGAAATGATTGCATAATGTCTGAGCGAGACTTGTAAAATACAATACTTGGAGCCTATACATACTATAGATATAGATACCAAAAGCGATGTTGCCTGTGAGATATTACCATTGGTATCTCGGGGATTGACTAATGTTAGAAGAAATAGAAATGATCAGTAAAAAGACGTTATTAAACACATAGTCTACTAACTTGGCGAGATTCATTAGTGTATTCTGCCTTGGTCTGGCTACCTGTAGATCTGACCTAACGGAAACCCCACTCTTCGAATGGTACTGGTGCTAGACAATCACCACGTGATGATATCTCTACGAACCTGAGGTGTTTACGTTGTACTAGGCTTAGTAATTAAATCATAACAGTTTTAACATCTTTCTTTAACTATATAATATCTACTCTGTAATTTTCTAAGTATTTATTCCTCGATTTGTAATAACAGAGCTCAATGCTACTGTATATAAATATCCTCCTACTCTATCTTTTAGTTAGTGCGCTTCTAAAGCGCGCTCTTTAATGTCCTAATAATCATAAAGATAAAATCGCACTATACTTAATTAGCCGCTCTGTTTTTATAATTTAATAGCTCTCTTAGATAGCCCTGGCTAGTTATGTAGTCGGCTAGATAAAGCCAGGTTTATATAAGGACTTTTATAAGCTAAGTAAATGCTCTGTAAGCATTTTAAGGGATTGTTTACGTTTTGCTTCTCCATTTGCTATCTCTAGATCATTGCAGATACGAATCAGATCGAGAACGGGCTTGGGGAGCTGAAGTATAGCAGCAGAATGAAAGCCAATGACGATGCAAGAACGCCACAGCGGCATCAGTCAGACAGAGGCGCTGATCCTCACCGATAACACCTGACAGGGATTGGACTTGGTAGATGCGGAAGGGGCAAGATTTGGGCCGCTTCGACTACATAGCTTATTAGTGCAAATAGTATATGGAAGTGATTGACACAAGCTCTTGACGCTGCTGCCCAAGCACTGGATGGAAGTTGCCAGGTGGCTGCATAAGGTGGATCTAAGGTTCAAATAGTTCGTGTACATCACCCCGCCTTCCCGCCTTATTACGTAGTACGGGTTGAGATCGCAAGGCAATCTTGTATAGAGTTAAATATTCTCTTTCTCAACCCCTCTTTCTCTTGTTGCAGGCCTCACAGCTATCTCTAGTATTTATTTCAGGCTATCTCCCTTTCCATTGACCAAGATCTGGCGTTTGAGAGATAATAACCTGCTTGAGTATTACTCTGTAAATCAGTCAGTATGGGTGGCCGGCACCGCTTTGAGAGGCTCAAGAAACTTTTCAATGCAAAAGACGAGAAAGGAGCGAAAGAAGAGCCCAGCGCGGCTTCATCACCAGTCGAACGTCCACGCCCGCCCAAGGATCCCGATACAATTACAGATCCCCAACCACCTCCCGTCGACAGCAAACTGCCTCCTGCCGGCAACGAATCAAAGAAAGAAAACAAAGAGAGTAAGCTCCAAGAGCAATTGTGGAATGATGCTTATGATGGGCTCCTAAAGAGTGAGAATAAGTACATCGCCCAATATGAAGAGATTCTTGTGTCAGAGCTCAAGAAGGACAACCCCAATGGCGACCCAGTCTCACTTGGGAGCTCCCACGAGGAGCGGTGGCGTAACATGCAACGCCTCGTTCAGATTGGCCTGTCCAAGACTGAAAAGGAAGCCAAGATCTACGAGAAGGTCAACGATGGATTGGAACTCTTTGGCACAGTGAGAGCTCTTGTTGAACCAGCCGTATCCGCTGTTCCGCAAGCTGCGATCCCGTGGGTAGGAGTTTGCTTCATCCTTGAAGTGATTTCAAACCCCGCGAAGCAGCCAGGCGTCCATCGCGCGGGACTCCAGCATGTTCTTTCGCGTGTCAATTGGTACTGGAACCTTGCAGAACTTCTCCTTGAAGACAATCTGAAGTCCAAGGAAGACGTTGAAGAGACCGCGTTGACAAAACTACGACTTGAGCTCCAGCCACTTGTGCTTGATCTGTATCAGAAGTTTCTTTCTTACCTGATAGAGAGCGTGTGCTACTTTCAGAAGAACCGGGCCACTGCGTTCCTGAAGAGTGTGGTCAATATAGACTACTGGAGTGGCAAACTCAAAGACATTGAGGCCTCGGAAAAGAAGTTTGATCAGCATTCTCAACAATACAATACGACAGAATCCCGCGACAGGCTCAAGACTCTGATTATTGGCGTCAAAAGCATTGAGAAGGCTATCGATCGCCAGACAGAGCAGCAAAAGAAGCTGAATGAGGATGAAAGCAACAAACTATGTCTTCGGGCTCTCTACACAACTAATCCACTTTATGACAAGGAGCGGATTGAAGAAGAGAAGGGTGGACTTTTGTCTCATTGCTATTCGTGGATTTTCCTTACTGAGGGCTTCCAGACTTGGCAACAAGACCCTGATTGCAGACTGCTCTGGATCAAAGGGGACCCGGGGAAAGGCAAGACAATGCTCCTTTGTGGTATCATAGATCGCCTTGACGAGACGACACCGGGATTGATTTCATGCTTCTTCTGCCAGGCCACGAGGAATCATCAGAATAGTGCCACAGCTGTTATTCGGGGGATAATCTGGAGTCTTGCCCATCAGCATCCGGCTTTAGTATCCCATGTGCGCAGTGAGTTTGACAGCGCAGGGGAACAGGCGTTCAACGGACCAAACAATTGGGAAATTCTGTCGTCGATCTTGAGGAGGATGATATCGGACAGCAGCAATCGAGTCCCTGAGGGTACCACTATGGTCATCGACGCCCTTGACGAATGCACCAAAGACAACAAGAAGCTCCTTGATCTGATTGTGGACTTTTGTGCTAATGCGAAATCTCCAGTAAGGTGGATTGTTTCGAGTCGTAACTGGGTGGAGTTTCAAGACGCTTTTACGAAGAAAACAATTGCCTCACAGCGAGTCATTGTGTCTCTCGAAGATAGCGAGGAAGCCAAGGAATCGATTGATAATGCTGTTGATGCATTTATCGAGTACAAGGTAAGAGAGCTCGAGACAGTCAAGGAGATCAAGCTCGAACCCGAGGTTCATAAAATCTTGGCCGAGAAGTCAAGTAGTACCTTTCTCTGGGTGGCTTTGGCCTGTCAGAAATTGCTTAGTAGCGATATTGATGATTGGCAAATCCTCGATACATTGAAGGGATTTCCATCTGGCCTGAAAGACCTTTATAGGCGCATACTGCAGGAGGTTAAGGATTCCTCTCATGCATCGCAATGCAGGGACATCTTAGCAGTTACCGCTCTTGTGCACCGTCCTCTATCATTGGGAGAACTGTCGTCCAGTGCCCAGTCCCTCTCTCAGCATTCGAACAGACTTGATGCCCTGAAGAAACAAGTCTTGCGTTGCAAAGGATTTCTGGTTGTCACAGGAGATGTGGTCTCGTTTATGCATCAATCCGCCAAAGACTTCCTGTTGGAAGACGAACCTGCAAGGGAGTTCATATGGGATGCTGAGGAGGAGGAAGAGTTGTCAGAAAGCATTTTGCGATGTCATCACAGTATCCTGAACGCAATGTTGGAGACTATGAAGAAGACGCTCAAGTACGACATTTATGATCTTAAGGCACCAGGTGCAGATGTATTATACCTTGAACGGAAGGATGCTTCGGACCCCCTTTCTGCGGTAAAGTATGCGTGTTGCTACTGGGCCGATCACATTTCGGTATTCGACGACAAAACAGCGTTTGCTACCCTCGACTTCCTCAAAACGTCAGTGCTCTACTGGCTAGAGGCCTGTTCGCTACTTGAAAAGGTGCCCATCGCACTGCTGGCAATTCAAAGGCTGAAATACCTCGCGGTATGTCCCCATTCTGTATGTCCTGCGTGCCTTTTCTAATGGAGTCCCAGCTTGGCACAGAACATCACGAATTGATTAGCGTCCTGCGAGACGTCAATCGGTTCGCTCTGTATTTCAAAGGTGCAATCGAACAGTTCCCTTTACAAACTTATGCATCCGGGCTTTTCTTCAGCCCTAGAACTTCGTTGGCAAGACAGGCTTTCAAACAACATACTATCGAGACGGCATGGCTTGATCTACCCATTTCAGAAGACTGGAGTGCTTGTGTTCAGACACTGGAAGGCCATACATCTACAGTATCCAACATGGCCTTCTCGGGCAACGGCCAATGGTTAGCATCGACCTCTTATGATTACACAATCAGGATCTGGGACGTGGCGACGGGTGTTTGTCTACAGACTATAAACAGCCCTTATGTAGAGGTGCATGCAGTTGCATTTTCTAGTGACAGTTCTTGCCTTGCGTCAGCATCTGAAATCTGCACGATCGACTTTTGGGATACTAAGTCAGAGGAATTCATCAAAACTCAAACGATCGATACTCAGGGGACTGTTATTATTGGTCTTACTTTCTCCCCGGATGATGAATGGCTCGCCTCTTGGTCTTGTGAGCCCAAGATTCAGATTCGGAATGCTAAAACGGGCGATTGCATTTACAATGTTACAGTTGAGCAACGACTTCCGATCGGACCAGAAATTCGGTTTTCCTTCTCATCTGACAGCCAGCGTATCTTACTTGGCTCAGAACAACCTGGCATCCGGGATATCGTTGGCTGCAAATGGACCGAGTACCCTGAGATTCATCCAGAACGGCTTTTAACATCAGCTTTCTCTTCAGACGGAACATGGGTGGGACACGCCTTTGGCGAGCACGGTCATTCGATTTGGAGATTTTCAGAGGCAGGCTCCCATCGAGTGGTAGATTTACTAAGAGATGACGGGTACGCGCTACCGTCCTCAGGCCAATATCCAGCTGGGAGACCCATGCCAACATCGCAGAGACCGTCGGCCATTTCAAATGACGGTAAACAAGTTGCAACTTGCACTGAACACCTCTTCCGGCTCGCCATAGCTGACGCCACTACTGGAGCCGTTGCATTTGCAGAACCCCGAACTTCAACAGAGGCTGGAGGTGGTCTTCCAATGGCAATGGCCTGGTCAGCCGATAGCCAGTGGCTCGCTGTAGGAGGAGTTGGAGCTAATGGCCAGATTGGAATATGGGATCCCAAGGCGATCAAAGATGGCAGCGGGACGAATGAAGTTCGCAAACGCATACAAGCCATGGTATTTTCTCAAGATGGTCAGAGGTTTGCCTCAGCCTCCGAAGACGGCAATATCGAGATCGTGGACATGGCACGTCCTGGCAAGAGTTTGCTTACACTTGAGGGCCACGCTTCTCCTGTCTATGCGGTAATATTTTCCCCACCAGGAAAGATGCTTGCAACCCAGTGCGCGTTCCTGGTCAAAATCTGGAACATCGAAGTATCGGGGGAGTGCGTACACACATTTCAGGCAGGTCAAATAGACCTTCGACTCGCTACGACATTTCACTGGTCCATGGCGTTTTCAGCAGATGACTCACAATTCGCATTCTGTCAAGGAGAGCATATCATTGAAGTTCATGACCTGGCAGATCAGAGCGTATATGAACTTGAACTGGAACATGTTTCCTGCCTAGTATTCTCACCTGGTCACCTTTCTCTGGCCGCTGGAGATATGCATGGTAATGTTAAAGTCTGGGACTTGCGAGCCAAGGACGCCCCGAAGTGGATCTTCGAATCTGATGGCTCGTCACTTGCCATTGCCTATTCATCTGATGGAGAATTGCTTGCACAGGCAACCTCGACAGGGGAGATTTCTCTTTGGCAAATCGCAACAGAAAGCTGCCTCTTGAAACTCAAGACTGAGTGGCAGATTGAACAATTATCTTTCAGCCCTGATAATAGATCGCTCATGACTGATCATGGCCGTTTGATACCAGACTACTGGCCTTCTGACAATGACACTCAGACCGATGGCATCCGAAACATTGATGATCAAAACGAATCATCGAATATACCGTTTACCATTCAAGGCTATGGAATAGGCTTTGACGAAGCCTGGCTGACAAAGGACGGCGAGAGAATTGTTTGGTTGCCACCTGAGCATAGGCCGAGGTCAAAAGCACTTGTCATGGATTTGGTAATTGCTATACGCAACAGCTCTAATGAGTTAATAATGTTTTGTTTTTGTAATTAATGCTGTTAGGTATTGCCTATATATTGATCAATATAGGTAGAGCTAGTTAAAATAATTAACTATATGCTAGAGGGTATTGTGTATACGCCAAGTTGTTATGTTTGCAAGGCCTTGGGAACACTGCATTTTAGCTTTGGCTCTGGTGTCAGCTTGGGATTGGGGTATTGCCGGCTGCTTGAGGCTTCTTATTACCACCAATTCGCCGAGGTGCAGAACAGTTCATAAGGTTCCTCTTCTCGCCTGTCTTTCTGCTACCCTTATTAATATTCCTGAGGCCTCTCAAACCGCGACGACTTGAGATTTAATAAAATAAAATAACTAGTCTAGCTTAATTAATGTTAGTGTTAAGCTGTAAACAGCAAAACGCTCTCTAATTGGTCAGATTGAACCCACTGCGCGATTTCCATAGCTTAATAAGGTCAAACCGACCGCTACCTTCAATTAAAGAAAATAAGGCTCTTTTAATTAATACTAGAATGCTTATTGTAACTAATCTACACTTTATATAATAGTTATAAGCCTAGATAGGAAGTAATTCCTAGTAACTTCTACTGCATAACTAATAGCATTTTAGTAATTTCTTAATTCTTTTTAAATTCTAATTCTTTAAATCTTTAAATTAAGCCTTAAAACCCTTATATATAACTTTACTATATAAAAATCCCTTAACCCTTTAAATAAATATACTAAATTAAGGTTTAATATATTACTAATATTTAAGTATAAGATTAAATGCTATTTTTTTTTTATAGCTTTAACCCAGTAACAACTAATAAATAGGATCCAGGTATTTTAATAAGCTATAGAAGTATTAACAATAAAGTCTCTGGCTAGACTGAAGTCTTAATAAACTTAATTAATAAGGTTACCTTTAGGCTATAGCATCTTAAGTAACTCTAATTATAATAAATATATTACCTAACTAGCTAAAGAGCTTTAAAAAGCCTAGCTAAATCTGTAACTCCTCTATGACTTTAACCTTTTCTAATCTATCTATCCCTTAAAGATACTTATCTTAATAATTATAAAATTGTTAAGAAACTAATTAAGCTTATCTGCAAGTTCTTTACCCTAACTGCTTCATTTAATTAAAAATGCTAACCTTAATTACAGTTAAGATATTAAACCTAAATAACTAGTAACTAGCAACTATTAATTAACTAAATATATAAATATTACCTCTACTTAGCTATAACCTAGAAATTAGTAATAAGGAGATTGTAAACCTTATTAAAGGTATAACCCCTAGCGCTAAGACCTAGGTATAAAAGCTAGTAAGAAAGGCATCTATAGTTACCTGCAATTATTAGATAGATACCTAGTTACTTAACCTAATTATCTTTAAGTATAAGATACTTTGCTGCCTAGACTTTAATTCTAGTTCTATCTAAAGGTAGTACTAAACTAAAATACTATTCTTAAGAATTAAGCAGTAATATGCTAATACCTTAAGTCTAATAATAGATAATTAAATTATTAACTTAAGGAGTAAGTATAGCTTATAGATTATAACTATTATTAATCTTATAACTGTAATCTATATTAACCTTTAAGTAGGCTTTTTATAAGTAGTATTTAGAGTTTATATATAATAGAATTGCCTAGAAAATTCTATAAAGTTAATTGTATAGGATAAAAAAAATTCTATGTGTAAGAAAGAGTTTACACCTAAAAGTTAAAGAGTCTTTTAGTAGGTAAAATGAAGCTGTAGTTAATTAAATAGAATTTGCCTAACTAAGCACATTTGCCCTATAAAATGATAACTAATGCTAAGGCAATAAACAGTAGTATTAACAGTAATTCAATAAAGGGATTAAATGCTATAATATTATAAATCTTAAAGCTTAATATTATATAAAGTATTTATATATATATTATATATTTATAAGGCATTAAAAATTAAATTAAATAGATATTAAAGCTTTAAGTAAATGCTATATTACTTAAAATCTAGAAATATATTAACTTAAAGGGAGAAAATAATAATAATAATATCTTTAAATATCTAAAGGTATAAAACTAAAATAACTTTAAAAAGGAAGTTATTAATAATAATAATAACCTTAAGAAGAAAACCTTAAGTTTATAAATTATACTTTATAATATTATAACTAAGTACTTTAAATAAAATCTTTATAATTATAAAGAATATAAAGCTAAAAAATAAGCTTTAAGAGATTAAATAAATAAAATAGTTAAAGATCTAACTTATAACTATATACTATATAACCTTAAAAAGTAATATATTACTAAGTTATACTTTACTAAAAAGCTTATATAAAAGATTAAGAAGTAATTTACTTTTAGTAATATTTAAGTATAAAGCTTACTATATATAAAGTATTATAAAGTGTTTTATTAAGTAAATTATATAAATATAAGATTAATAGTTTAGTATAAACGCTAGAATAGCTTCTATAAATGCACTTTAGCCTATAACCTTAATAAGGTTTAAGGAGATATAGCTATTATAGATTTTCTTAAAGTAGTTAGTTAGTAATTTAAACTACTATAAGCAAGAAATAAGCTTAATAAGTATACTATTAATATAGCTAATAGTCTTTTAACTTAAACTAAGCTTAGTAAAATAATAATAACTAAAATAGAAAGAGAAAAGACTTAAGTAAAGCTTATTAATATAATAAATAAGTTTTAAGTAATTATAAGAAATAACCTATTTAAAAAGAAAGGTATTACATTTACTACCTAGAATATATAATCTACTAATATAAGTAATAGCTATAACTGCTTATATTAAAATAGAAATAATTCCTTAAGATATAAGTAAAAGCTTATAAAGTACAGGTTAATTATATATATATTTTCTAGTAAAAGATACTTAAAGTAGAAGTGCTATTTAGGTAAAAAGTACTATATAATTATCTATAAAGAGGTTATAAAGCTAAAGTAAAAAGAACTTAAAGAGTAACTAGTAAAGAAAAGTATTAAGCTTAATAGTAATAATTAAAGTACTAGAGATAATAATAGTAATATTTTAAGCAGTTTTTAAGCTAATATAATACTTAAAGTTTCTAATAACTTCTATATTAATGCTTTCCTTAACTTAAATATATAATATAAGGAAAAACTGCTATATATCTTCTTAGCCTTTAAGGCCTTTATCTACCTACTCTTAGAAAGTATAATCTAGAATTTAAAAGTATTTATACATTTAGTTAATAATAAAGCTTACCTTAACCTAAGAACTTTTAAAGCTATAAATTAGATTATAGAATTAAATATAACTTTTAATAAGATTATTAGTAAAGGAAAGTATACTTTTAAAGAAATACTTAATAGAAGAGATTTAATAATTAGTAATATCTATATAATTAAAAGATTTTATATTAATATTATCTCTTTTACTTATATATATAATTTAAGACTTTAAATATATAAAAAAGACTATACTACAATTACGTGCCAAAAGTCTAACAACACCAAAGCGTCTACCCCGCTTCAGTCTAGTATTAGCAAATAATGCAATTACTTCAATAATAAGAATTATATACTTAATAGCTTCTAAATAATGCAATTTTAGTACTAAAATAAGCAGAAATTGCTAAAGAAACTATAAATTTACTCCTAAGTAAAGGGCAGCTATAGTAGCAGAGATATATGCTAGCAAATTAATAAAATAGGTTATAACTTCCTACTTAATAGATCCTAGGACTATCTCCTAGACAGTTAAACGCTAGAAAGAGAACTATAATAACATCTCTAGATTACATTCTAGGCATCTAAAGAAACTTAGCACTTAGGAGATTATATCTATTTAGTTATTTATTAAAAGAAATCGCTTAATTATATAAAATAATGCATTATTAAAGCTTAGTATTAAAGTATTAGCCTAGATGCTATATTATTAGTTAGAAAGGTATTAGCAATGTAAATAGAGGTTAAAAGAGAGGATTAAACTGTTAAAAGATAATATAAAAGTAAGGCTATAATATACCCATTTTTGGATTTATTATATTAATAAATATATCCTTGTAAATAGCCTTAAAATGATACCCTTCTTAACGCTGACTTTCTTACAGATCTGCTTTACTAATAAGGTTACAGTTTCTAACGCACTGAATAACCCTGATGGCTAGATCTTTCGCTAACCTGATAAGAAGTATCATATAGACCTAGTTAACATCTAGCAGCATGTTAAACTGACTATTTCCCTTATGTTCTGGGGAGGAATTGCTTAAGATAAACAGTTATATCTTATACTAATAACAAGGGATAAGATAGCTAAAAAAGGAGGTTATTTTAGCTAGTCTTATTGCAAAGCCCTTATAGAAGGTCTCCTCCCTTTCCTTAATAAATTTAACCTATTTTAATAAGATAATGCCTGTATTTATACCGCTAAACTGTTAATAGATTAGCTGCTCTTCCATGGGATAAAACCCATTAATTGGCTGTTTCATTCCCCTGATTTAAACTCTATAGAATACGTATAGAAAGCTCTAAAAGCCAAGCTTTAATGGATGCATCCTAAATTTATCAGATTGAAGAATAATAAGGCAGATAGAGCTTAGTTAATTAGATAGTTGCAAGAGGCGTAGGCAGCCTTGCCTCCCTACCTGATTTTAAAGCTAATAACTTCTGTAAAAAATCGCCTTTATGCTATTATTTGCGCATAAGGATAGTATATAAAATATTAAAGCGCTAGATTAAGGGAATTAATTAATATATATTTTATTAAATTTAATTAACTATTTGTAATGATATCGCTAAGTGTTTAATTGCTGTTATAATAAGGGAGGTTGGCTGTAGGGCTGGTGTTGTTAGACTTTTGTCTTATAATTTTATATACTATAGATTAGTAAATAAAAATGTTATTATTTATAAGCTTTAGCTTATTAATAACCTTATTTTCCTTAAATATAAGTAGCTTAATATTTATCTTAAAGCTTTATTAATACTACTATATAATATAATACTAATAAGTTAAGTAAAGATTATAATAAGCATTTTTAGTAAGAGAAAAATGCTTTCTTAAAGATCTTTATAAGATTAACTTAACTTAAAAGAGAATATAGTAATAATATAGCATTTAAGACTTAAATATTTATTAAAGGATATACTTAAAAAGGCTATATTATATATATAGAATATTAAGATTAAAAAATTCTTAAGAATTAAGTATAAGATTTATACTAAAATATATACTATTTAAGTTATTTTAAGAAGAAAGTTAAAAAGAAATACTTTAAAACTCTTTTAGTATATATATTAAGATCTTTAAGATTATATAAAAGGCTATAATAGATTAAGATAGCTACTAGTTATTAAAGATAAATATAATAAATAGATATTTACTTAAGCTTTATATTTAAAGCAATATAATATAGTATTTAACGCTTTATTCTACTTTAAATACTAAGTATAATATTAATTTAAAGTAATAATTTATATAATCTATTAAGATAATAAGTATATTATAATTACAGTTAAGAGACTAATTTAATTTTAATATTAAGTAAATTTTTAAAGCATTAAGCTAAAGCTTATACTACTAGATACTTATAAAGTAAATAAAGCTACTAAATAAAGTAGCAAGTAAATTACTATAAAATCCATTTTAATGCTTTATAGGGCTAACCTATTAAGAGAGCTCTAGCTTAAGAGCACTAAAATAGCATTCTATTTACTTAATATTAGCTTATTATATAAACTTAAATAGAAATTACTAATTAAAGTATTTAAAGAATAGTTTAAATACTATATACTGCTATAAATAAGAAAAGAAAATGTAAATCTTAAACTAAGTATAAGTTTACTACTTATATATAGTTACTATATGTACCTCTTAAGAAGGGAGAG
Organism: Fusarium xylarioides; assembly: GCA_013183765.1. Taxonomy (NCBI): domain Eukaryota; kingdom Fungi; phylum Ascomycota; class Sordariomycetes; order Hypocreales; family Nectriaceae; genus Fusarium; species Fusarium xylarioides. Next base: position 89,264 of record SRZU01000129.1, on the reverse strand, counting down.
GGAAAAAGGAAAAGAAAAGAGAAATATAAAGATTAAGCTAAGAGTATATATTAAATACTTAATTAACTATATTATAAGTAATATATATTATATCTAGATCTTTTACCTTAAAAGAGTAATAATAATATAAAGTATATAGCTTAATAAATCTATCTTTTATAATAAATATACTAAGCTTTAGTTAAAAGAGCTTATTATTAAGCTTAATAACTAGATAGTCTATAAAGATTAATCTTATTTAAATAAGATTAAGATAAAAAGAGCTCTTTAAGTAAATATACTAATTAAATAATTAATTAAATTAAGCTTAAGGGTAAATACTATACTTATAAGTATTTTATAATAATTAAAAAGTATAAAGAATACTTAAAGTATAATAGAAAATCTAATTAAATTTAAACTAACTAGACTTAAAATGCTAAAAGTAACTCTAAAACTAGATATATACTTAAAGAGTAGTAATACAGCTTAAACTCCTTTAAGCTTTAATATAATAATATAAAAAGAAAAAACCCCTCTTAAAGTAGAAAATAATATAATAAACTAAAAGTATTAAAGCTTTATTAGTATAAATAAAGACTTATTAGTAGAGAGTATTATACTTTAAAGATAATAAAGTGCTACTAGAAATATCTCTAGAAGCTTAATAGTGTTAAGCCTTGAATAAAATAGCCTATAAATTTACTGTAAGTAACCAGATAGATAATAGTAATAGAAGAGGTAGAGGTAGGAGAATTAGGTAAATAAAAGGTTGAAACTGCTGAATGGTAAGGCATAGGGTAGGATTTATAGGATAAAGGTAAATTCGCTAAGAAGAGCGATTTTTTCCAAATTTAATAATATATATTATGTAATAGAAAAGTTGATCAGTGTCTAAGGAAAAAGGAGTTCCCTGAGTGGGAAAACCTGAGTCTTATATAGACCTCTAAAAGAGCGGGCACTGTGATTCCCAGAGCGGGGTAGCCTCAATAATAATGAAAAGACTATCACAAAAACCGCCAAAATTTAGAGAAAAATAAGATATACTTTTTACCCAATTTGGAAGGCGCTAGGCTTTAGTATGCTTATAAAGCCTAAATAGAAAAAACAGGGTTTTTCGTGGTGTGTTATGAATCATCCAACTGAGGGGTAAAATCTCGTATACGTAATCCTCATTATATAATCATCACGTGACCCCGGTTACGTGACTTTTCTACTGATATTTCCTTAGTAAGAAATATTTAAGGTTTATAGAAAAAACTTTAATATGTGGAGTTTGCTTAATTCTCCACATATTGCTTAGGTAAGCACACCAATCGAAAGCCCTGAATTTTCCCATTATTTTGGTATATATTTTGCCCTGATTAGTCATCTAGAACATAATATATTCCTTAGTTATATAATAAGACCTTTATATAATATCAGGTCTTAACAATTATTAAAAATAATTACCTTTAATTAAATTAATAAAGCTTAAAGTAAAGCATTAAATATATAAATAATCTTATAAATAGCTTCTTTTTACTTAATATTAAATTTACTAATATTTTATATACTAGTAAGCTTTAGACTATTATTTAAATTAGCTTTTAAAGTAGTATTAATTATATAAAAAGGCTTAATAATCTTATTATACTTATTAAAGTACTTAGCAGTCTTTTTATTAAAAATAGCATTTAAAGTAAAGTATAAAGTAATATAAATATTAAAGATCTTTTACTATTAAAATAATATTAGCTATTAAGATTAAAAAGTAATATAATAATTAACTTATAGCTTTCTTATTATCTTAAAAACTTTTCTTTATAATTTAAATTAAAGGTTTAATATAAGTAAAATTATTTTTAATTAACTAATTTACTAAAATTAAATATAAAAATATACTTATTAAAGCTTATAAGTATATCTATTATTTTTATAAAGAGTATAATATTATATATAGTAATTAGAATTAACCTTATAAAGTTTAAGTTTACTTTTACTAGTAATATAAAAGTAAATATAATTAAAATAAAAGATCTTATAGTAATTATTAATAAAGCTTATAATAAAAAGTAAATTTACTTTATTTACTTTAAAATAGTTTTTATAATTATAAAGAAATAAATTATACTTCTTATACTTCTTTTAATTAGCTTTATAAAGCTTATTTTATAAAATTAATACTTATAAAAGTAAAAAGATAAAATTAAATACTTATATAAACTTAATTATAAGTATACTTATAAATAATCTTTTTAAGTAACTTCTTAAGAAGTATAATAGCTATAAGAGTCTTATTCTACTTATACTTAACCTCTTTACTACTAAATAACTAAGTAATAAAAAAGCCTTTATTATTAAAAATAATAAAAAAATAAATATAAATATTAACTTAAGATTAATTAAAGTTAAAATAAAATAAAAAAAAGACATATATATAATAAAAAAAAGTATTTAAAAGAAAGTTATATTAAGTAATTATTATTAAAAAATAAAAATAAAATATTTAAAAATTAATTAAAAAATAACTTATTATTTTAAAAGATAAAAAAAAAAAAAAGGTTTTACTTTATAAAATAAAAAGAAAAGTATTTATATTTTTTTTAAAAGTAATTTAAAAGCTTTATAAGTTTTTATAATTACTTTTTACTATTAAGTATTATAATTATACTTTTAATATTTATTTTATATTTTATTATATATAATTTAATTACTTAAAACCTTTTCTTATAAAATAGGCTTTAATTAGAAGGTATATTAAAAGCTAAAGTAGCTTTAATTAGGCTAGCTTCCTAAATAAGAAAGTAATGCTCTAAAAGTATATAAGGAGCTCTGCTCCCCCTCTAGATAGGATAAAAACTAAGGCTCTTTTAACCCTTCCTATGTGACCCTGCTCTGCGTGCCACAATTGCAGCATACCAACGAGCGTGCACTTTGAGTGGAAGTGGACACAAATATCAGAGGAATTCGAATAATAGTGAGAGCAACGACAATGATTCCGATCCCAAAAAGAAGTAAGAGTTGAAGTATGCTAAGACAGTACAGTTAATATCTATCCGCAGATGTCAGGTCATGTACGTACTGTCGGCGATCAAGCTTCGCCTGAAATAGCACTGGAAAGGGTAGAATGATGAGCGCTATATCCGTCACAGCGTTGGTAACAGCCATAACCAAGAGGTTTGCGAGCCCTTGGCTGCATGAATCCCCTAGTCACGTCAGCATGATAACCTTTGGTCAAGGTCAAAGACACGTTGATCTTCAGGTACGATTTTCCAGTTTCTGCAGGCGTGTCAGTCAGTTCTTTGTCTTGAATGCTTGGGGCAACCAACAAGTGGAGAGGCCTGCATTCGGTCAAGGTCGCGATAACGACGACGACAAAGGTAAGGTTAATGATCCACCAGAGTATGGTGCTAGCTGCTTTTCCCCATGGCAGATGATTGACGAATCGCGAGTAAAAGGTCAGCAAACTGAGCTTCAGTGACCAAAGACTATGGGCTATGAGAAGATGTGCACCATCGAATGCAGAGACGACATACAATAAGGCACAGGTGATCCGAGCAGGAACTATCATCTTCAAGCCCAGCTCGTGAACAAGGTCGAGCTTTTTGGTAGTCGTTCCAGAAGTGGCTGCCTGCTGCCAAGTAGCTGGGATTTGTGTCGTATAAGGATTGAGAGAATAGCTCCATGTCAAGAGCAACGTGCGTGCGATAATGCTCACTAGGGCAAATACCATGTACGTGTCATCAGCTTGCCATCGTTGGTGGTGTTTGGTGAGATGTTCGACTTTACAAAATAGACGATAAGCGCATCGTGCAAGTATCAGAATGGTGCAGATGGATCCTGACACAATAACCAGGTATACATGTAGTAGAAGAGCCATACCAATACATTGGAGACGGCAGTCCAGGAAAAGAAAGCGGGGAGTTACAGAGGCATCGACTTCAAGACATAAAGAGCTGGCACTTTGGGCCTGGCTGCGTCAGTGGCACGACCTTTGCTTTCATTCCTGTTGTTGGGACTCCTGCCCTGGGATACGAGCTTCCAGTCGCACTGTGGCTTGCGTTATAGGGGGAGGAGGAGGTGGAGCGGGTATTTTAGGCTTAGTTGGTGATGAATTATCCGACGGACTTTAGTCAATTTATTAGAACATGCACTGCCATCTTGCTGGCTTGCAGCACATTACTAGATACAACAGGCACACCAGCCATAGGTCATCTACGTAAGCAAGTGGCAAATGTTGCGCTGCTTGTGTTCACGAAGCGCAGCGACATGCTGACCTTGTCAAATTACCACTTAGGCGACTTCTAACTACCGTGACGTCATGGACATTCTTTATGCTTAAACTGCGAGCACAATTGGGCATTGTGGCTTCTAAAGGGATAATAAGAGCAATCAGACCCCGAGTAACCAGGATGGATCATTGTAATATGGCGACTAGAGACATTAGCTCATAGGCAAATGAAGGCACATCATATTAACTTTATCGTAATTCTTTTCTTCATATGAAAGCCTTGTCAATCCGGTCAACATTCTGGTTGTTTCTCGTTGCGGGGCCCGCGTGAGCAGTTGCGGGGATGAAGGCGTCCAGGAACCAGGACGCACTCTAATGGAATCTGAATCTTTCTGTAGTAATCAGATATTGCTTCAGTTTAATTGATACAGCAAGGCGGAGGAGAACATTACCAGCGCTGTGTTTATCGTCAAGTTTGTGCTAATTGAAGCGCAATATCTAACGCCTCATGACTAATCCCAACAGGCTTAGTGATTATTAGGGATAATAAAGATTTACGAGATAGACATAGTTGTGATGTTCCCCAAATCAAGTATGTATATCTCAGTACTTTTCCGAACATCCTCCATCAACCAGATCATTACCATCGCACAATGAAATGACTAAATAAATGAAGTTATATTTATAGGTAATGACTGTAGGTATTTATGTAATGAAATCTAGGTGTAGGTAATGACTGTAGGTGTTTATAAAATGAAATCCATATCGGCGGTAATGACAGCGTTGCTTTATAATATCCTCTCCTCTTGGCCTTTGTCTCCAAGCAGTATTAACTGTTCTCATATCGTGAAAATAAGTGCCCATGGTAATGATAATTTACCAATCACTAAAACACCTGGCAAAACGACCACTCCTATTAGCTATCTTCGCCTTTTTTGCAAAGAGTCTGGAGGCAGTAAGTAGAAGTCGTCCTCATAATGTTGAGCCAAGTCCTAATAGTTATTAGGGCAGCGTTGGAGAGTCTTTGAAGCGTCAACTCGACTACCACATCCGTGGTTTCGCATAGAGTAGCAGATACCGTTGGAAGCTACATCCATGAGGTTAGCCCTTAACTGCTAAGAAAGTACCTAAAGAGGAAGAAAACATACTGGCACCGCCGGGATCACTCTCGCTGTGCATAACATGAGCTTCGTAAGGAGTGATTTGAGGCTTTCTGCACGCTCGCCTCGTAGCTACGTCGATGAACTGGGTCTGTACCAAAGGTTATCAGAACTTCCATGCATGTGTAGATAGGCCGTTACTTACTACTATAACACCCTTATCCACTGAAAAGTGAGGTCTTTCCCAGAGGAAACAAACGTTAAAAGGACCACAGGTTCCACTATAAGAGATGTTGGTAGTGACGCTGCGATGAATTGCCAGAGGAACCGTCTAACTGCAAACTCAGGGGAAGACCAAGATATTTGCTTAATGCTTCGGGATAACTTACGAGTCAGCACCTTTGGTGGGGAAAATGCCAAAGGTACTAAAGAACGTCGATACCTTCTTGACCCAACCCTTGCCAAACTGTTCATCTTAAGTTAGCAAGAGGAAAAATGGCGCGCGAGGATGGGGATGCTGGAGTTCATGAGAATTCATTCCTGACTTACCCCAGGGATTGTTCCATAGGCTCCAATGGAGACACCGGACGGATGCGTGACTGATACAGACTTAGAGATAGAACCGGTGCCACAAAGAGAACCTGATACGTAGTGGTAGACTCCGTATACATCAGTGTTCAGAGACTGGCGAATGCCACGCGAGATAAGGTTGGTGCACTGGGAAGTGCATCTGTCACCGTCGTAGACGCAAGCCCTCTTGTTGAGGCTCTTTGGAAGGACAATCTCGGCATTGGGGTCCTCCTGATTCCCAATAAGCGACTTCCTGGTGATCCGCTTATCAGTATACGGCCTAGAATAGCACAAGCTCCGAATCACGGGGACATACTGGTAAGCCTTAACCTCCTCATCTGTTGGGAGGAACTTCCCACTGGCATCTTGGAAATTTTCAGTATTCATAACATGGGTTTTAAAATCCTCCAGACTGAGGGAAGACATGTTGAAATCCTGATAGGTCAACTTTTGGCCATCAACGTCAATTGTTGTCTCGATCATATGAAGTCCTTTGTAGAAGGAGGGTTCAGGGGCCCAGTCCTTAAAGTCGAAAGCGTCGTAAGGCTTGAACCCATTGCCATCCTTTACGAAAAGAGGCGTGGTAGTGTTAGGAGAAGAGTGCTCTTGCACAGCCTTTGTGACAAGACAGTGCGCTTGGCTAATAGCCAATGCCAGAACAAGTCCGGTAAGCATGGTGAAGAAGATAAAGATTGAATAGTAAAGTTAATGGTAGAGACTGAAGTAGTATGATTTGATCCGATTTGATGTGATTGACTGGAAAGAATATTAATGGAGATAAGTGAATCTTTTATAGAAAAGCGCCAGGGCAACTTTGTGATTGAATTAAATTTCATAGCATGATATTGACAACAAGACAAAGAACTGATAACAACGATCCCCTGTACACTTACTCAATAAGTGGTCTTCCTGCTAAACTGAAAACATCAATCTGTCAATTCAGAACTGATAAGAGTTAAAAACTTCCTACCGTATCACGTTCCTCAATTCCAGAAGTACAGATCTTTTCAGTATCTTGACACGTGTATTAAGCATCTGCCGTGTTAAGTTCTATAATCTTAAAAGCAGGGATAATTTCAGTTCATATTGACAACTGTATCAATTATGCGATTGACTAACGAAGAGGACATGTTGTCATGATAAGGAGGCGAACTCAGATGTAGTTTTTATTTTTACATCATAGAGTTTCATAATGAGGCGGATGAAACACACTGCTGACTTGTTAGAAACGTCATGCATGAACAAATAGACCAACTCACTATGTTACCAGTTAACATAGCCAGAGAGCTATTTTCTAACTGCTAAGCAATACGTGGTCACTTGATTGCTGGCGGCTTTGACTTCTTTAGGTTGCTTCAGGCTATAAATATGCTTATGATGCCCCCCAAAACCATCAGAAATCCAGATTCAAATCCAAGCATTCATTCAAGACCAGACCTCATCCAACTTTCACCATCGCTACTTTCTTTCAACTCAACAATCCTTTCTAACTCTTTCGCTGTCAAAGATGCTCTTCTCAAGCTTTTTCGCTCCGGCTAACAGTGCTGTTGCGCTTACCGTTCTCCTTGGCTTCTCTCAAGTCGCCAACGCGGCAGTGCAATGCGACATTATCAGTAGCGTTCACTGCGGAGGTAACCAGGGTTTAAAATTCCTATGGGTACCTAATAATAGCTTAATGCCTAGTTACCCAGGCATCTAGTTAGATAAATAATATTATATATAGATACTTATAGGTATTTTAGAATGTTCTTATAATACCTATAATATATATAGATACTAGAAATTGCCTATAGATACATATAGGTAATATTATACTCTTTTATATAACTCTTAAAAGTAATATAAATATAATATATTTATAATAATTATTTATAATAATCTATATAAAAAGTATATTTATATATATATAAAAAATATTAAATTAAATATATACTATTTATATAAAAAGTATTATTAATTTCTAGCTAACTATTTAATACTAGTATTTTAAGAATCTATTTTTTTAATCTAGCTTTTAACTTATAATAATTACTATAAGTTAATATATTAAGCTTTATTTAGTTTAAGTCTTTTTAAAGGTATATAAAGATAAAAGTTAATAAAATCTAAATTATAAAAATACTAAAGTAAGCTTAATAGTATAGGTAATAGGAATTAGTTAATAAATAATTATAAAAGTTATAAGTCTTAAGAATAAGAGAAAGATATTTATAATTAAAAAAGAATAAAAAATAGTTATTAATAGTATATTTATATAAATAACTTCTTTCTTATATATTATTAGTAGATAAAGGAAAGTTAAATATTATAATATTTCTCTAAGTAATATAGAATATATAAGGGCTTTTTATAGCTCTTTAAGCTAATTTAAGGAGTTCTTTATAAAAGAAAATAGCTTAAATAAGTCTAAGTTAAAAGACTCTTAAAATTAGTTTAAGGCTATAGAATAGAAATGTAATAAAAACCTTTCTTTAATTAAAGAAACCTTTAAAGCATATTATTTATATTAATATATAAAGCAATATATACTCTATGCTCTTTTAATTGTAATAGTACTTAGCTGTATTATAAGAAGGTTTCTAGCTATATAGCTTAATGTAGAATATTTAGGATTATAAGTAATATAAGCCTAAAATTAAAGGAGGCTTTCTCTAGATTGCTTTTCTATTTATTATATTAGTTAATAATATAATATAATACTATATTAAATATATTTTCTTTAAAGAAAGATCTATATATAGTTAAAGCTAATTTTTAAGAGTAGCTAGCCTATAAACTATAATAAGTATATAATTATTATATTAAATTACTATAAATACTTTTTTAAGACTAAGAAAATTAAAAAGAAGATTTTATTTTTCTATTAATAGTAATATAAATAGATCTATATAGCTAGATGCATATTAAGAGGTATAAAGTTAAATAAAGTTAGCTTTAGCTTATTTTTTAATACTATTAATACTTAAAGATAGAAGAATAGATTAAATACTACTTTAATAAGTATCTTATTTTAATTTTAGTAGAAGTAAAAGAAGAAGAATAATAAGGTAAGAGGTCTTAATAATAAATAAATTTATATACTTATATAGCTTTATTATAGCTTAATAAATGCTATAAAAAAGAACCTTTATTTAAAGTTAATAATTTTAGCTGCCTTTAAGTAAGAAGAGCCTTTTCTAATAAATACTAAAATAGTAGCTAATAATCTTAAGCTAAGTCTATATAGTAGATAAGCTATTAATAGCTAAATAACTAATAGAATTAAAAAGATAAATAAAAATATAAGTATAATTAATAAGGTAATTAATCTACTATTAATTTTTAGTAGTAATCTTATAATTCCTATTAAAGTAGTCTTTAAACTATTCTTAGATAAATAGTTTTAGTATTCTAGCCCTTATAAGCATTATAGTTATTAAGTTCTATTAAGTTAAGATATTATAAATTAATTTTAAAGGTTATAAAATAGTCTTATCTTATATTTAATAAGCTTAAGTCTCTTTAAATTTTTATATAAGCTTAAGACTTTAAGTAAATTTAATAGCAAGGCAATAAACCTAGAAGATAATTAGTTATAATTAACTTAGTAATTACTATATATAATTACTATAAGGAATATATTATAAGAAGAAATATATATACTTAAAGAATAGATAAAGATAAATAATTAATATTAATAAGATTAAATAATTAGTTTATAACTTGCTATTTTAAGGTATTAAATTAATTATCTATTAAGTCTTTATTATTAAAGCCTTTATTTTAAGAAAGGTTATTTCCTCTATCCTTATTCTTATTATAATTATTACTTTTTAAAATTACTATCTCTTAAGATATAATTCTAATACAATTTATAATTTCTTATATAATAAGGTTTAAAATATAAGCTATATATTATATAAAATAAGAGCAGGGTAGAGGTATAGGCTATAACTTAGTTTTAATCTTATAATTTAAATCTTTAATATTAAGATATATACTATTATTTACTATAATTACTTAAAGGCAATTTAAAAGATAATAATTTTAAAGGCTATATATTATATAAGAGTTTAGTATAACTCTGCCTTAATCCTTAGATATATTAATAAATCTAAGTATAACCCTTTTAAGTTACTATTAAGTATTAAGAAAATAGGTAAAAATATTAAAAATAGTAAACTTATTATAAAGTATTAATTATATATTTAATATAAGAGAGACTTTAGCCTTTAAGAGGAGAGTTTAAAGAATAGCCTCTTATAAAGATAAAGACTTATTTTAAAATTATTTAGTAAGAGTTAAGCTACTAGGTAGTTAAAGGTATAGTAAGATAAAGGCTATAAGCTACTAAAATGCTAAATTTACTATAATATTTATAAATAAATAGCTACTAGTAATAAAATAAGTAAAATAGTAAATAGATTCTATTTACTACTTAGTAATATTAATCTATTAAAAGTAAGCTAAGATTACTATATTTAATTATTATAAATATACTTATATTAAAATTAAAATATATTATATTAATTCTCTTAAATATCCTTATTCTAGAAGCCTTTTTCTTATAAATAGCTAAGTTTAGATGCTTATATATACTTAATATACTAGTTCTAAATACATTAAAATATATTAAAGTAGTATAGTAAAAGCAGTATATAATCTATAGTCTTTTATTTAATCTTTATAAACTTTAATTAAATTAAAACTAGCTAGAAGAGTCTCTTTTCCTCTAGAAGATTTTTAAAGCCTTTAATTCTAGTAATTAGAGTAAATAGGGAGTACTAGGTATAGATTTAATATATAATATTTATTATTATATTATTTTTTACTAAAGAAAAAAGGCATTAATAGTAAAAGAGTTAAATAGAATATAAAAAGGCTTACTAAGTATAGTTAGTTTAAGGCTAAGTAAGCTTTATAAAGATATTTTAGTAATAAAATATAACTTAGAATTAGTTTAAAAGTAAGAAGAAATTTTTAAAAAGGATTATTATAAAAGATTATTACTTTACTTAATAACTTTAAACTAGAAGATTTATAATTATATTAATTAATCTTAGCTATAATAAACTAAAGCTATATTAAGTTAAAGTAAGCCTTTAGTATAATACTTAAGACTTTAGTATATTTTATTATATAAATGCTAGATTATATTTAGTTAGCTAAAAGAGCTATTTCTACTTAAACTTAATAAGAATTTAATTATAAATAAAAAAGGTTTTTTAATTCTTTTTTTTCTTTTTTTTTTATAACTTATAAAAATTTTAAAATAATATAAATATATTACATTTAAAATAATACTTAATAATTCTAAAAGTAAAATTCTTTTTAAGGTATATATTATATTAATATTTTACTTATTATATATATTTATTTATTAACTATTTTATAGATATTACTATTTTAATTAAATTAATAGTTAAGCTTTTATACTTTAAGATTTACCTTATAATATAGTAAAAAATTATAATAGTTAAATATAAAGCTATTAAGTAAAATTAAAAATAAACTAAAGAGGTTAAAAAGAAAATATATAATATAAGATAAGTAAAAGCCTTAAGGTTATATATAGTAGCAATTAAAATAAAATAGTAAGTTAATTCTTAAGTACTTTTTACTATTTATATTAATATAATAAGTAAACATTCTTTAGAATATTTATTAATTCTAATATATAATTAAACTTCTTATACTATAACTACTATTTTAGTAAATTATTTAAGAAATTAAATTAAGTATAAAGTTTAATTTACAATTTTAATTATTAGCAATTAAAGTACTTTAAGAAATAAGTAAAAGCTTTATTATTATGCTATTTAAAAGTAAGTTAAATATTTATATTTTAAAAATCTTAACTAAATATAATTAAGCTTAAACCTATATACAATTTATATAAAGTATATAACTTTATATTATACTAATATAAGATTAATAAAGATAATTTATAAAAATATAAAATCTTAAAATAACTTTTTAAAATAATAAATAAAAAGCATATTAGCTAATTACTATAAATAATTAGCTTAATTAACTTCTTACTATACTTTAACTTAAGTAAATAAAAATCCCTAGTATCTTATTTCTTATATTAATACTAGCTATATATTTTTTACTTATTTCTCTTCTTTAAAGAGTCTTAAAAGCATTAAGATAATTTAAGGTTTAGTATTAATAAGCTTTAATAGCTTATAAGCTTTAATAAGAAGCTAGAATATAAAATAATTAATACTCTTAAAATAATATAATACTTCCTTACTTAGGCTTAAATGCTATAAGGTAATATTATTTTAAAGAAATAAAAGCTTAAAAAGGTAATTCTATATAGCAGATATATACCTCTACTAGTAATAGATTTATTAAATCTTTTTAAGTATAAAGAGTTTACTAGTTTAATAAGAATATTAATAAGCTTTTTATTATATTTATTATCCTTAATAATAAAAAACTTAAAATCTATTAAAGTTACTATAATAAATTAATATATTATAAAATCTTATAATAATATTATCTTATTATTACTTTTATACTAAAGAGAACTTAAAGGAAAGAATATCCTTATATATTTAACTTAAACCTAAAAGCTTATTAAAGAGCTCTTATATAAAAGCTTAATTATCTATAGATAATTTAAAGAATAGATTAAAAGGCTTAAGTGCCTTTAAATTCTTTAGTTTTATAATATATTAAATATATAACTTAAGTTAAGAAAAGATATTTAAATTATAAAGTAAAAGTATAAATTATTTATAGCTAATTATAAGTAAATAATTACTATAAATAATTACTATAAATACTTACTTAAAGAACTTAAATTTAGTTTAAATAGTATTAATCTTATACTTAATATTTTAAGAGTAGTTTATAATTTTATTACATTTAACTTATAAGAAATATAATATAGTAATTATTAGCTATTTAATATAAGTTATATAAATTTTAAGATTAGCTTAAATAATTAACTTAAATTAATTTAAAAATATTATATTTTTATTTTTATTTTTTTTAAGTTTACATATTAGCCTTAAAAGGTATCTAAGCATCTTTAAAGTCTATTATAATTTAAATATTACTTACCTCCTAGGTAGTAAAGCTTTATTAAGTTAATATTATTAAGTTAGCTGCTTTAATTATAGCTTAAACCTAATTGCACTTAAGCTAGCTAGAGAGCCTTACTCTTTAGCTAGGCTAGATCTTCCTCTTGCAACCCACTTTAAACATACAGTTTAATCGTCTAACACGCTTTGACAGTAAGTCATCTAACCTGCCTTCTAATTGCAGATGCTAATGATATTACAGCTATACCATTATAATGCCTATCTAAAGAAGCCTATAACTAGCCTAAGATAATAAGGCATATTAGATAAGATACTACTAAGAAGTAATCCTTATAATTAACCTATTTATTAATAGAAATAATTATACTAATTTATATAATATAGCTATAAAAATCAGATTAACTTAGCAGTATAAGGATAATACTAGCTGCATTAAGCAGGTAGCCTTTAGTTATAAGGTCCTTAAGGTTATATAGCCTTACTATAGGTTAATTAAGAGAGGCTTTCTTAATAGTAAGATAAGATAACTTAATAAGCTTAAAGGGAAGTTACTTAAAGGGATAGATTTAACTATTAATAAAAGTAACTTTATTATAGCTATTTAACTAGGCAGCTTATATAATAAGTAGCTTAAGGCTATCTAAAGGTAGGCTAAAAGGGTGCTAGAGAAGACTAAGCTGCTGTGACCTGATGAGAGCGCGAAGATGAGGGGGATAGCGTACCGCGAAATGGATAAGAGAGGGGTAATTGCAGGGTTCTGTTAGAAGAAAAATGTATTAAGTTTTATATAGGTTTAGGAGCCTAAAGTTAAAGACTATTAGCATTAGCAGCAATAAAGGGCAGAATTAATTACACTATATAGCATGTAACTAGTTTATAATTGTAAAGACTAGCTAAATATTAGTATACTATTAGTATAAACAGGAAATTATATTTTTATATTATAATCTTTTACTACTTAATCTATTTATTAGTTTTTAGTAAAATTATAACTTAACTTTTATTTTAGTTAAGTATTTTATTAATAAAAGTAAGCTAGTAATTATTTTCCTTAATAAGATTATTAATATCTTTCTAGAGAGAATTATTATTATCTTATAGAATTTTACTAGCTTTAAAAGTTAATACTATAAATGCTTTATCTTTAAAGAGATTATAATATTTGCCCTTTTTAATACTACTTTAAATTAGCCTTTAAATATTAGTAAATAAAATATACTTACTAGTCTATATTATAGTTATTAAAAGTAGTATCTTTAAATGCTTTTTTAGTTACTTTATTAGCATTAAGATAGTTTATATATTAATTAAGTTTAGTCTTTAAGTAACTTTACTACTAATTAAAGTTCTTCTTTATAGTTTTATATTTATAGCATTTTATAGGAAATGCATCTATTCTAGCATAGACTTTCTTTATATAAGGATTTATTAATAAATCCTCCTTAGGCTTTTATTTATATAATAGCCTACTAAGTAGATACCTTAAAAGGATTAGCTTAAATAATTACTATAAGTATAAATAAGCTTCTTACTTTAGCTTTTATTACTTATTTTTTCTACTTTAAGAAAAATTAAAAAATAGTAGCTCTTATTATAATATATAAGAAAGATAAAAGCTAGAGTATAAAAATTAATATCCTTATAGCTAAAAGCAATTATATCTTAAAAGCTAAAAAATTAAAAGTTTAAGAGAAATAAGTTTAAAAGGAAATTAAGATTTCTAGTATTATAGTAAAAATAAAAAAATAAATCCTAAATTTAAAATATTAGTTTTAAATAGGTAATAATTAGTAAAATACTTTCCTTTAATTAGCTTAAAATTTATAATAAATTACTATACTAAGACCTATTACTTAAAAAACTAAATCTTAATATTAACTTAACTTTAACCTTTTAAATCCCTTAAATTTTAGAATTTATAAGTTTTAAGTAGAATTTAGTATTTCTTTTTATTCTAGCCTTTTTAGTTAATTCTTTTATAGTAATTAATTAAGATAATTACTTTTATTAAGCTTATACTTTAAATTTTAATATTATATAACCTTTTAAATTTTATAATTTCTAATTCTTCTTTCCTTTATTTTAAGAGTTTCTATCTCTAGTTTCTTTTTCTTATAGTAATCTATTAAGATAATTATTTCTAATTTCCTAATTACTTAAAATAACTAGCAGCTAAAGCCCTTCCCTATAAGTAGCTTAAAAGACTACTAGTAGTAAATAGCCTTAAAAGTCTATTTCTAGTAAATAACCTTAAAAGTCTATTACTAGTAAAGTGCCTTAAAAAAGTATATATAAAGCCTAAATACTAAAAGGGAAATCTTACCTTAAGGGTCTTATTATTACTTTTAGTAAGCAGTTTATTTATATTATAATTCTTTTTTTTAATACTATTATAAATTACTAGATAAAGGATTATAAAACTTAAATTCTTAAGAGCAATAAGCTTACTATTATATATACTCTTTTTATCTATTTTATTTATAAAATTATATTTAATATAACTAGAAACTATATTATAGCTCTTACTTATATTACTTTTAATGCTATTAGTACTTTTAAAGAAGTAATTAAAGCTTTTATATACTAGCTCTTTAAAGGTAAGTTATTTATAGTAATCTTATATAATAATTAATTATACTAATTAATTTTAAATTTAAGTATTAATCTTCTATTTACTTATACTAGCTATAAGACTATTTAAAAGAAGAATATATAAATATACTATTACATTTAGTATATTATAATAAACCCTATAAATAATTACTTTTAGTAAATAATTAATTTAAATACTATTAAGTTACTTTTATTCTTTAATACTAAGGAAAATTAAGTAATATAGTATATATAAGATTAAGTAGAATTAAAAGAAATTTAAGCTTATAAAAGGGATAAATACATTAAAGCTTAAGTATATGCTACTAAAGATACTAAAATATAGAAATAGTAATAAGATAGATAGAAAAAGTCTAAAATATAAGTTAACCTAGAAGATCTAGTAGCTAGACTTAAAAACGCTTTTAATAAGCTAAATAAAAATAAAGCTATATTTAATTAAAAGATATAAGATAGAGGTAAAGATAAAATTAATTAAGAGATATAAGATAGAGGTAAAGATAAGATTAATTAAAAGATATAAAATAGAAATAAAAATAAGCCTAATTAAGAGCTATAAAATAGTAATAAAGATGCATATAAGAGTATACTAAAGGACTAGATCTAGGATAATAACTAAGCTATTATAGTTTTATATTTTTTCTTAAGGGATTTATTAAGGCACTAGAAGTAAAGGCTTATAAGATACTAATTTACTACTAATTTAAAGTAATTATTATATCTAATTACTATAAATTAAAGATATATATTATAAGTAATTTAAATTTTTATTTAAGTATTAATTTACAATTAATCTTTACCTATAAGTACCTATATTTATATAATTATCTTATCTAGGTACCTACCTGTAAGTAAGCATCTAAAATAGGTATCTCTAGGTATATACCCCTATTAAATAGGTATCTATAGATACCTATGGGCTGGGTATTTTAAACCCTAGAGGTAACCACTACAAGCAGAACCACAAGTTACCTACCACTGCTGGCTCAACCTACTACGTTAATGGGTTTCATGGAGGCGTCATGAACGCCAAGCTCCAGTCAATCAAGCAATCCGTCCCTGGGTAAGTCTTTCGCCTCATTGTGCAAGAAGCATTTACACCATCGTTACCTCATACTTACAGACTTTAAAGCAACAACAACAACGTTGACCTCACTTATAACTTCAATCTTGGTGATTATAGCGGCACCTACTGGGTAATTCTCCCAACTTCGTTCGGAGGAGGAGATGCTTGTTATGCCGTCTATAAGAACTGCGACGTCACGATCAGTTTTTGGGAGAAGTCGCAGCCTCTTCCAATTTATTATCAGTTGGCTTAAGCTCTTGGTATGTATGCATCCAATAAAACTTACAGTTTCAGGTGAAGATAGACATATAAACAGTGCTGACACTCAACATAGCAAGGAGCCAACATTCCTAAAGGCCCCAATAGGCAGACTAGACCGACACGAGAACGCAATTACACGATCGACTGATTAGAAGATCAACACACTCATTTGGACCGTATGGATAAAGGACGCTCGTTTGGAATTACTTAGACTAGGACTGATCAATATATAACTATTTGCTTTGACCATTCAGTTCTCATGAGTTGCCTATGCATGCTGCTGTCTTATCTAATAATTACTATTTGAGCAAAGTATATTTCACTGTATCTAGATTTTATAGGCTATATGTGTTATTAACTGTCGAGATCTGTGACAGAGAGCCTATGTCACTCCAGACAGCTTAAAGATATTTCAGCTCCCTCTTAACATACAGCTTTTAACACTGTATCTTAAATGTAACGTCCATAACGTCATACGCCACTGCATTGCCGGTGTTGACCTGATAGTTGACTGTCTTGATTGATTGGGATAATATACATAGGTCTGATATTGAACGATCGCTCCTTTTACCGGTTGCTAAATGCTTTTGGATGACATTTGTAATTATTTCACTGGTTCTAAAACTGGCACAGTCCGAGTAAAGAAAGCTCAGTAATGCATCTTCATCCCGCTCATTGAATTACACTTTGTTATACAACGTCACTATGAAGCCCACAAACTAAACGCTCCTGGCTGCAAGACCCTATCCTTAGCTTCCTTCAATACACCAATCCTCAATCCTCAATCCTTTCCGCTCTCTGCCAGAAAGCCTTCCAAGATCGTACAGACCGTCTAAGCTGCTCATTGTAGCCATAAGTAATTGCATGTACCAGCCCAATGTATTGTGTAGATGCCAGTAGAGCGACGAGCCATGGTGGTGATGACATGCCTTTAATTTCGATGAAGCGATTGATTATCCCAGGAGTCCAGAGAATGAGATAGCCTATTGGATATCCATTCAACAACATCATCCTTCGCAGATTTAGCGACGCCTTCTTCTGCGGCTGCTCTACAGGCGTCCGTGCCCGTTGAGCAAAGCTGGTTTGACATGGCGTGAAGGCCGTGGCAGTAGAAACCATTGTGTTAAACCCGAAGTGTATTTTCTAACCTTATGACTGACTCATAAACTCAATACCGCCACCACCTTCCGATTGCCCCTTGGGTGTTTGTGGTGTTGAGCTAACCATTCTTGACCGAGGGATTGGAGGCATCCTTTTATACGCCTCTAAGCCGGCCAAGGAGTCATCATTTAGGTTCTTATGATATCAGCTTTACGCTGTAGCTATTGGTCAGTCATCATGGTATTGATGTCTAAGTTGTGGGCTAGAAGTGTTATTTGCAGTTGAGACTTGTGGCTGAGAGCTTATTCCGGCAGAGAGAACCTAGTGGCAGTAGAAAAGTGAGACCGCGGATTGCTGTAGCAGTGAGCTTGATTGCTAAGGGGCGCTGTCGACGAAGAATCACTATGCGGATCATTCATCTGTCGAAGTTCATAGGCAACAGTAAGTGACGAGCTTTTCAGGATATGCGGCTCCGCGGGAGCTGTGTCGTGCTGAATGCGCGTTGCTGTTTCAGTTGAAGTGAGATTCGTTCTGTTGGAAGAAGGCCCCGAAAAGCCGAAACGGCCAAACGCCCGTTTCAGCTGGAAGTAAACCATAGTATAAATGACAATCACCAAGAAGAATATACAGAGCCGCCAGCCGAAGGATAAGCTCCAGCGTAGGATAGGATACTTCTTTTGAATCCAGCACCAATTGCCGCCAACCGGACCATATGCTTGAAGCCCTAGGGCGGCGAAACCTTCGTAGAGCAGTGAGTATCAATTGCAGCAAATGCCAGAAGAGTCACGTACTGGTGATAATTCCTGGGATCCACGCACAGAAACATATCAAGACGACACTCCACACCGACGAGTCTTGTAGCAGGTGAGCCTTTCGTACGGTGAGTAGAACAGTTATTGATATAAATAAAATGTTAAAGTCAATCGTCTGCACTGTAAGTTGGCCCACCCAGGCATTGGCGATACATTGATTTCTGGTCAGAACCTTGTCAAGCGGACCATACTTGAGTGCTAAACTACCGGTTATAGTATTGTTTCCCCTGTTTATACTGATGGTGCACTGATGTTTGGCTGGTCTTTACGATTGTAGACTGGTTACATGCTGTATAGCGTAATCAATTCTGCCCTCCGTTGCTACTAACGCTAATATTACAACTTCAGGTCTTTGACTTTAGGCTCCTAAACCTATATAAAACTTAATACATTTTTCTTCTAATAGAACCCCACGATTACCCCTCTCTTATCCATTTTGCAGTATGCTATCCCCCTTGTCTTTACAGCAGCTTAGTCTTCTCTAGCACCCTTTTAGCCTGCCTTTAGATAGCCTTAAGCTACTTATTATATAAGCTGCCTAGTTAAATAGCTATAATAAAGTTACTTTTATTAATAGTTAAATCTATCTCTTTAAGTAACTTCCCTTTAAGCTTATTAAGTTACCTTATCTTACTATTAAGAAAGCTTCTCTTAATTAACCTATAGTAAGGCTATATAACCTTAAGGACCTTATAACTAAAGGCTACCTGCTTAATACAGCTAGCATTATCTTTATACTGCTAGGTTAATCTAATTTCTATAGCTATATTATATAGGTTAATATAATTATTTCTATTAATAAATAGGTTAATTATAAGGATTACTTCTTAGTAGCATCTTATCTAATATGCTCTATTATCTTAGGCTGGTTGCAGGCTTCTTTAGATAGGCATCGTGATGGTATAGCTGTGATGTTGTTAGCGTCTGCGATCAGAAGGCGGGTTGGATGACTTACTGCGTGTTGGACGATTGAACTGTGTGTTTGAAGTGGGTTGCAAGAGGAAGATCTGGCCCAGCTGAAGAGCAAGGCTCTCCAGCTGGCTTAAGTGCAGTTAGGTTCAGGCTGTAATTGAGGCAGCTAACTTAATGATATTAACTTAATAAAGCTTTGCTGCCTGGGAGGCAAGTAATGTTTAAATTATAATAGACTTTGGAGATACTTGGATACCTTTCAAGGCTGATATGCAAACTTAAAAAATAATAATATTATTTATCATATCTATTAAGTCTTGTGCAATTTGTTAGAAGCATGTACCTAATTACTCTCTCTTGGTGATCATACCGCATAGCAGAAGATTAATGATTAGGGCGTGGCGGACATGCCGACGTGTAGGAGGAGATATAGCGTGCAGACTGAGCACTACAATTATGGCTATGGCTGATAATACAGACCCTACCAAGGTAGGCACTGTAATAGCCAAGTCGATGTTGGACGACGGCATCATGGGTGACTGTCAAAGGGCGAGGGACCTGAGCCAGCCTAATCATACACTGCTTAGAAACGAGTGTTTGACTGTTGAGTTTCAAATAGAGTAGTGGTAATTTGGGGTCTGAAACACTTATGAGTTCACGAATATTTAATCAGCAGGTGTACAGAGTATATTGCGAGTAATGCAGAACCAGTCAGTTTATCTCTAATCTAGCCTTGCTTCTGGGCAGGGCCAGATGAGAGACAATAGCAGCCTGTTGTCCTCGTAGTCCCGACGCCCTGAACATGCGGCCGCTACTCACGTTAGTGTGCGCTGCCACCCCGTCAAAGACACCACTCACTCATGCGACAGCTGATTTAGTAACGAGGCTCCCTTATCATATCCGATTTCAGCAGTAGTATGGCCCTGGCTAAAGATGACGCGAATGCTTCGTGTCGCAATTCATAGCTCTATCAGGCTACGTCTGGCAGAAAGGGTGCCACACAGAAACTTTCATTTGTTCTTTAGCGGGCTGAGCAACTCAGTCAAACCGGGGAAGGCGGTAGGATTCGAGTGTACCAACCAAGAAAAGCCCCTGAAACATGATCCAGTCTCCGCCTTTACGAGATAAGCATCTCGGCGTTTTTATTGGGTTTATCTTTTCTTTTTTAGTCCTTGATATCTTTGCGCTATGTTTTTCCACGTTTTAGGAGATGGTCTTCTATTGGAAATCTATAGTTTGATTAATTCGCTATCCTTTCTGTTGTAAGGGTGGTCTGGAGCAGCACTCTACCCATTAGACGCTTAGAACCGTTTTAAGTACTATGTAACTTACAGGCCAAAGACAGCCATTGACCATTTCTATAAAAACACGTGTATAAGAGCTAACTATCTGGTTCAATTGCCTTACACGCCTCTGCTCAGCAGGGGCTGATATTAATCCGGGAAAATCCGGCTCTAAAACTTAGGCTAAAGTCTGTTATAACAGTAACCCCTAATTCAACAACTGCAGTTAAACCTTATTAAATGGTAAGTTCTGTATTTTTCCATGCTTACCTTAAGAAGCTTGGACCTCATGACCTTAATAGTTAGTTTATGAGAAGTTCTAGAACAGAGTAAATAGTTAAATTAGCTACTTTAAATAAAGGCATTAGGGGTGCTATTTAGATCTTGAAAAAGTATTAGAATATTTCTTATATATATATAATTATCTGCTAGGATATTTATACTAAAATGTAGTAAAGTTAAGCTTTATATTAAGTTTCTAAGATTTAATCTCAGTTAAGAGATACTATGCAGTTAGCTACTTAGCCCTAGTTACTTATATAATATAGGTAGATATAATAAGGCTTATATCTCCTATATATATTAAGATAAGTATAGCTATTACTTACTAAATACTTATAAAGCCTATTAGAGATAAGTTTTAATATAAACTTTTTATAATTAATAGTATTATTACTAGAAAACCTATACTATAATAAGCCTTTATACTTATAAGAAATACTACTAGCTTAGTATTTCTTTAGGTAGGTAGTTTTATAAGATAGGGGAACTATTGCTTTAACTGTAAAGGCTATATAAGTAGCTTAATTTAGTGTAATAAATAGTTATTAAATATAGATAATAAAAGTATATATAAAGCTTATTAAGTTACTAAATCCCCTGGCAGTCTAATTCCTTATAGACCCTGTATAGCCTGCATTTAATGTTAGTAGTTTAACCTGCTATAATATTTAGTATGTTTTTAGTTAGTAGAATATAAAGAGGAATAATAGAGTTTAATAAAAAACACTACTATAGGAGATTTTAAAATTAAATAAGTAAATAATTACTTAAATTTTAATGCTAGCTTAAGGTTTAAAGTAAAAGTAAATATAAGATTTTAGATTTTATTAAATTTAAAAAGTTCTTTAAGAATTAATTATATTAATTATATAATATATTAACTAATAATTATTAATAGAAAATATTTTAAAGTAAGTAATCTAATATCTCTATTTCTAAATATCTTAAAGTAATATAGCTATTATCTTTCTATCTATTAACTATAAAGCCTTATATAATAAGCTAATAAAGTAAATAGAAACTGCTTAATAGCTATTCTAGCTATACTATTTTAATTAACTTCTAATAACTATTTTTTAATCTATTTAATATTTTCTTTTATTTATTTATATAAGCTTAGGTTTTATAGCTATAACTTTATAAATACTTTATAATATATAGTAAATATAAGTTATTATAAGAATAACTTTAAAAGACTGCTTTAATAAAAATATAACTTAAAATCTTAAATAATATATATACTATAAAGACTTTAAGTTTTTATTAAGTAATATTAAGGTTAAAACCTATATAAGGGATTATTATAGCTAAATATAAATATAAGTATAAGGCTATAATTAGAACCTATACAATTAAGGGTCCTAGATACTAAACTAAAAGATATATATAAATTATATTATTCTAGCTAATATTAACTTAAAAATAAATAAGCCTATCTCTATCCTTTAAACTCCTTTTATTAAGTACTAGTATTTTAAGTAATTAACTATTTTAATTTATTTTATTAAACTGTAATATATTAGGCTTAAATTATAAGTATATAATAGTATCTTACTAATCCTTAAAATAAAAGTTTCTAAGTAAAATAATAACATTTCCTCTATTTAACTTAATTCTAGAATTATATTAATTATTAACTACTTATATTAATACTAGTAAGGAGTTATTAGTTTAAAATATTAACTTAATATTCTTTAGTATTAATCTCTTTAGAAACTAGAAATAAGCTAATAGAGAGTTAAAAAGGCCTATTTAATCTTTAATATAGGTATAAGTTACCCTAGTTCTAGAGGCAAGCTATATAAAAGCTTTTAGATTATAGAATATACTAAAACTAAATATATAAATACTAATACTAGTAATATTTACTTAAGCTATAATACTTTTAATTCTAAAAGCTTTAACTGTTATTATATTATTAATAATTATTATAGTAAAATATAATATAAAAGTAAATTGCCTTTCTATTAAAGTATTAATTACTATATTAATACTAGCTATAAGCTTCTTTATAAGATAGTTTAGCTTTTAAGATAATATATTAAATAAAATATAATACTAGGTTTAATATTCTTTAATAAACTTAGTTACTAAATATTTCTATTTCTCTTTAAAATATAATTTAATAATACTAAAACTATTACCTTTCTATAAAGCTGCTTTTAAATACTAAATAGCTCTTTTAATAATTTTTAATTTAATTTAATATACTTTTAAAGATATATATAAGATAATAATAGTATTTACTAGGTAATAAAATAATTCTAAGTATTTTTAGTTATTATTATTATAGTAAAGAGTTATAATAGTATTATAAGAAAATAGAATATATCTTTATAGTAATTAGTCTCTAGCCTTTTAATAATTATATTTATTAACTGCTAGATCTTATTTTAATATTCTATAAAATTAATTAATTATTAGAAATATAAGATAAGATATCCTTATTATATAGTTTAAATTGTATACTAGAGGAATTTTATAAAAGGCTAATAGATAGGGAGAAATAGTTTTAATCTTATTAAAGGAAACTATAATAAATTATAACTAAAAGTTATGCTTTATTTAACTTTAAAGAAGTATTTTATTTTAATATAGCTAGGAGATATATAGAATTAAAGTAAATATAAATAACTATATAAAATGTATTATTAGTTTAGCTACTATTAGAAGTTAATATAACTTAAATAATAATAAAAATAATTTAATTTAAGCTTTTATATATCTGCTTATATTTTAAATCTTTTAGGATTTACTTAGGCTTTTATAATAATGCTTAATAAAGAGATCTTTTAATAGATTATTACTTATACTATAGAAAATTAATAGCAAGTAATCTATTTACTATATATACTACTACTAATATATTATATAAAGCTGCTATAAATCTTAATTAAGTTTATATACTTATTCCCTTACTAAGTTACTTATATAACTTAATAATTATAAATATTAGTTTATGCTAGAGCTATTAGTTACTTTAGTATATAATAAAGTTTAGTTAGTATGCTAAGTAAATATCTTATATAACTAGGAGACTTAAGCTAGCACTAAATTTACACTTTTTATAATACTATAACTTAATATTAATATAATTTTAAGTTAAATAAAATATACTTAAGGCTATTTTAATATCTTAATCTCTTAAAACTGCTAAATACTAAGCCTAAACCCCCTATGTAATACTTATCTGCTAATAAAAAACCTCTAGTTAGGCTAAAACATATTAAGAACGCTTACTGCTAACTTATTTTACCTAATGTGCTAATAGCACTCCCTTAAATAAATATTTAGTCTATATATTAGATATCTTAGTAATAGGCCTTAATAATATAAAGAGTTATTAATAATATAAATAGAAAGATAGCAGCTAAAATGTATTAATAAAAGTTACTGCTTAAGATTAATAGATATTATTATTTAGTTATTGGCTAAATATTACTTATATAGCTGCATAATTGGAGAAGCTCGAGTTATATACTTCTGTACATAGTTTTAAGTACTGATATAATAGCTATTAGTAGCTATAATAGCAATAACAGGTACTGTAGGTCTTTCCCTTACGGCTTATGCAGCCCGTTTTAGGGGGTTTTCTATGGCTTATAATATAATCTGCCTCTCTAATAGCAATGGAATTATTTATATATCTTTTTATATTTAGACTAGTATATTTAAATACTAAATAAAATAAAGTATAATTATTAGATAACTTATAAAATGATAGTAGAACTTTTTACTTATATATATACTGCTAATAGTTAGGCTTTGGCTTTAGCTCTAACTACTAATTATTAAGATCTATTAAGTTATTAGGTTTATTAGCATCCCTATTATCTTTTCTATTCTTATTCCTTATAAAATAACTAATTAGATAATATACATAATATATATATAGTATAGATAAGTATATAGCCCTCTATTTTACCTGCAGGATAACTGCTTCTTTAATATAAATTACTCTGCATTGTTTATTTAATATTATATATAAAACGTTTAGTAAAGTTAAGGATAGATAATAATAGTATATATTATTAGTGCATTTAACTTAATTTCCTTTACTATAAATTCTTAAAAACCTATACTATAAAGACCTTTCTATTTATATAGGTTTTTAAATCTTTAAGTATAGCTATATATACTTTATTTCTAGTAGCTTTTATTAGCTTTAAGGCTAGTATTATAAGGCTTTTAGCATTATAAATAATTACTAATTATTTACTTAAAAGTATTTTACTAATTAATTAAGTATTTTTTTATTTTTTATTACTAATAGCCTTATATAAGGCTATTAAGCTTTTAACTTTTTAAATCAAGGCTTAAATAATAAAGCCCCTATAGTAAGCTAGCATTATAGAGGTTAATATCAGTTAAGGTTTATCTGCCTTAAGTGGCGCAATTGCTGCCTTAACTAAGCAGTATAAATACTGCCTGCAGGTTCCTTAGCAGCTGTATTAACCTTCTTCCTTCACCCCACCTAAAAGACTAAGATACAGGCCTGGTATACCTATTATAAAGTACATTCCCTGACCTAACTGTTGGTTACAGTTGCTAATATTAATTATAGCTACTAATATAATGCCTATATAAAATAGCCTGTAGCTATATAATAAGAACTATTATATAACTAGCTATAACCTTAATATAGCTATTAGGCCTGCCTTATAAGCAGCTAAAAAAGAAATTTTAAAAAAGATCTATATAATAATAGCTACAATTAAAAAGAACTTCTTATTAAGATATTAATTTAACCTTATTAAAATAGCTATTTTTAATTATAATTTAATTTAATTAATTTATTATATAAGCTCTTTTAACTTAATTAATTTAATTTAAGTTAATAATAAGCTATTAAGCCTCTTAAACCTAGAGAGAGTCTTAAGAGAAAGTTATTCCCTTTAATTAAATTAAGTAGCTTTTCTTACTGCTTTTATAAGCTTAAACTTAAATACATATAAAGAGTAGCTTTATAATATAGCTAAAAGGGTTATTACTATAGAGGGGATCCTGTTATTAATATAACAGGCTAGTTATAGTCTGAGACTATAACAGCAAAAAGATAAACGCGGGGTAATGGCAGGGTTTGAAGGTTTGAAGGAATTAGGTTGACTTTTGTGTAAGTTAGTCGGCGAAAGTCAAATTGACCTCCATCAATTGAATGCACGTGCCGAGGCACGTGACCAATCGACCTTGCGTCTGAGAACAGATAAAGTGATATTAGTGAAGAAACAGTAGTTTGAACTGGGGTTAAGTATTTATTAATAAACTTTCTAGAGATATTAAACTTTTAGTAGTAAATTAAAGCGCTAAGTAGATTTAATGCTTTTTCTAAAATGTAACTTAATAATTAAAACTAATTTTAGGTTAAATAGGCTACTTATAAGTAGCTATTTCTAAAATTAAAGTAAATAGCTTTAATAATATAATTTATCTAGAATAAGACTAGGCTTCTAGCTTAGCTTATAGTAAACTAAGTAGCTATCTTTTTACTAGATTATAATAATAGCATTTTATAATAATATAAATAATCTAATAAATTAATATTTAACTTTAATTAAATATATAAAGTATAAAGATAAGTCTTTTATTTTAATAATAAAATAAATAATATTTTAATTACTAAAAAAGGTTTTTTACTTTATAGCTAAGTTAAGAACTTTAAATATTATTATATTTAATTTAATACTTAATAAGTAACTCTTTTTCTAGAGAGTATTATACTATCTACTAAATATATATATCTAAAAGTAGTATTACTAGTAATCGAATAATAGTAAAGATCTTAAAAAAAGAGGCTTAGTATAAAAGTATATTTTAATAATAGTAATAATATATTAAGAAGTAATTTATTAAAGAGATTATTTAAATAGTACTTTTAAATATAATAAAATGCTATTTATTAGTTTTAATATATATAAGATAAATTATTTATTTTTTTAAAAATACTAGCTTATTTTTAAAATATTTTAAGCTTATAGTAGTAATATATTTATAATAGTAATATTAAAGTTTACCTTTTATACTATTTCTATAAGTTTTAAGTAGCTTTAAGTATATATTTATACTAAGAATACTAACTACTATATACCTAGTTAAAAGTTTAAATTATATATAAATAGTTTAAAATATAAAAGGTCTTTATATAAGCTAATGCTTTTTATCTTATTAAAGTAATGCTTAAAATAGCTATAGTTATTATTTTAAGTAGTATATACTTATAACTAAACCTTAAAGGCTAATTTATATATATAGTAGTTATTAAGTAAGTTTCTTATTATATTTAACTTAGTATTAAGAACTGTATTATAATTAAGTAATATTCTATTTTAAATTATAATTTTTTATAACTATTTTATTATTAAGCTTTATATATAGTATTTAAGCATTTCTATTTCTTAAAGGGCTAATAATTTACTAATGTTTAATAAATATAAGACTAACTCTTTACTTATCTAAATTCTAGCACTTTAATTTATTAATCTTCTATTAAATATCTATATAATTATATTAAATATTTTAATTATAAAATTATATTCTTATATATTAATTAATATTAAATCCTTTAAGTTCTTTAAGATATTAAGGCTATAATAATATATCTAAGTCTTTAATAAGAATAAGTAATTATTATAAACTAAGCTAACTATTCTAGCTTTAGTAAGGTTACTAGGTAATTATATTATTATACTTAACCCTATTAGCTAGTTTATAGGATCTATAAAAGGGTTCTCTTCTAGAATAAATTAAAACTAGCTATTGCTTACTTAAATATTAGCATTCTGCAGATTAGATATACTATTTATTTAAAGCATATAAGGAAAGGCATTTAGTAAAAGACTAATACTAGGTAATAGCTCTACTTACTTAATAGTCTTAACTAAAGTATAGTTTATTTCTAGATAGCTTTTTAAAGTTTATTCTAATTTAATAACTCTTTATTAAAGCTTTTTAAGCTTAATTTTTTTCTATTCTTAGGAGTTATAGATAGAATAATAATTATAAATTATATATTTAACTATTCTTTATTCTCTCTTATTAGCTATCTTAGTATACTACCTATTAAGTTATATAAGTAATAAGCCTAAAATAGGCTTTAAAATTAGCTACCTTAGTAGGATATTTATATATAGTATAGGAAGTACCTATCTCTACTTAGTATAACCCCTTCTTTTAGAATTATCTTTATTTAAAAAAGAGATATTTATTTCTAAGGGGATATTATAATATACTGCTACTTAGTTTAGTAAAGTTTAAGGCTTAAGAAGCATCTTAATAAATATTTATTATACGGTTTCTGCTTAGTAATAAGGCTTATACAGGGAGATTCTAAATTAATAAGTAAAGCAAAAGAATAATAAAGGTAAAATAAAAGGTATTATTAGCTTATTATATTTAAACTTAAATAAAGAAGATTTAAAGGATTAAAATTAAAGATAGTACTTTTATAATAGTATTAATAAAGTAAACTTAATATACTAAATAGAAATAAAGAGGTAGTACTTATATATTATTAGTTTT
The DNA here is from genome assembly GCA_013183765.1 of Fusarium xylarioides. NCBI lineage: Eukaryota > Fungi > Ascomycota > Sordariomycetes > Hypocreales > Nectriaceae > Fusarium > Fusarium xylarioides. The sequence goes on along the minus strand of SRZU01000129.1, from coordinate 60,520 downwards.
ATTTATTTTAGACTTTCTAGATATTAAGTTTTAGGTTTCTATTTTATTTTTAATAGTTAGTAGCTAAGGGAGGCTATACTTAGAAGTTAGGAGTTTTAAATATAGTTAATAGGCTAAAGGGTTAGCAGGCTAATCTTTAAGGCTAAATATAAATAAGTTATCTGAAATTAGAATTACTTAAATCTAGGTTATAGCTAGTTATGCAGTGCATAATTATATAAGTGCTATTTTATAGCAAGTCTTAAAGATTGGCCTACCCTAAAGTAGTCGATCCTGTCAGACTGGTATTTCACAGAAGCGATTGCCAGATCTTTTGCCACGTCGAGCTTGTTACTGCCAAGTTGAACGTTGAGATAAAAGTAACACCAGGCGGAAAATTGGTTCATCTTTTGAAGTAGTTCATCTCAACAGTCGTGCAGTTGATCGCTCCTTTGGGGCCCATGTTACGCATGACACCGCCCCCAGTAGGTGAGTAGGACATGCAGAGCATGGTTATATTGTCTGCTATGGCACATCAGACATCTCGTTTCCACAGGCTATCTCACATAGAAAAGTCAATCAGAGCCCAATTGATGCTACTTCCGTTTTCTCCAAACTCTTGTGCCCCCGCAAGAAGTTCATTGATCCAACCAGTCTCATTGATCGGAGACGAAAACAACGTCAGACCTGGAAAGTCCCATTCGAAGACAAATTGATCTGGGACAAAAGACTCAAGCTCATTGTCGCAATTCCTCTCCTGGGTCAGAGGAAACGATGACTGTCCTGCTCCAGAACCTCCTTCATCTTGAGCCAGCCAGCGCTTATACTTCTGGATACTTGTCTTTAAAAGTTGGAGGTATAGCGAACTGGTATTTGATCGGGTGTCGTCTTTGTGTCCTGCGGCAGCGACTAGTTCCAGTTCCTGTAGCAAGATACTGACTTTCATAACAAGCTCACTGCTAAGTCCTTGTGTCTGCAGCCTCTCTGCTTCAGGGAGTAAAGCGGACAGCTTGAGCAGAAGGAGGCAACAGAAAGTATTCTTTGCCCAGACGAAGTCCATTGCATACCGGATACTCTTGAGATATATCCTTGGTTCTTGGATGATGATATCAAGGTGTTGCTCAAGGGAAGCTTTGGTCATTGACAAGATGTTCTTCTGAGTGGGCGACATAACGTTGACGTTTTCCACGCCTGCGGCTCGTACCGCACGGCAGAGAGCCATGTTATCAGCCCAGCAACGCTGAACAGAAAGGTTAGGCACAAACCAAGGCATCGATTTATGATGCGGCTGCGAGATGCGTATCCAGTCCTGGAACCAGACATCGATGTCGAGTTTGGCATCTTTTACAAGATCAAGAATCTCTTCGTCACTCAGATGAGAGCCCTGGGGCAAAGATGCATATATCTTTGCACGAAGAACATTCAGCTCGACCTGAGCAAAGAGATAATGATCCATCCCGGTAGCGAGAGGACTTTGCAGGAGGACTCTGCATCTCCGTGAAGCACCTCGGAACTTGAACGTAGGCATTCCGCCAGCATCCACGTGTAGAATGTAGCTCATCACCAATAAATGCAGCCAGACTCTAGTTTTGCGCATGCGTGTAGTGTTGTCGCTGCAGATAGTTTGGTCACTGTTGTCCATCTGCATTTCCCCCAAGACGGATTCCGCGATGAGTGTATCGTAGGCTTCGGGGAACCCAAGATCCAAGGCCATTCTCGTCGCAATTGTGATCAAAAGTGCCCTCTCTCCTGAATAGCAGGCTTGGACGAGGATTGCCTGTACCGTCTCGAGACTTCCCATTAGTGGGTTGACAATAGCGGCATTGAGCATGCGTTGCGTCTGAAGTGCAAGAGCTCGCCATTTCGAGCTCGTGCCGTTGAATACACGACACCCAACTGAACATATTGTGATATATAGTAAGGCACTGTTGTTGCGGATAGCTTCAATTGTGTCGAACCGCTGGTCAAATACAGGAACGTAGTGGTCACAGCCAGAGAAAAAGGCGTTGAAGTACAGCTGCGCCTCGTCATTTTTCATCTCAATCCCAAGTTTAGCAGTTGTCGGAGCTATTGTATCGGTCTCGAAGGCTGACCTAGATCTCCCCTGTGACCTGGCAAGGAACGCAGCTGTGTCTGGTGAGCTCGTGCTGGTCGATGCCGCGGGTTGTGAAGGGACTCTTGCGCGTGCAGATGTGTATACACCATGAGCTGGAACGTCCGTACTAGTGGTCATAAATGGCGGCTGATGCTCTGTTGGGCAGGAAGTAGGTAGACATTCCATCATGGAGGACGGATTTGATTGCAGCCGTGATTTGAGAAACTCAATCTCTCTCTGGAGCGCTTCGATCTTGCTGTGACGACGAAATTAGAAATGCTGTTGTCAGCGGTGACAGGGATTCCAAACAGTTCATGGTTCTCTTTTGGTCTCTCGACAAATTGGCATGTCTTTTGAAGTTGACAGCACCTATGTTGCCCATCAGCACTGCGAGTCCATAGCGTTCTATATGATATACACACCGAGAACATGGCCGCGAGCCATTACACTTGACCTAATTAACATGTTAGCTACGAATGTTTAGAGGTACCTGGATGCTACTGACTTTGCTCTGGCGACAGGTTATGCATGCTTTCTTAAAGACGTGTGTTAGCTTCTTTGTATATGCACACAATAACTTGATGTCGAAGTTGGCGAGTCTCAAAAGCAAGGCGGCTTTACCGGTAATCTTTTTTTACGGATACGTGAGGACGGGGCTGTTTGTGAGGCTCCCCCTTCTGAAGATTGATGAATTTGTGACATGCTGATCTCGATTCATGTTAATTTGTAAGCCTAAACTGGTATCGAATGCCGAAATGCGCTTCTCATGATGATCGTTCATTCTCTCTCTGGCGATTCATGTTTGGGCGAGGAAATCCAGAACCGAAGTCTTGTATTGAGGCCTCAGGCAGGAACATCATTTCTCAGCAGTTGATAGGCCCGGAAGACATGCATGTGGAGCTTGATCTGTTGGTTCTCTGCATTATGATCTCGATATCAGTCGTTTAATGTCTAAATAAAAAACCCAGTATTTATCATTGTTGATAATACTGGCCCAAAGCTATTCGGAGGTCAATCGGGCTATATGATCATCAGAAACAATGTCGTTGCTGGCTGTCGGAGTGGACTTTTTACCCCGTGGGGATTCTCGTCAACGTTATCGGACTTTTTGGTGTTTTCTCCGACTCTAACGTGAGGGGCTTAGTACTGAACAGGTCACGCGGCAGAACAGAACCGGACTTGGGCAGAATTCTCCGGCGATGGCGCCGGACGAAATGAGGCAGACCCGATCTTGGCTTCTTTTCGGTAGATATTGGTTGTAAATGAGGCGATACGAGCCCGGCAATGAATGCATGTCGCGTCACGTTAAAAGAGGAACATTCCCTCCTCTGTTATCCTCCTTCAGTCTTCAACTCTTGAGTTTGCACATCAAAACTCGATTATTACTTCATCATGCCTCAACGTGAACGCATTCCTTCTTCGTGGACGGTCCATGCAGCTGGCAATGACAGCACCAAGCCGTCTGTCCACTTGCGCTGCAACGATCCTACTCTACCCTATGAGTTCAACTTTGAAGCCGTCCGTCCCAACGTCTTCAGAACCACCTTCACATCCGCTACCCATCCTCTACCGCCTCGTCCCAGCGTCCCTCGTGCTGGGACAAAGCTAGACGGTGCTCAGCCAAAAGTCACATCGACTGACAAGGGTACCCAGATCCAGATTGGCGATGTGATCGCCAATGTCGACTACGCAGGAGAGACCCCTCTTCTCTCTGTGGGCTTCGATGGTCAGCCACCAATTCTCCAAGATCTCGACAACAGATCCTATGCCGTCAATGGAGACGGTGTCGCCCATTACACTCAATACAATCGCAAGACGTTCCATGTCGGCCTTGGAGAAAAGGCTGCGCCGATGGACCTCTCTGGTCGCCGCTTCCAAATATCAGCAACCGACAGCTTTGGATACGACGCCCACCGAACTGACCCTCTCTACAAGAACATCCCCCTCTTGATCAATGCTACACCTCAAGGCTGTGTAGCCATTTTCTCAACTAGCCATACCCGAGGAGAATACTCCATCGGCTCTGAGATGGATGGTATGTGGGGATTCTACAAGGTCTATCGTCAGGACTTTGGAGGTCTGGAAGAGTATATCATCACCGGAAAGACTCTCAAGGAAGTTGTTCAGACCTACGCCGATCTCGCCGGTTATCCTCTTCTTGTCCCTCGCTGGGCCTTTGGTTACCTCTCTGGAGGCATGAAGTATTCCATGCTGGACAACCCCCCTGCTGGTGAAGCCTTGATCGAGTTGGCGCACAAGATGAAGGAGCACGACATTCCTTGCTCCGCTTACCAGATGTCATCTGGGTACACCGTGGCTGAGCAGCACCCCAAGAATCGACACGTGTTCACCTGGAATCGCCACCGCTTCCCTGATCCTGAGGACTGGATCAAGGAGTTCCATAAGCTGGGTATGCGCACTATTGCCAACGTAAAGCCATATCTCGTTTCCAGTCATCCCGAGTACCAAAAGCTCAAGGACGCTGGCGGTCTCTTCCTTGATCCTCACACCAAAGAGCCAGCTGTTACCAAGCTTTGGAGCGCTGGAGGAGGTGAGAGAGCCAACGGTGGCCATATTGACTTCACTTCCGAGGCTGGCTACAACTGGTGGTACAATGGAATCAAGAAGCTTGCAGAAGAGGGTATCGACTGCATGTGGAACGACAACAACGAGTACACGATCCCCGATGACGAATGGGAGTGCGCTCTCAACGTCAATAAAGATGTACTCGAGGTTCCTGAAGGCCTTGAGAAGCGGCCTCAGGTTGGCCTCTGGGGCCGCAGTCTACATACTGAGCTCAATGGCAAGGCTTCTCACGATGCTCTTCTCGCTGTCAATCCTGACTCGCGTCCTTTCGTTCTCACTCGCAGTGCCACAGCTGGTACTATGCGCTACGCCTGCAGCTCCTGGAGCGGTGACAACACTACCAGCTGGGATAGTATGAGAGGTTCGACTGCTCTCGGTCTCAACGCTGGCCTTTCCCTGATGCAGTGTTACGGACATGACATCGGTGGCTTCGAGGGTCCTCAGCCTGACCCTGAGCTTCTTCTTCGATGGGTCCAACTCGGTATCTACTCTCCTCGATTCGCCATCAACTGCTTCAAGACAGGCGAAGACAATTCAATCGGCGATGTCATTGAGCCTTGGATGCACCCATCTATCACTCATCTTGTGCGCAAGACCATCAAACGTCGCTATGCATTAATTCCTTACATCTACTCTCTGTCTCTTGAGAGTCACAAGACTGCTTCACCACCTCAGAGATGGATCGGTTGGGGCTACGAGTCTGACCCTGAAGTCTGGAAGCTTCTTGATGGAGAGAATCAGTACTGGCTTGGTGACTCCATGCTCGTTGGTGGTGTCTTCGAGGCTGGAGCAAGCAAGGTCAAGTTTTACCTTCCAAAGGCGTCAGATGATGATGAGGGATACTTGAACCTGAATGCACCATACCAATATCTTGAGCCTGGTCAATGGGTTGACCTCGACGTTGAGTGGCATGGTGCTGGCATCCCCGTTCTCGGTATGGTTGGTCGTGCTGTTGCTGTTGGTCGAGATGTGCAGGTTCTCTCTCCCGGTGAGAAGGAGAACGTCGCAAATCTCCCTCTCGATGACTACCGCGGCGTGGAGATCTTCCCTCCTCCGAAGGCATCTCGTGATGGCAAGTGGCATGAGACGACGTGGTATGAAGATGATGGTACCTCCGTGTCTAGCAAAAACAAGATCTCTTCGTACACCATTGCTTACTCGGCTACTGAGTCTGAGATCAAGGTCAAGTTCTCCAAGGATGAAAGCTCTGGCTTCCAAGCTCCCTGGAAGTCACTGGTTGTCATCCTTCCCTTTGGAGACTTGAGAACGGCCGTGAGCGAGGATAAGGAAGTTGTTTCCTTGGGTTTGAGTGCAGAGGGCAAAAGGCAATTTGAACTAAAGTAGATATTTCGTGGGTAATGGGATAGTTTGCCGGTTACGAAAAGCTCGCCAGCCTTGGCTGTTAATACTGTATTATAGCCTATACAAATAGTCCTTGAGATTGAATCCATGTCATTATTTCCAAGTCGTGTGAACGTGTTTTGGTGGCAGTACTACGCATAGACATAGTAACTCTGACCCAAAGAACTACTTAAAGATCTCCATTAAAGCATGCTTCTTAAGGAGTGATAAAGATTCACTGGGAGCTTTTCTGGACGAATCAGGGCTTCTCTTTTATCCGTGGCCACGAATTGTGCATACTGCAGCATTTAGGGCGTCAATGGCGAAGGCCGAGGATAAGAGTAGTCCGACCCGAATAGGATGTGGCCTGCATCTACCGTATCCAGAAGCCCATGCAGTTGGGCAGCACTAGTGCTTAAGGCAATGCCGAAGTAAAAACGACCAATGCTATACCCGATGATCTGGCTGATGTCGGGTACGGCAAGACTACCAAGTGCTCTGCTAGCAATAAAAGGGAGTGTACCGCCTGCGTGAGATAGGATTATATCAACGTCCGGGATCTTGCGCAGCGTCTTGACCATGATTAAGTCCACCGCCGTCCCGGTAGTGGCGAGCGGGAAGTCGACAATGGGCTGAGGCAGGCTGCCAGCGATGGACTTGGGACCGATTGATAAGCTATCCGGATGAGGAAATACGAGCGCCTTGTAGTCCTGAAGCTTTTGGCAGATGGGGAGGAAGAGCGGGTTACGGAGAAGCATATCCACGTAGGTAGTAAACACCAGGACACCGTTACATAGCCTTTGCGTCGAGTACACAAAGTCGATCTCAGCCAATGTACCATTTATATCGCGCCAATCTGGCAAGACACCAAAGGATCCCAGTCGGTCGGCGTATGCAGACTCGGTTGCGGTCGTGGCCAGGTACTTATTGAGTGTCCTTGCAAGGCCACGGGCAGCTCGGCCAGTGCCAGCAATCTGGGCTCCGGGTGCCGAGACCGATATGATACCTGTAAGCGAGGCATTAGAGCCTTCCTATAATATCTACCCGTTGACAATGAACTACCAATGTCTGTGCTTGTCCATTCCATGGATGCAATCATGCCCTCGAGTGTCCAATCGGGAGTTGTGTATCCTGTGGGATCGCCTCCAGCGGCATCAATCGCGGCCAAACGCAGGAGGCAATACATGAAGACTGGTATCAATCTGGGTAGAGGCGAGTGCGGTAGAGAATCCCGAGCTGAGTGCCAGTGCCCGACGGAAGGAAGTCAGAACAACGTCCGGCAGGTAGTGAAGCAACATAGGTGACGTGGTTCCAGAATGAGGGCACTCTCGGAACAGTACTTCAGTAACACCACTTGCTGCCTTGGAAACCTTTAACACCGCCAAGAGCACAAAGCGAGAGGCAGTCAGGCTGCATTGGGCTAGGAACAACTTCATATGGATTGGAGTCTTGGGTAATAGCTAAACTTGATCAAACATAGGAGATTTACAGCTATGTTCTTTAGATAATAAGAATAAGTCAGTCTAGTGTGTATCCACGCGCGCAACTGAATCTAATGAGTTGCTGTGCGGAATTCTAGTTGCTCTGACTCTATGATAACTCAAGAAGCCTCGGCTTCGTGCTGAGGGGCTGTCTCTCCTACTGTTACTCCGGAGAAGCCCAACCTATTGTTCCGGTGCTAAACTAGCAGCCCGCAGCAGACCAAACTACTTTCGAGGGTTGTTAAATACCATTGACGTAGTTCTTATTCGTGCGGGATAGTAGGACTAGAGATCATCGACAGAGATTTCAGGGTTAGCGTCATGGAGATCCTCCGCAAAGTCATAGATATTCCGAAGCAATACAAACCCTTTCCAATGATAATGACTTATAGCTTCCAAGCTTCGTAATTGTACTGCGTAATATCAATTTATAAAGGGACACCGGATAGGGCAGAGGCGATATCGTCTGTGTTGCCCTTTGCAAACTTCTCCCTCAGATACATGCCAAGTCGCCCATAGTAGCAATCCTTCGAACAAGCCTTGCCTGCATCTGATTGCACTTAATCGTCACTTCTTCGGAGCTGTTGCATTTCACCTCGGGATAACGATACTATGTGACTGAAGGTCAGGAGAACTTGGACAATTATCCTTTCCTTTTCGAATTTCCTCCGATCGGATAACTCCAATGCCGCCCTAAACCGGAGCGACTACCCCATAATCGGAGCCTGCTTCCGCCCAGCTCGGCACTTACAAAGGCGAAGCTGCTGCTGCACTTACTTATAGGCGCCATATACGTCCCAAGAGATCACATCGCACTCAGTTTCATCCAGCATGACGTGCTCAAAATGGTTACTCTACGGAGCACTAGTTGTTGGTCTCGCTGTATTTCATCTCATCAGGTTGACATTTCGAGCTGACCTACGAAATACCCCTGGACCATGGCTCGCGAGATACACGGCCCTGTATAGGCTAAGTCTCGTTTATAAAGGAGATTCCCCTCGGCAGTATCAATTGTTGCATGAAAGGTACGGCCCTATTGTACGCATAGGACCAAGCCATGTCTCTGTCTCAGATCCCGCTATGATACCCGTTATATATGGCATAGGCAAGAACTTTCAAAAGGTAGATACAGCCTTTCTATCATTGAACATATAGCTCATACAGATCAAGACACCCTTTTACACAACAATGTCCTTGATGTACCAGGGGCAGCGAATGGACAGCATGTTCACGGAACGGAACCCTAACGTCCACAGGGCCTTGAAAGGTTCAGTGGCGCAGATATTCTCCATGACAAATATGCGCAATTTCGAGGTCTATGCCGACGAATGTAGCGCTATCTTCCTGGATGCGATGCGCGATCTTGAAGGGCAGAGGCTAGACCTGGCAGACTGGCTACAATGGTACGCCTTTGATGTTATCGGCTGCATCACGTTTCAACGACGATTCGGGTTCCTAGAGAGGAGGCATGATGTCGACGAAATGATCAGCAAGATCAACCATGGCCTCGAATTCGTCAAGATCATTGGGCAGTCCGAATGGTTGGTTGCACTGTTTGGCAAATTGAATACCAATTCCTGGATCAGGGAAAACTACTGGCCTGACACAATGGATAAGTTCTTGAAAGTATGTCTCTCTTGTCCTTCTCCGGGGCGGTCCCCGCGGTGTAAAGCTGACGTACGAACTCTTCAAGATCACCGAGAAAGAACTGGATAAATATGATCGCAATCCAAAAGAACCTTCTAGGACAGACTTTCTATCCCAGCTACGAGAAAAACAAGATAAAAGCGGCAAGATAACCCACAGAGACATGAGCAATCATCTCTCGAACAATCTGTGCGTACTTGTGCGTCATCATTGTTATATCCCAGCGGCTAATCTCAATCTAGTCTCGCTGGGAGTGATACCACAGGTATATCCCTACGTGCTGTAGTCTATTTCGTCATAAAAACTCCCCATGTCTATGAGAAACTACAAAGAGAAATTGACGAAGCTGATCAAGCTGGCCATCTCTCAGAGTACGTGACATACCAAGAGTCGCTAAAACTGCCATACTTGTAAATTAATCATCTGAATTCCCATTGCAACAGCGAATTCTGACGTGTTCAATAGTCAAACTACATTGAAAGAGGCTATGCGAATGCACCCCGCCGTAGGATTTCCCTTGGAGAGATATGTACCCGAAGAAGGTGCAGAAATATGCGGTCACAGCCTCCCAGCCGGCACTAATATCAGCACTTCCGCGCCACTGATGCATATGGACAAAGAAGTCTTTGGTCACGACGCCCGGATCTTTCGACCTGAGAGATGGCTGGAGGCTTCGCCAGAGCAGCTGAGTCTTATGGATCGCACCTTTATTGCGGTACGTAATCTGGTGTCTTGAGGACGAACAACTAACTTAACGTCTTCCCCCACAGTTTGGACACGGTTCGCGCACTTGTATCGGTAAAAATATATCCCTCATGGAGATGGGCAAGTTAATCCCACAACTCTTTCGTCATTTCGATATTGAGTGGGCTTCAGAGCGTTCAGAGTGGCATACACATGCCGCCTGGTTTTGGAAGCAGTCGGAATTATTTGTGAGGCTCAAGAGGCGGCAAACAAAAGATTGGCGTACGGCGACCGAGTGAGGAATCTAAGTATAGATTTGAATTCGATTACCGAGGAAGTTCAAGCCACCAGAACATGTTTCGGGCAGACGGCACATGCAATTGTAACACGACTCTTCTCTTCAGGAAGCTTCCACGATGATTGTAAGGAAACTGGGTCTATAGGCTATCTGGAAGTACTCTAAATCTACACCGGCGAGACCATTAGACCAATTGGACTTATCGTGCTATCATGAGCCCAGTCAGCTGCACCAAACCTGAGCTGATAATAAGCTCCGGTTGACGCGTAAAGAGGTGCAGAAGAATACATATTACTCCAAGAAGCATCTGTAGTCGTGCAGGTACGAGTTCCACCGTTGCCTGTGACGCAGGTATAAAGCTTTACAGCCACGCTGCACTTGAGGCTGTCGTCAGTCGGTCGATCACAGACCAAGGGCGCGTGATAGAATAATAAAGTGGTAGGACAGACTATGACTGAAACAAAGTCAAAGTTGCCCGCATAGGAAAGAGCGCACAAAGGGTTTCCATTAACTGATACGAAACCAGTACCCTCTTCGTATTTAAACAGATTAGTTGGCCAAGTCAAGAAAGCACCTATCCACACAGAGTACTCCGGTAGGCCATTTCCATGTATAACTTGACCATCTGCTGGACCACCTTGAGCAGTCAATGTGAACAGAGTCGGAATAGGCAGGAGAGCGGTTGTCGTAGAGACTTCGTCAATAATTGTGGTGGAAGTTGGCTCGGTGGTAGTCGTCGTTGTTGCCTCCAGTGTTGTATCAGTAGAGATCTGCGTCGAAGATAACGTGGAGTCAGTGGTAGACTCTGCAGCCGTGGTAGGCTCTGTAGTCCCAGTAGACTCTATCGTTGTCACTGAAGCATCGGTCGAAGATGTCAATTCAGCTGATGTTGAGATAGATGGCTCAGGCACCGCTGTACTGGTGACTTCAGTTGATGTCGCTACGGAAACACCAGACGACGCGACCGAGGTTGTAGACCCAAGATCAGCTACAGAGGTGGACTCGGAGACTTCGATCGTCGTTGTTCCTGTCAACTCCGTCTGCTCGCTCAACGCCGTCGTATCTGATAATGGCGCTGAAGAGCTGTCGGTTGAAGAGAAGGTGGACTCGGAAATCGCGAGAGTGGCTGCTGTCGTCGAGTCTGACTTCTCGGTCGCTTTCGTGGTATCTGTCGACGATGTTGGAGATAGTCCCAGACTTTCTGTGGTGGTAGCAGTAGTTGCGATAGCTAATTTAGGCTATCAGCAATTTGAGCAAAGAGTGTCATCAATGAACTTACTGAAAGAGTTTGGCTTGCAAGGGCCCGCAATCACGGACTCAAGCCCAAAGGCCAGAGACAAGAGAAGCGCTAAATGCATAACTGCCATTAAAGAGCGGAAGAATAAAACGAAATCCAATCTGAAAAGCCAAAGGTAAAGAATTGCTTAAAAAGGAAGGTTAAAACCTTTTATGCTTAATTTTCTCCTTTATTTAAAGCCGCCAAATCGGCCGAGACCGTTCGAAAACTAATAGTCTCTTGTAGGTTCTCGTAGCTGAAGATTTAGCGTGAAAATCTCAGCGCTATTGAATACCGCAGTGGCAGTAATTTTAAAATAACGAAACGTAGTACTAAGCAGCTCGAGGTTTCTCTGTGAAGTAAAATCAAAGAGCCCGCCTTCTCAATTATGTCGCGTAGACTATTTTTGTTCTTAGCTCGATATACTTAGACTCAGGTGGCGAATTATGTAAAATACCGGAGGGGACAGCGAAGGCCTTTCTACCGCCCCTTAATCTTACCGAGATGGCCAACGGTGGATAAAAGGATCAGCTAATTAGGCTGCCAGACGCTTGCTTGATTTAACTTGGACGATAGCCTTGGTGAATTTGCCTTGCGCGCCCGCTCTTAGTGGGTCAAATTCTCAAAGAGAGCACAGAGCGGAATACATGTGCTTTGTCGCGGTTCGACCAGTGGGACCATCATGTCAACGTCTATAAAGAGACTCAGCTGAAAGATACCGTCGGGTAACTAGCAATACGTTAACTTCACTTTTATCTATTAAAAAGTCAAAGTGTCTCTAAAGCAATACGCAAGGTATAGCTAATAGGTCTTATATAATAAGATAATATAATATAATACTTATTTTTAGCATATTATAATATAAGGTATTATATACTATGCTAAAAAATATAATAACCTTAAAACCAAGTCTCAAGGTTATATAGCTGCTGCCTTGAGCCTTACAATCTAACTAAACAAGTAGCCTCAATCCACAAGCATAAAAAAGATATTTCCCCCGGCCTTGGCGAAGCTGGCTCGGCAGGTTAGTAATAGATTGGATCAGGTCGCAAGGCAACGCAGTGCAGTATGAGGAACACAAATTGAGGGTAAACACAGCTAATCAACACTTGGGCACTTTTATCTATATCAGATCGTAGTGTAAGTCGTATGAACCCAAAACCTACCTTAGTCGGCCGGGTCATACGCAGACGCTTCTTCCAGTTAGTCTCATACAGACCAGTGATCATCCTTGAGATACGAGGTCTTCTTGTCTAATGGTGGATGGGAGGCCTTGAGGTATTCCGCACCCTCCCGTTTGATTCGAAGTAGAACTTAGTGCGTATATTTGCCGTCACTGCACTTTCGCATATGTGAGAGAGTTGAGGAGACTGGTCGACAATAGCGTCAATTGTGGATCTATCATATCTGAGTAGCTAGCGGATAAAGATGGCGACATTCACTGAACCGTCAGTAGCACGATTAGCACTTCTGTTCGCATCGAGATGTAGGAGGAGGGCAGTAAATAAACGTCCCTGCTGGGTAGCTTATGGTTTCAAAGCTTACAGCATATAACTGCCCTACCCAATCTCTAAGTAGCAATAGCCAGGAAGACTTATTAAAGGATAAGAATCTAGATGAACTTCTATTGCTTATCATTCCGCACTAGTTCGAGAGTTGAAGTGAAAAGTAATGCTATTCAATACTCTTGATCCCATCTCTGCAATTCTATGCAACCCATGTGGATATCAACATGCCGCTCAATAAGTTCAGAGGTTTGGAATAGGGACTACAGCATCCGCAATGCCATTATACTTCTTGTCTCCAAAGTTGCCACCGTTCCCGAACAGCAGTCGCTTAGTTCCCTTAATAGTAATCTCTCTGACACTCCGAGAGTAGGCAGACCAGTGGTTGATGTCAACCTTGTTCCACTTTCCTTCCACTGGATTATCGCCTTGAATCATGAGGTTCTCGGAAGAAGTCGTACTGATGATAATGATGCCAGAGCTGTCATTGGTATAAGGGTTACGGACCCAAGTCACGTATGGTCCATTAGTGAACAAACTACCGTCGGTGGCTTGGAGCCTGGTGCCGGGGATAGGCCCAAATGTAAGAGGGCTATTGGAGATTTTGTAATAGACTCTGCAGAAATCCACGCCGCAGCGTTCCCAAGTCATGATCCACTTATCAGTACTCTCGATGTGAGCCACAGTGGTCATACCAGGGCGAGCCTCATAGTTACTCTCAGCCTCATCGTCGACAATATCTGACCAGTTCTTAAGGTCGGTGGTGGTGGTGTGAACGAGCTTCTGAGCATGATCGGGGTCCCGCTGGTCGGAATAATAACACACCAGCTTTCCGCCATACATCAAGAAGAAGGGCTCCCATAGCGCTTTATTGCCATTCTGAACGGTGTTTGGTCTATCACCATACGCAATATGAGACACAAACTCCCAAGTCTTTGCGCCATCTTTGCTGGCGTAGACATCGATGTAAACATCGCCTATGAGGCTTTCAGGGGTCGAAACACCAGCTGCGAGTATAGTGCCCTTGGCGTAGCCACCAAAATCGGTGGGAAGTGTGTACAGGAATGGGTAGAAACGCATGCCCCAACCGTTCTGCGTGTCTTTGACGGCACTGAAATTGGACCAAGTTGCACCCCCGTCGACCGACTTGTAGATCGGGTCTAACCAGAATGTTAACCTCTGCAGCACATAAACACACACAAATCAAAAGACATACGGTTGACAGGGTATTATTTGGACTCAGCTGGGTAGTTTTCCCAGGTCATAAGCAGGGACTCGTCAGGCAGTTGGAGTGACCGAGCATAGAGTGTACCCCAGAGCTGAGCATCAGCTGCAGGCTTGAAGAATTCGTTCTTGGTGAAGTTGGAGAAAGGAGTAGGGGCACGTTTGTCGAGTGCAGCACCATAAGTGGTGGCCAAACAGGCCAAGCCGAGAAGAAGAGACCTCATGTTTAATTAGAGCAAATTAAGGGGAGCTTTGTTGTTTATTGTTATCTGGGGTAAAGAATGAGTCTATGAGATAAAAGGTAAAGAATGATGGAAGTCTTATATATTCAAGATTAAGCACAATAAATACTTCTTAACGAAATATCACTTCAGACACCAATACGGTACCTAACAAAGTATCCTAAATGACGATCAAGGAGATCCGAACGCGCCAATGGCGCAACTGCCAGTGGGTTTCTGACTTGAGGCAAATAACGTGTTAAGGTTATTGCACTGCAGGATGCGGCAATTCACGGCATCATCCCCAATATGCGGGGTGATATTCTGGGGTAACTAGTGTCTGTCCATCCGTTCACCTTTCTCATCGTCAGCTGATACCGTTCGGTGTTTGACCCGACACTCCGCAGATTGAGTTCGCTTTGGTCGGCATCGGGCATGACCCGATACTCCGCGACCAGAAGGTGGCACAATCGGCGATTCACGTGTGTTCTACTATGGAGTGGTTTCCCGCAACAGGCTACCATATTTCTTTCTCACTTGAAGAAACCAATATCGTCTTTTCAAACCATTTCGCTCATGCACCGCATAGTTACATCCTAAACCCTACATCATTTTTGGCAGTCCAATCACTATGAAAAACGGGACCCTACCATTCCAGGCGCATGATGATGAAATCTCCCAGCCTCTGACCTTCGACAAGGCTGTCAAGGAAGTCGAAAATGGCCAAGATTCTTCAGCTGTTGCCGTCCACCTTCTGGCAGAAATGTCACCAGCCGAGCGTTTGCATCTCCTGGATGGGGACATACCTTTCTGGGACGGTCTGCGGGAAATACTCTGCGATCGTTATAACCGGAAACCATTCGTTATGGGCGCTATCCCTCGTCTCAAGATTCCGGGAGTAAAGTTTACCGATGGACCCAGGGACATTGTCATGGGCTCGTCGACAGCCTTTCCAATTGCCATGGCGCGCGGTGCAACCTGAGATGTCGATCTTGAACGGCGTGTTGGTAATGCTATTGGGCTTGAAGGTAAAGCCCAAGGCGCCAATCTCTTCGCTGGGGTATGCATCAACCTCCCGCGCCATCCAGCGTGGGGTCGCATCCAGGAGACATATGGGGAAGACCCCATCTTGTTGGGTGAATTTGGCTCTGCACTCACCCAAGGCGTTCAAAATCATATCATGGCATGCGTTAAGCATTTCGCTTTGAACTCAATAGAGAACGCTCGGTTTCGAGTTGATGTACAGGTGGACGAAGATGTGCTTCATGAGGTATACCTTGCTCACTTCAGGAGAGTTATCGAAGCCGGCGCAGCATCAGTCATGTCTTCATATAACTCGGTCAACGGAGAGTGGGCAGGGCAGAGCAGGCTCTTACTTACAGAGATCCTGCGCGACCAGTGGAAGTTCACTGGATTTGTCATGACAGATTTCATTTTCGGTCTAAGAGACGCTGCAGTTTCTCTTAAGAACGGCTTAGATATTGAAGCTCCTTTTGCGCAACAACGGGCAATACACCTTAATGAAGCACTGAGGAGTGGAGAGATATCCTGGGTTGATATCGGCAAAGCGGTCATGAATATTCTGCGCACCAAGCTCGAATTTGGCTCTCTTCTTGTCCAGGAGGCACCTGATGAGTCGGTTGTCTTCTGTGCAGAACATCGACAGCTCGCCAGAGAGGTTGCAGGACGGTCGATGGTGCTTCTTAAGAATGATTCTATCAATGGCAATCCGGTTCTGCCACTCAAGACAGAAGCTCTATCCCGCTTGGCTGTCGTTGGCCGTCTGGCAAACAAACCCAACACGGGGGACAAGGGATCCTCGCAGGTTTTTTCACCGACCATCGTCACCCCCTACCAAGGACTCAAGAGTGAAATTCCAGGCGCAGATGTCGTTCTTGAAGATAGCGACAATCCCGAAGCTGCTCGGGAGGCCGCCAAGCAAGCAGATGTTGCTGTTGTTATCATAGGCTACGACGCCGGAGACGAGGGCGAATATGTGGTGCCTTCTCTCCAGAACGACCCTAGCTTATCTGAGCTATTTCCCCCAACGAGAAACCCCGACGAGGAAGAGATGTTGTCGATTGTGCAGGGAAATTCAGCCCAAGCAAAACAAGAATCAGCATTGGAAGTTGGTGCTGGTGGCGACCGACGGTCCCTGCGATTAAGACCTCGAGACGTTCAAGTTATCGATGCCGTGGCGTCTGTCAACTCGCATACAATCGTGGTGCTTATTTGCGCTGGTGCTGTCATAATGGAGGAATGGAAAGATAAAACACCTGGTATCTTGATCAGTTGGTACGCTGGGGCAGAGGGTGGCCATGCACTCGCAGACGTCTTGCTTGGTCGTGTTGATACTGGAGGCAGATTACCATTCTCTATCCCTAAGGATGAAAGCCACCTCCCAGAACTTGATATCGAAGCATCGAGTATCAAATATGATCGTTGGTACGGCCAGACTCTGCTCGATAAGCTTGGAGTTGACGCAGCGTTTCCACTCGGTTATGGGTTGTCCTATACAAAGTTTCGATCCAGCAACATTGAATGCGAGTATTTGACAGATCGGAGGATTATCAAGGTCGTTTTGGACGTGGAAAATATAGGTCTGAGATCCGGCCATCACGTTGCCCAAGTGTATGGATACCCTAAGATGGCAGAGTTCCCGCATCGGGTCTTGCTTGGTTTCGGGAATGTTTACTTGCAATCGAGGGAGTCGAAGCGAATATGTATTGAAGCATCCTTGCGGCCAATTGAACGATGGGTCAATGGCAAATTCTGCTTGTTGGTTAGTTCTGTTGAGATTGAGGTTGCTGGACACTCTGGGGACAAGGAGCAGGGCTTAAAATACCCGACCCATGGGCCTAATTAGGTGGGCTAACATCTGGGTACCCGTGGGAATTTTAAGCCCTAACAAGGAGGCAATTCGCACGGTTTGTAAGCTATATTGAAGCACACAATTTGTATAATGAGCAGATAAATTAATTTTAAAATCGATTGCAACTTGCTACGTGCCGAAAATAGTGGTAGGATCATTACACAACTTGGACGAGCCATTTCATTATTTGTAACACCGAAAGCATTCCGTCGGCCTCAAGGCTCCAGTATTCGACCATGTTAAAGGTAGCCAAGACTGTGTCCTTCCAATCTAGAGGCAAAAGGGTAGACCCAGGGTACAAATGTGCAAACCCAAGGAGTATACATGCGCTTCTTGCTGAGCTTCGCAGCATGAGCCAAGAGTAACCTGGTGCATTAACTAGTAGCCTTTGGTGATGATAAGCTAGTGCAGCAGAAGTATCATGATCATCCAACTCTTGTTCTCCCGCTTCGTTAAGAGCAACATGCATAAACGGCCAGGAAATAAGCTCGCGGATATACGTGATGCGCCCGCGCAGTACAAATCGGATCACATCATCCTCAGCACCTCCATAAGGAGACGGTTCATTTTCGATACTGACGAGCGGCGGTAGTGAGGCTTGCCACGTCTCAAGTTGATGTGATGTATCTTTTCCAATCTCTCTCAATGCCCTGGAAAGCGACTGCCAGCTTCCATGCTGGAGTTGGCCCATTAATCCTCGAGCATTCACCTCAACTCTCCAAAGAGCTATCTCGGACAGGTAAAAGTACCATGCTCGCTCAAAATCACCTTCACATCCATCGGGAGGCTTGGGGAATAGCTCGGGGGGGTCATCAGCTAGTCCAGCGGGGCTAGACATGCCCAGTTCGAACCTGAGCTCCTGTTCAGACTTCCAGCACAACCACAAGACACTCTATTCTGAAGTCTCCTGCGTACTTAACTGGCCCGAAACATGGTCGAGTTGTCTGATGTAAGGAAGCGTCTGGCAAATCGCTAAACCGTGTGCAAATGTTATCCAAGCCTCGACAGGTCATATCAGTGACATGAGAAGAACCCCTGATAGAAAGGCGCACTGAGCATGTATCAGTCTCGCGGGACCCAAGCCGCCACCAAGTCTTCTCTGTGCTGCATCGAATAGAGAAATCGCCATTCATCGGTCTGGGTGTGACATAGGAAGACACTCTCCGAGCGGTCAGGCAATGGCTCCGTTGGCGCAAACCAGAAGCGCCAGACCGGATTCTAAGCTCCAATCGAATCCCTATGCGCACAATCTGGAGACGAGCCTTCGTGTTTCTTCCTCATTCAAGATTAGGTTTTTGACAAGGATATGGGCGAAGAAGCTGCTAAGCCATCGCTCGCATGATGCCCGGTCGGTGATTTCATCCGCCCATAGTCTCTACGCATTACTGCATTCAGACTGTGACTCAGGGGATTGTTGTGTATAGGACGTCAGAGTTGGTAACTGGACGTCTCTGAAGACACTCCATTAGAGGACTTTATCGATCGTAATAGGGAAAAGAATCTTATGGATAACACTCAGCTCAGGCGATAAGTTGTCGCTAGCCTCATGGATACTATCATCATAATGGGTCCCTAGGAACGCCAGCTGGGGCCTCAACTGGCTGTCTATCTTACGCTCAAGTCAGTCGAGCCGGTCTATGATGGCAAGGCTCGCTTGATCGAATGTCGCATTGGTGTCTGGTTCAAAAACACACTCCACACCAGCTTTTACGCAGAATAAACAGGCCGGCCGTTGCTAGTCGCACTTTGTCCTCCGAGCGCGACATACCTGGCATGCTTTGATGGCTCGTTTCCTAGCATACGTAGAGCCAGGGCGGCTAATGGAAGCACGGTAACTGTCTGCGCGGCGGCGAGATTGAGAGGCCATGGCGTTAGGAGAAAGATAAAAGAAGGGCAGCGGAATGTCGGGGGAAAATGCTAAAAGAGACACGAGTGATATCAAATGATGGTTTCTCTTTATTCAGCAGGAAACAAGGCATCAGAAACTAGCGGAGTATCAGGTCCAAATCCGATATGTAGAAGCCATGGTGCCATACCAGTTTTCGCCTAGTTACACCATTCTTCCCCGCATGGGGAACAAGTCTAAGAGTTTCCTCGCGACCCCGCGAATTAGACCAAACCTTCCCCAGACTTGGCCTGAAAATGGCCTGGGTTGCAAGCAATAACAACATATCATGTCGTCAAACTCACCTGATACCGTTTGGATGGAAAAATGATATAAGATAAAAAGCACGCTGCTCTTCCTATTGTTCCCTCTCAATCACTCTTAACGCCATCGCCAACTACTCTACTGACTGAAATTTGACAATACAACAGCCATTTCGCCATGGCCAACACCAATCAGCATGCACTCAACCAAAAAAGCACCTTTAGCGACAAGGACGCGACCGTTGAGCATATGGCAGTCTCTGACAAACACATTCTGGATCAGATCCAAGTGGCCAATGCCAACAAACACAGTCTAACATTCAAGGATATCGCTCGAAAGCACCCCAAAATTATATGGTAGTCCTTCTTCTGGTGCATATGTGCAGTGGGTTGTGAGTTCTCGCTCGTCAGATCATATCGACATATCTACTGTAAGATGCTGACTTGTCCAACCAGGGGGTTTTGATACCCAGGTCAACGGTGCCATGGTAGGTGTTCCAGCCTTTCGCAAATACTATAGGTAAGTCACCATTTCATTTCGCCCCTCCAATAATATTTGTTCTAATACATGATAAAGTCACGAGCTCAATGGTGACTAGGTGATCCCGGCCGACTGGTTGACCGCTTTCAACGTTGTCTCTTCTGTTAGTCAGTTCTTTGGAGGTTTTGCTTGCAGCGCCATCTCCGATAGAATGGGTCGCAAGAAGAGTCTTACTTTGGGCGTCCTTGTTGTCACTGGAGGCATCATGGGGGAGTCCTTTTCGTCCACCCAGGCTGCTTTCGTAGTCAGCAAGCTTATCCTTGGCGTCAGAGTTGGCTTTTACTTGACACTGGGCCCTATCACCTGCTCCGAGATCGCTCCGACTGTCCTACGTAGTCTCTCTACCGCTGGTATCAACCTTGCTATTGCCGTCGGTTAACTAACCTCGAATTCAGTGACTTCGGGTTTTGGTAACCGAGATGACATTTAGGCTTTCCAAGGACTATTCCTGACGCAGCTAACCTTCTCTATCTTCCTCTTCATCAGTAGCTTTCTTTCTCCTAAGTCACCTTGGTATCTTATACGAGCTGGAAAGATGGAAGAGGCCAGACTTATTCTTTAAGATCTGTATGGATCTGAATTCAAGGCATTGGAAAAGCTTCAAGCCATTCAGCAAACAGTCGAAGAGGAGGCCACCATGGCTAATCCTTCCTATGTCTCGGCATTCAAGGGCACTGATAGAGTTCATACACTTATTTCTATCGGTGTCTTTGCTTGTCAACATGCCGTCGGTATCATTTTCATCCTCAGCTTCTCCACCTATTTTTTCCAATTAGCTAGACTCGATACGCAAAAATCTCGGAACCTTGGTGTTGGTGTTACCGCCTGTGGTGTAGCTAGCAATATCTGCTCGTGGTTTATTGTGAACCGCTTTAGCCGCCGCCCTATCTTTATCTTGGGAATGTTCGCCTGTACAACCATTCTTCTTCTCATCGGTATTCTCGATGTAGTACCAACAGGTGCCGCCAAGTGGGCTATATCTTCTCTAACTGTTGTCTTCTCGTTTGTATACTTCCTCACAATTGGCGCGGTAGCATTTGTTTTACTGGGGGAGGTCTCCTCCCTGTCCCAGAGGGCGCGAACAACCGCTTTAGCCACTGCAACTCAGGCTATCTTTAGTATTATTATGTTCTTCACTGTTCCATATATGGTCAATCCTGACGCTGGTGTAAGTTCTGCCCTGTCCTTGAACGACTGGATATGCTAATTGTTTTAGAACCTTAGCAGCAAAGTTGGCTTTATCTTTGGCGGACTCTCGGCCTTTGCTTCTATTATCTGTGTGTTCTATATCCCCGAGCTCAAAGGACAAACTTATCAGGAGATTGATACAATGTTTTATCATCAAGTTCCACTACGCAAGATGGGATCTTATACTATATAATAGTTAAATAAGACTTAGTTTATTTTAAACCTTTAATATTAAAAAGCGATAGTAAAAAGTCTAGATATAGTAACTAGGAATTCGTGATCTATTAGATCTCTATTCCTAAGAATCTTAGTGAGCTAAAAGCTCGTCTGCCTCGCCTTTATCTTTCCGAGAGCGGACTGCAATTTATAGCATAAGCGAGAGATTTCACGCACTTACAAGAGCGTAGATGCATATTAAAAGTAGCCCTCTACTAATAGACAATAGCATATTAATAGTGCGGTTAACAGACTAAGGCGGTAAACTTGTCTATTACAGGAATTAACTCTATTTGTAATTTAGGCCTTATCGATCTGGTTCATATCCTTATACCTAGTCTCCATGGGGACCCCGCGTGAGCAAGTGCGGGGGAGCAGTCATTTGGTGCTCCAATAAAATATTTTTATCTTCAACAATGACGATCCGAGGTTGCTAGAAGAGAATCAATCCCTGCACTAAAGCGTAGTTAAGCTGCACCAAGACCCCGAAAAGCTTAATAATTATTACGTAATAGAAAACTTAAAAACAGGAGATGTTAATACTAGCCATTACCTAAGGTATATATACTCAAGCGCCTCCCAATAGACTGCTCATCCACGATCATCTTCACTTAAACTTAACAATGAATTTCCTTATCAACTTTGGAGTCCTCCTGGGTACCCTTTATGCTGCTAGGGTCAAGGCTTTCCAAAATCCCATCCGGAAACCTGGTCCAGATCCTTCCGTTGTCTTTGCAAAGGGCTTCTATCATTTGTAAGTCATACCCTCAGACCTCAAAGGCGATGGCATATTTTAGAATTATTTAAGCCATAAACAATGCGCTTAAGTATTAACATAGATTCAAGAACATACACTTCCTATGATCATATAGAGATTACGCGATCTAAGACACTGGGAGGTCTGTTAAATGGAGAAACGAAGACAATATGGACCAACAAGAACACCACTCACAATGCCAATATATGGGCTCCGGAAATCCACCGCATCGATACCGTGTAGCACATGTTCTACTCAAGCTGCGACTCATCTCTACCCTGCTGCAATAGCTGCCACACTCGCGTTCTTAGAGGATGCAATAAGGCAACCCCATTTGACTGCACCTACACCCACTTAGCAGATTTAGTCCCTCCTACTGGCTCACAGGGTGGTCCCAAGTCGGACTTTGCCTTCAGCATTGACGGGACATATCTTGAGATCCCAGGAAAGGGGAGGTATCATGTGTTAAGCATTATTAACAAGGACCAGCTGCAGTCTATCGCTATTACAAAACTTGATACAACGAAATGGACCGTTGATGGTTGGCACGTCATTTCTGTTCCTGATCAGCCCTGGGAGAAAAACACAACCAACTCAAATCCGAACAGTATTACCGCTGTCAACGAGGCGCCTCATGTGAGTTTGGGCTGATCGTCACAAAGCTTCTCAAATACTAACATGTCAGCCTCTCTATCATAATAGAGAAATCTGGCTCTCTTACTCAGCTTCATACTGCGGAACCCCCAACTATTCACTCGGATTACTGCACTACAACGGTGGTGATCCATTAAAGGCTTCATCATGGGATAAGAAAGGACCTGTATTCTCGCAAGCAAATGGCAACTATGGAACCGGTCATAACTGTTTCTTTACGTCTCCAGATAGAGCCGAAACCTGGGTCAGTAGCCCCTCTCGAAGAAGTTTTCCATCTATACTAATCTTGTTTAAGAATGCTTTTCATGCCACGAGCAACCCCAAGGGATCCTGCGGTACCGACAGATTTACTCTCGCACAGAAAGTTACCTTCAAACCAAACAACTCGCCTCAGTTTGGCATCCCGCAGCCGTTATCTGCTGCCTTGCAGCCGCCAAGTGGAGAGTAAGATGATCACGCGCATCTTCAGGTGGATTTAAGAATAGTGTAATTAAGGACTACAGAGACTAAGCCACTACTACTAAGAAACCGTTTCGTCTAGTACACATATCTTAGAGCTATATAAAGGAAATCTAGAGCCCATGATCTCCTTAATGTTTCATTTCAGAGTCCTTTTGTGCAACTTCGCCCTCTATCAGCATTTCCCAGACTGATTCACGTCCTCATCAAACATAGTACCGATATTTAATAGGCGGCAAGAAACTCTTCCAACATAGGTCTCATCACTTCCTTCCATGTTTCAAAGAATTTGGCCTAGCCCTTGTCGAAGCACAGGGCTTCTTAAAGTGCAAGGAAGGACGTCGTCCAATCGTAGGCTGTCGCAATTCAAGGATAATAAATATCTATATAATAACTGAAATAAATACAAGCTTTAGCAGCGTTATTATAGGTAGGTACATATTGTATCCTTAGCAATATCTGCAAGCTGTATCAGGACAGTATCCATGGTTACAAGTATAACTGCACAGTCCTTTGTAACTATCATCAAGACCAGACGCAGGGCAGCCCTCACAACCATTTGAAGCTGGAGGTGACACAGCTGTTCCATACCTGATACACTTGCACTGGTCTGGGGGACAGTAGTTATAGCCACAAGTAAACTGACAGAGACCAAGATAGTTACCACTTTGACCATCCGCTACAGCCCCTTCAACACAAGCATTTCCATTGCCTGGATTAGTCACCGTAGGGGGATCATTTGCCTGTGTCGGAGAAGCAGGGTTGGTTCTAAGAGAAGGCTTAGGCTGACAGGTTGTGACGTGCAGGCCAACAGTCAAAGACGCGAGACCACTGCCGTCGAGAGGGTCAGAGAAGCCGGCGGCGACAGTACCAACATAGGCATTAAAGTTGTACAAGCCGCAGGGGCAGACAGCAGTGATGTCCATAAGAGAGGTATCAGACAAGACATTGGTGCTGCCACGCTTGAGAGTGAATGTCTGCTTGCCAAGGCCGGCATCGACCTTGATAAGAGTAGCTCCAGCAGGAACCTCTTTCGTAACAGTGTTGCTTCCTGATTTTATGATGACTGTTCCAGCAGACTGGAGCAGGCTCACGACATAGACAGTGTCTTCCATTGTTTGCCACCCATCCGGGCGACCCTGGAAATAATTCTCATTGGACTTAGGTGGCGCTCTGCCAGAGGTTGTATCGGTAGCATCGCAGTTGAGACCCTTCAGATTACGGCGATACCAGTAGATAATCTGATCCTTTTCAATGTACTTGGCCACGTTGGTGTCTTTGTTCTTATATGCGGCGATAAAGGGTTTAGAGAGATCAAGCCAACCGTTATGAGGCATATCATTGGACCATTTAGATGCTCCATCATCGGTGTGTTTGTTTTTGAGGGGTCCGATATAGTGAGACTCACCATAGTCATTCCAGGTGAGGATTTCAACCATGGGGAATCCCTTTTGAAGAACCTCGTTCCAGCGGTCGAAGATGAGTAAGCCGCTAGGGAAGACCCAGTTCTAGTACTGTCAGTCTTTTAGCCATTGTTTTTCCACGATAAAAGAGAACTAACCTTGGACCAGTCGACCTCGGGACCATAGTGAGTAAAGAACCAGGGCGAGATGGCTAGTTATGAGTCAGTCACCTGCACTATCATGTAGAGGAGGGATACTTACGAGCCATGTACTTTTTATTTCCAAGCCAGTTCGTGTAACTCTTGTCACCATCAGCGACACTGACACTCTTACCATCCTTAGGCGCCTTGTTATTACCATCGTTTGGCCAGCCCATCCAGTTTAGAGCACCATCAATACCGTTCGTAGAGCCTCCCCAAGGAGTAAAGTTGGGGACGAAGAAGATATTAGAGCCAGAAGCACTTCTAACAGCATTAGCATCGAGGTTATCTCCTGCGAAACTGGACACAAAAACTCTGTTATCAATGCGTAGCTGACCGGGGCGGTCAGCATACTTCTTGACCTTCTAGCCAACAGCGGCTGCATCGCCAACTGACCAGAAATGAAAGTCGAAGGAGATGAAAACCTTCATACCATTACGGTTAGCGGAGTCATACGCGTAATCGAGCTGTGTATCCGTGTAATCGTCAACGCCGATATTGAGGGCAAAGGCGTCAATGCCAGCGGACTTTGCACGCTTCATGTCATCGTCATAATCGGCAGAGCTTTGTCTATTGCCAACAATACCGACCTGATGGTGTTAATTGAGCATGAACGTGAGCGGAAGATATGCGTACCATGAAATGAGCGAACACCAGACAGTCGCTCGAGGAGGCTCTCTCATCGAGCGATCGACTGTCAAGAGCAGCACCTTAACAAACCGTAGCAGCGAAGGCTGCAAGGCCAAGGCCTTAGAGTAGACAAGAAACTAGAACCATGGTGAACTATGTTCGATTACCAAACTGTTAGTCGTTAGTTTATCAATAAATATAAGGGATTAAAGAGTAGGTTCAGCTGCTTTTATGTACATTTTTAAACTTTAGAAAAAACAACACAGGTTATACGGAATGCGCATGCTGACTGTGCAGGGAAGGAGATTGGGACGCAGTAGGTCAGGAGATCCATAAACGTGCAGTGGGCTGACAGCGTGTTTCATGGATTAATGGTGTGTTTGACAGATATTAACATACGCTAACCAGGAAGTTCAATCCTATAGGCTATAATAAGTTACATACTAACACATTAAATAAATAACAATTGAGCGGTATTATGCCCTCAAAGTTCTTTGCCTAAAAGCCGTCAGATAGATGCCAAGAGGAGTCTCCAGTGCAACCATATCTATGGGCTGCAACCGAGCACAAATACGAGGATAACAGGGTTCTGAAGGATTCATCAACTCCGCACTATCGGCCATAATAGGAAGTCAGTTGCCATTTTGCCCAAATTCACGGCAATCCGGCGTTAGTATTTAGTCACTATACACAAGTTCTTAAGAAATAGCACGCAAGATGCAAGTCAGCATGACTAGGGGATGCATTAGCCATGAGTCGCAAACGTATCCCAGTAATCATTCAAAGCATCACTAGGGCCGGAGCAGGTAACCTTGAGAAGCCAGGTATTAATCGTTTATCCGCCAGGACGAAATCATAGAGACGTAAACTGAAGAAACCTCCATCGCCGGCAGTAGTCACAAGGCCAGCCACGCCAATAAGTCGAAGACATCAGCCAATAGTATCAGTTGGCTAATGATGGCATTAAATCTTCTATAGGCATAGAGTTAAAGTCATGCGATCACCCTTGCCCTCAAGGTGGATGCCGGTTAAGGAGAATTTCTTCTAAAAACCAGTGACAGTCAACTCAGTAAAATTTATCGCTCACCTGGCGCTAGCATCAGGCTTAGTTAAGGGTAAACTTTCAAATAGAGAGGATCCGAGGAAGGGGTTTTATCCAGTGCAGACCAAGAGAATGCTCTTATTAACTGCACTCATTGCTGAGGCCTTTAAACAGCTTAATTATTGGTTAAGTGGTTGTAGCGGCGGTGAGGAAGGAGACTTAGTGACTGTGGATCTTCGGCAGTATCGGCGCTTAATTAAATAGGTATATAGATATTAAGACGCTTGTAAGGCTGGTAGACATTAACAACACCACCAGATAGCTCACACTGCCAGTTGTTCCTGTGCCACGCACTCATAACGAAGTTAGCCATGAAGAACTCTCTGCTTCAACTGGGGAGTAACTCCAGTCTTATTCACCACGCTAGAAAGCCGCTAGCTCAGGTTATATCGACTGAGGCAAATGGATTCCGAACTCTCTGGTTCAACCGAGGGCTGAAGGCTTTTTGCAGGACTACAACACAGCTATGCCTCTGCCACTATGCTCACAGGCCAGATGTATGAGCTCATTTAGAGTATCTCTGAATGGACTAAAGTAAGCGACCTCATACTTGAGCACCAGAGACTTAGTTAGTAATTTTAAAGAGTGTTTAACATTTCAGGCCACAAGCACTTCAGGATAAGGTCATATAGACAAATCAGACGCTTCCAGACACCATCATAAATCTTTTTGTCAGAGAAATCGATATCACTAATTTACTTGTAATAAACTTTCTCGATTTGGCTATGTTTCAAGTATCTAGCATGGCAGAACAAATGCCAACTATCTAAACAACTTGCATCTTGCTATCAATGACCAACTGCAAACTCAAACGCCCAAGCAGTGTTCTTGTCCGCATTCGTCTAGTAAACGGGGAACGTCACAGAGTTTCCAGAGTAGGTATGCGAATACACTCTTCGATCAGTGGGGGCTAAGACTCCTCCATAGTAGCCATTATCAACAAATCCATAGGTATGGATAGCAAGACTGCCTGAAGTCGGGAGACCCACGGAGCTGAGGTTATTGATGGTGATATACCAGGTACCAGTAGCGATATCCACGCCTGTCAAAACGCAAACCTTGTCTGTTCCAATAGTTGTATACACATCCAGCTTTCCGTCTCCACTCCCAGTCATGGTGGCTCAAGTGCCGGTCATGTTGAGGTTGTAATACTTATAGACTTGGTACTCGCCATTAGGGACATACCCTCCGGCAGTGCAGCTGTTGACGTCAGACTTGCCTAGCAGAGATGCCATGAAATCGTGCAAGCCGCATGTGCTGAGCCAGTTTCCGCGAAGTCCGATATAGTTGTATCGCTCAAGACGTGAGATCCACCAGGCTACACCTGTCGCAACCTGCTGCGAGAAGACAGCATATTCGTTGATGTTGACTTGGTTATCGGGCGCATTGTACTGCTGACAGAGTGTTTGCCAGTTACCATGGTCATTGGCCACATCGCCGGGTTCATCATGCCACGTCCACTGGTCAGGAACTACCTTGTTCGCCATAACGTATTTCACAAATGCCACCCACCAACTGTTTGAGGTCGAAGGCTATCCAGCACTGGAGGGACCAACGAGGGGAACATTCTTAAATGCGGAGGCTAGTAGAAGGACTAGAGTTAGTAGACTTCCTCTGTGTTCAATCCATCAAGACGTACAAGATCGAATGCGTTTGTACGTGCGATTCCACATCTGCAGATATTGATCTTGGCTGCGGCTCCAAAAGCTGCCATCTGCTCTGTGTTTCCTGTGTCAGAACTAATACTGTCCAGTAGCATAATACGAGTATTTCACTTACTCATTCCAGATGTCAATATCCAAGCCATCCAACATGTTATTAGACTGCAAGTCACCAAGCAACTGGTTTAAGAACTTGTCGTAATCTATCCAATCGCCATTATCGCCAGGCCAGACCATAGTTAAGGTTACATGATCAGTGCCCCAGATATCGTGGGGCAAGAGCTGGAACCTGGCACCAAACTTGCAGGAGGTCAGATAGTTCTGCTTGGTGGAGTTGAATCGCGCAGCATAGGCTTGAAGGCCCCGAACCCAGCCTCCCTCGCTCATCTGTGCACCTCCGGCACGGGCATAGTTAAAGCCCATGTCAGTGTAAAAGTGATCAGGGATCTGAGTTAGGGATTGGCCAAACCCGGAGTCAGGAATGCCGTAGATAAACCCAGAAGCCAAGTGCTTCGGCGACCCACGGCCCTTGGAGAGGTCGACTGTAGCCGTGTTGGATGATGTTTGGCGGCGCTCAAGGACGGATGAAAGGCTAAGCTCTGGTAGCGCTGCCAAGGCCAACAGGCCGCTGATAGTCAGAGACCGCATAATTACAAGGAGGTGTCAACCTTGAAGAGGATGTAAGATGTTGAGATTTGAATGAGTAGTGAAGATCTTGTTGTGATGTGAAGGCTTGAAAGAGAAGCTATAGAGATGTGTTATGGAATTGAAAGCATACTTATACTTGACAATTTAGTGGCGCTACGGAACTCGGCAGTTTAGCTGGTCTCCGCATCGTCTACCCCGTGGGGACGGGTGAGGCGTCCGGCAATGCTTCAAAGGGTTCAAAGCCAAGAATACTTCAGTGGCCTTGCAGCAATGTTCAGCAGGGCTCCGCTAGTCTGCTTGCTGTGAAAGTCCCAGTCCAAGTCCAGCATGTCTCTCCGGTGGGAGGCTTTAGTCTATGATTTGTGTCTAGTGGGGAAAGTCCGGTGGGAGAAGGCGGTGGGATATCAGGACGCATACACCCGCATGACGTTAGACGATTAACATTGCGGGGTAATATGGGACAAGTTCTCATGCGATCCAATCGTCTCGCAAAGGCATGTCCAACCCTATCTGGCTTGCATCTTAAGCAAATGCTTCGCTGCTCTGTTTTTAAAGTCGTGGACTTGGGCCGGAGCAATAAGGGCAAGAATATTATCTGTGCCATCATTACTCTGGTTTACACATGCAATGGCCCTCGGGAGGTTGGATCGAACCCCAACTGTCTAGGAGGTACATACATGGACTGCGCGGCTCAGAAACAAGCTCCTTGCACTCTTGAGTGCTTCAACCAGGCACCTGGGCAATACACTACTGCTTGCACAACACGAACCCGACAAGAGTGTCAGAGAGATTGCATGGCTATCAACAGCTGTGACGACTGTATCGAGCACCTCTTGATCATGGGCGGAGCAGAGTCAGCTGCACTGGAAGCTCCCTTGCAGCCAGCTATGCATCCAATTAAGAGCCCCGCGATGAACCCTTTGCCAGACCGAGCTAACGAAACTATAGGAGACTCTTACTACTACAGCTGTGGTTGATCTATAGCTGACGTGAGGGCTGTAGTCTTAGGGACACTTGTATTAAGATTCTGCAGCGCCTTAATATAGGAGACAATACCAGTATGTATTGGAGAAGGGTCAATGCACAGCAGGAGGCTCAACGGGACAAGAGCAAGACGACGTGAAAAGAGTCATTCGCATGTTCATTTCCCAACTAAACTAGCATACGACATTATTGATCTATTTGCCTTCCTTCAAGTAGCCAAAAGACAGGGTGGGGTTGATGAACACAGCCTCCTTGGGGAACACACCATAGTCCCAGACAGTGTAGAAGTTCTTCAAGAAACGAACGCCAAGCAAGGCGAATCCCTCAGCGCCAGAATCGATCGGTGGCCAGCAAGCATCGTCTCTGTTGGCAAAACCAGGGAGAGCCAGTTGATCACCAGTGACGTTGAGGAACCTGCTGTCGCCGTAGTAGCCAACCTCAAAGGCAACAGACCAGTCCTTGGTAAATTCGCTGCACAAAGGAATGTGCTCGCCGTTGAGAATTGCCGTCCAGTTCATGCCGATAGATTCGTAAATGTCCTCGATCTTGGACTCGGGAACGGTGATACCAGAGGCTCCAGTATCAAAGACAACCGAAACATCAATGTCAACCTTGGACCTGGTTTGAGAGCAGTTCTTTCCCTTCCGCGAGGCGGTAGTGCTGTGAAGAACGGATCGCCAGACATCGTAGTCATTGAGTATGGTGTTCATCGGGATCTCGATCAAGTCGCCCTTGACGTATTCCTTCTCCTTGGAACCTCCTAACGTAAGAAGACCCTTTCCTGGCTTGCCCTTGGTATCGTCGCCATCTTCTTTAGAATAGTAAATTCCGAATCGAGGTTCGTCCACTTTCTTCTCCGCCATAAGAGTCTCGAAAACAGGTGTAGCGCCGCCATCAGCGATACTGCCAAAGGCCAGGCCCATGAAGCCGGCAGCGGCCAGCGAAGACCAGTTGCTCTCATTGGCCGCGATAAACTTGGACTGCCAAGTCACGCCACCCGCCTCAAAGCGCTCCTCCACCGTCGGGCCTGCAACTTTTCTTCCGAGATAGTCGATCGAGGCGTCCTCTCCCGTGTATTTGCCGGTAGAAGATGCAGTGAAGTTATACCCGGCTCGGTCCTTGTTGTAGTGAGGACACTCGGTGGCGCACTCGCTATCGATCATCCAAGTCGAAGCACTTCCAGTGTCGAAGAGAAGAAGGAAGTCTTGCTCGGGCTTTCCGACACCGACCTGGACCATTTTCTATCAAAGTCAGTTTTCGTCTGTAGAACAAAAGACGATCAACATACATAGCCATCCTTGATGACCATGGGCATGTCCAAAACGGCAGCTGAGGCAGCGCCGAGAAGGGTCAAGGTGGCCAAAACGGCCAAGGCGAAACGAGTGACAGAACCCATCTTTGGTTGTATGAGGCCAATGACGAGGTCGAGGTAATGCGAAAGGGCGTGATAGACCGCTTGCGAATTATAGGTTGCTACGATTTCTTATAGGCAGAACCACCATGTGACGTTTTCCCACAGAACGAGATTAAGTGGCTAGTGACTCCATAAACACGAACTAATCTCGGTTGTTGTAGCTATTATTAGGATAAGCAAAGCTAAAGAACGGCATTTACTTAAAATCCCTTGCAGAATCTGCATTTATACACTTCACAGTCTGTCCATATATCTCAGCCCATCAGATGGCTCCAATTATCTCTCACTGTAACTCGCATCGTTGTCAATCACCTTATCACTGCAGAAGTCCCCAATCGACAGTCTCCTTGTCCAATTCGAGCGCGGGCTCTTGGCGAATTAAACCCTGATACATGAGGCCAGATGTCACATACCAAAGGAACTATAGAGTTCATTATCTGTTTGTGGTAATCTTACCGATATCTACGGAGTACATCAATTGAAAGGAGATCGAATGTTCAATGCATGATGTTTGTGAGACAGGCTAACAAACTTAGCGCTTGTGCAGTCTTGGCTTGATGGGGGCGATCTCGGTTTTCAGTGGACAGGATCACGCCGTAGCCGGAGATGCCGAGGCATGGACTTTATTGGTGGCTACAGCTTTAGGGTAGCAATTATGTCAAGAAATCTGGCAAACGTGAGTATTCAGCAGTATGCTTTCTTAGCTCTTTTAATTGTCAAATGTCTATCAAAGGCACTTATATCATGAATTAAATAATCATGTTGCTTGGGAGAAGGCTAAGCGACGAAGTGGTGCATGTGCAGAATTCCAGAGTAACCGTTCGCGAAACAGCGTCCTGTTTATATCACGGAAAAGCGTACTTCATTAAGTAAGCACAACCTTCAACATGACAAGACGCTCTTTCTTGCTGGCCAAGAAGTTGTAATATAAAGAAACCCTCAGCCTCTGGCTTACATGCTCTTTGCGAGATTTCCTGCGACCTGCTCCTGAACTGTTTCAGGAAGCAATTGACGTTCGATACACTCTGTATAGTGTTTGAACTTCACGTAATCAAAGACATACGTCACAATTACGTACTGTGCTGAGAATCGTGCAAAGCCCGATGGAAACGCGAATTTGGAAACCGGCTTGAATGCCGAAGTTAAAATTTAAGGAAGATGCATAAACCTGCTATGATTGGTGGAATTTAGGCATCTCCGCCCTGCGATAAAAGTGTCCAATCAATAGCCGACATTAGTCTCGACAATGTTATATCGGGGAAAAAAAATATCGTGTTGTCATTCATTATCTGTGTTCGCAGCCTAAAGCTTAACCTTATAGGCCGCCGTCATCCATAGTCTCGACAATGGCAGCGAGCATACTTGTTCTAGAAAGGTTCGAAACCTACTTCTCGACGACTCTAACCGTCTTTGGACCACCACTTTTTCTAAATAATCATGACAAACAGTGAGAATTTGCAAGCCGGGTGGGATGCGACCTGTCAAACTTGGCCCCAACACAGTGCTTGACGGACATGACGAGTGTTTCACGGCAAACCCGGACCACCTGACTAATGTAAACACTCTATCTTATCAAGAATTAGCTTGAAATATGGAGTCAAATCGGCCAACTATGAGGATCTTAACTCATCGTAGCATGAATCAGCTACATGGCACCCACCATCTGCCCGGCGTTATTGCGTAGACAGTTTAGTCTTCGGCCTTGGTTAACGGAAATACCTTGGTTTGCTCCATCGATGAAACCTCATGAGCTAAGGGTCTTGGAATCTTACAATGGGGCGGCTAGATTGAGTTTGCAACAGCTAACTTCTTAAAAAACCAGATTCCCTCACCATCTATTAACATTCGTATATCAGTCCTTATCAATCTCTAAAGTGGATCGTCATTTCATAAGGTCATCATGCGATTCTCATCTCTTTCGGGCTTGTCTGCCCTGACCTTGGCCGCTCTCACGGCACCGGCCTCATGCAAGCCCGCGGATTCTACCTACGATTACATTGTTGTCGGCGGTGGCCCTGCTGGCCTGATCACAGCTGAGCGACTCTCAGAGGCCAACAAGAAGGTACTGCTTCTCGAGCGGGGACACGGTCCAACGGTCGCGACTAGATCTAATTACACTCTATCTTGGGACTTCTCCCTTACTCCAATCGACGTGCCTGGTCTCTCTTCTGCTGTTGGTGGACTTGATCTATGGAACGAGTATATGTGTGATGATACTGCTGCCCTGGCCGCTTGTGTTCTCGGTGGCGGTGTCACTGTCAACTACATGGTCTTTGTGCATCCTCCTGCTCGCGACTTTGGCGACAAGTGGCCCAAGGGTTGGAAATGGAACGATGTTGCACCGGCCGCTGACAGACTATATGCTCGCAACCAAGGCACTCTAGTCCCCTCCAAGAACAACGAGCGATACGACCAGGGACTTTACAACACTTGGTCCGGCTTTTTCGATAAGCTGGGCTGGAAGTCGGTTGACATGATCAAGCAGCCCAACGAAAAGCACGAGGTTTATAGCTGGCCATCCTGGAATGTCAAGAATGCCCTGCGAGCTGGGCCCGTCAGGACTTATCTCCCCCTTGCCCAGAAGCGAAACAACTTCACTCTTCGCATGGGTTCTAAGGTCATTCGGGTTGTCCGATCTGGCTCACGTGCTACTGGCGTCGAGGTTGAAACTGCTGCAGGCAAGAAGGAGATTGTCAAGCTTTCTAAGAACGGTCGCGTTGTTCTTTCTGCTGGCGCCCTCACGACTCCTCGCCTGCTGTTTAACTCGGGCATTGTCCCCAAGAAGCAGATCCTAACCGCTAAGAAGACTGGTGTCACTCTTCCTGCCGAGAGAAACTGGATCAACCTTCCTGTCGGAGAGAACCTCATGGACCATCCAATCTTCACATTCACTGTGAAGACTGGTGGTGCTTGGGGTATGCTCGACACTGACAGTGTCTTGAACGGCACCGATACCAAGAACATCAATCTATACGAGAAGAAGTCCTCTGGAATCCTAACTCAAGGCCGCCATCGCATGATCTTCTTCAGCTCCAACAAGGGTTCCGATGGCGTCACTCGATACTTCCAAGGATCGTGTGCTGCTGGAGGCGATGGTATCGCTTCTATCAAGATCTACATGACTCATGGCCTGACCTCGACTGGTGTTCTGGGTATGACTGAGGAGGGCAAGACTGTCATTGAGAAGTCTCCTTACCTGCAAACAAATGGAGATATCGAGGCTGCAAAGGCTTTCGTTCAGGATATGGTTGAGAAGATTACCAATTCTTCATCTGGATTTGTTCTTCAGAAGGAGACCAATACCACAGCTATCATTAAGGCTGTTACCAGCGGGAACCACTATGCTGGTACTACCAAGATGGGTCTTGATGATGGTCGCAAGGGAGGCTCTTCCGTTGTTGGCACCAACGCCAAGGTATATGGCATGGACAACCTTGTAAGTGTAGTTTTTCTCTTTCTACCAATCTACTTACTAATTATCTCCAGTTTATCTCTGATGCTGGCATCCACCCCGACCTTCCTACTGGCAACATTCAGACTATTGTCATGGTTGCCGCCGAAGCTGCAGTTGCCAAGATCCTTGCTTGTTAGAACCTTAAGTTTTCAAAGGGCAAATAAGAGAACCTGGCAAATAAATCAAGGTGCACTAGCAGAATATACAAGAGATAATTTTGTAGCTTAAAATATTGTAATAAGTGCACTGTAGCATCCAAGTACCCAAGTGTTCTTAGACACTCTTAACCACCTCAATGCAGACCTTGCCGAAATGTTTCATGCTCTCCAAGTATTCGAAAGCATCCCGTGCCTCTTTGAGGCTGAAAACCCGCCCATCAATCACTGGCTTAATGTCGTTAGCTTCAATTGCACGATTCATCTCCTCGAACTGCGTGCGAGGGCCCACGTATGCGATGCGTGTAGTGCAGAACCTGAAAAACAAGTCCATAAGAACTGGCTGCTCTTCAGGGTGAGTACCGGCTCTTACTCCAACGACAGAGATGAGTCCGTCCATCTTCACGGCAACCAGAGACTATCAGATTCCAACCCGTTAGCAGTAGCACGTTAAAAGCATGGGTATCCCTTCTATACCTGTTTGAGAGTCGCACCGCCTCCGATTTCGACCACCACGTCAACTCCCTCCTCTCCTGGAGTAAGAGCCCTAGCTTGGGCACCCCAGTTCTCAACTTCGCGATGGTTAATGACATAGTCAGCTCCCATTTCGTGAAGCCTTTTAGCTTTATCGGCCGAAGACGTGGTCGCAATGACTTTGGCGCCAGCTGCCTTGGCGAACTGCAGTCCGAGTCAGTTTGATGTTCTTGTGTCTGGTTGATATAGACAACTGAGACTTACAAGAATGGCAAAGGTGCTCACGCCGCCAGTTCCTTGTATCAGAACCCACTGTCCCGGGAGCAGAGGGCGACCTTGGGCGCCAAACAGAGCGTTCCAGGCAGTCAGCCCTGCCACTGGCAACGTGCTACCCTCAATAAAACTGAGGTTGTGTGGGAGAGCAATTACATATCGTGCTGGAACGACGGCATACTCTTGGAGGACGCCATGACAAGCGTTTCCCAAGAGCTCGTTAATGTAGTGCGGCTTTATCGGACCAGATTGATGTGCTCCGTTCATGACCGTTGTGACTCTGTCGCCGATCTCGAAGTTCTGGACGTTAGACCCGATGGCGATAATGACCCCAGATCCATCCGAGACGGGAACGACATCTTTCAAGGAATGCTCGTAATGGCCCTGAATGCGTGTCAATATAAGCCGAAGCGGATGGGGGGGGAGGGAAAAGGCAAGGACAAACCCTGGTGGTGCCAACGTCGTGGTAGTTCAAGGAAATGGCGTGGACTGGATTGATGTGAGTAGGAAAGAAAATGACCGGGACAAAGCCGACGACTTAGGCGATTTCTTACCCTTTATCATGACGTCGTTAGGCCCAAGTTGAGGGATAGGCGCCACCTGCATCTCAAGCCCTAATGGGCCATCGAATCGCTTGACTACCCACTGTGTCGAATGCTTCGGAAGGGACATATTTAAAATGAAGTTATGGATGTTTCTGTCTGGCAAAGCCTTGAGCAGTGGACAGACTTCTATTTAAATACTTAACTTCATCCTGGGAATACCGGCTGTTGAAGTTACTCCGAGACTGTGAACGGTTCACATTTAGCTAGTCCATGCCTCTTATAGGAGCTTTGATGGTGGGGAAGGTGTACCATCAGTGGTTAGAAGCCTAACGCTAATGCAACATGCTTAGGTATGGGGACCAGTCAGCTCTGAAGCTGCGGTGGCCTGGTGCTAATGTAACTTGGATAGATTAAAAAGATATACGATAAATAAGTAAGTTCTGAATAAAGCCTGGAGTAGCTAGACCCCGAGTTCATGTTTAGTGACTACGTGACAATGGTTGGCCAAGAGCCTGACGCTAATGCAACCTGCTTAGAAATACTAGCTTAATAGAGCTAGTTCGAATCCAAGCTCGTAGTGGGTCCTCAAGTTCTCGCCAGAAGTTCATCATTGACATCTAGATGAGCTGAAAAAAGAGTCTCCATAACTCGGCGACGTTCCCAGCTCATGAACATAACAGACTCTAGTCCGCAACAAACTAACACAGGCATGGAGTATCCAGCCAACGACACTGCGGCCCCTCTCATCAAGCTGAGTGATATGGCACAGCGCAGAGAGATACGTACTGCAAGCGAAGACTGGACTGGCATAACAAGCAGTGCCAAGAGACGCAAGCTGCAGAACCGCCTAAACCAAAGGGCATATGGTGAGCATGGGTTGATTTGAGAGGTTAGATAACTGCTTATACTTTGGGATTGCAGAAAGAAGAAAAGTGTCAAGACGATCGGCATCATTGCATCCAGAGCAAGGCAGCAGACCTCGTTACGTTACCATGGCGACCGCAGATACCTCGGATGCACCGGAACCACCACATAATCTTCATTATCTGAGTATGATAAAGCCTCCCTCAGGCTACACGCCTAGATCTGGTTGTCTACTGCTCCGCTCGGACGCCCAAGGTGCAATCCGCGAGTTCGTCAAAAAGGCCTATGAAGATTATGTGTTAGGTTGCCCGCAGCCGTGGTATTTGTCAAATCTCATCCAGGTCAACGTCTTCAACGCCCTTGTACAGAATGGTATTGCATTGGGAACCTCAGACCGTTGGCAAAGAAAGGTTGTCATGTCGCCTTTCTCTATAATTGGACCATTGCAGCCTTGTGACTCTTACCCACTAAATCTTCAACCAACAGTATTGCAAAGGACTGTTCCCCATCATCCATGGATCGACCTTTTCCCAATCCCCCAAATGAGGGATAACATCCTTCTCTCACTCCGCCACCTGGATATGGATGAGTTATGTAGCGACCTGCTTGATGTTAAGCCTGGCTTGGACGAGAAGCCGAGCCTGATAGTCTGGGGAGACCCTTGGGACCTCCATGGATGGGAAGCAAGTGATTTATTCCTACAGAAGTGGGGATGGATGCTGGAGGGATGCCGAGATATCCTTCTAGCTACTAATTACTGGCGCGAGAGCCGAGGAGAGGACAAGATACTTTTCTAGAGGGCAGATAATAAATTTGGAATATAGTCTTCATTGTGATAACAAATATCCATCTGATACCCATCAGTTTATGCATAGAGTTTGCCATTTAAGCATCCCCGTGCGACTCATCCTCACTGTCGAAGATTGCATTCAATAGACCCCCACTGGTTCTTAGTAGCATGCCACCAACCGTCATTGATAAATCGCGGTAAACACTTTCTGTACGTCTGGAATTCCGCATGTAGATCCCTATTGGCTGCTCGGCCACACTGCCAGTCCCTCCCACATTGAGGGTTGACATTGTCCCAGAATCCGTTGCATAAAAAGGTATATGATTTGCTGTCAGATCGCGATGCCAAGGACCTATGTGTGATCGGAGCCGGTTTCATTGGTATAGAGGTGGCTGAGAACTTCCGAAAACTTGGACTCGACGTTTCAATTGTCGAGTATGGATCGCATGTCTTTCCGCCCATTGATGGCGAGATGGCTGAAATACTTCACTCAGAACTTCGCGACAACGGTATTCATCTTTTTCTGAACGAGTCAGCCCAGAAGATCGATAAATCCCTAGTCACCTTATCTTGTGGACTCGTGCTACCCGCAGACCTGGTGATTTTGGCTGCAGGAGTCAGGGCCAGAACAGGACTGGCAAAGCAGGCAGGTTTGGTATTGGGTGCAACCGGAGTCAGCGTCGACACTCACATGCAAACCTCGGACCCTGACATATATGCAGTCGGCGATATGGCTGAGACACAAAACAATATCATGGAAAAGCTGGCAATGCTCGCCCTGGCTGGTCCAGCCAACAGACAAGGTCGAATGGCGACTGACCATATCTACGGCAAAGCAGTGAATTATCGTGGGAATGTTGGCGCATCCGTCTGTCAGGTATTTGGTCTGACGCTCGGCTTTGTCGGACTTTCGACTCAAGCACTCCGTCAACTTGGTCATGATCCTCTTTCGGTCACGGTTCACTCCCATGATCATGCAGGATATTTCCCAGGCTCACAGACTATGACTATCAGACTTGCCTTTAGAAAGGAAACAGGCCACATAATGGGAGCGCAGATTATAGGCAAGGGCGGTGTTGATAAAAGAATAGACGTGCTGGCGACAGCAATACAGTTTGGCAGCACGGTCTTTGATCTTGAGCATCTTGAGTTGGGATACGCGCCACCATATGGCTCGGCAAAGGATGCAGTCAATATGGCTGGCTTTGTGGCATCGAATGTTCTTCGCGGAGACTGTAAGATTGTCCAAGCTGAACAGCTCACTAGGGAGAAACTCGACAAACTGCAAGTTGTGGATGTCCGCTCTGCCGAGGAATTTGTTCGTGGTCATCTTTACCAGGCAGTCAATCTTCCGCTCAATACCCTGAGGGAACATTTGACCACCCTGGATAGGTCAAGATCAACTTTGGTGTACTGTCAGGTTGGCTACCGCGGCTATCTGGCTTACTGTATTATTAGACAATTCAGATTTAATGTCGTCAATCTGGATGGGGGCTTCAAGACTATAGTTCAAGGAGGATATCAATCATTATGTAGCTAAAGACTGGTTGCAAGTTAAATATACAAAGAGGGAGCGCTTGCTCTTATAAATTCTGTGTTTCCCGCCTTGGACCATATAACTCTATGCACCAAACTAATTGTGGCGCTGTTTTTAGGCACATCAGTCTTCATAGCTTATACTCACTTTGATACATATGTTCTTTATACTCCAGCTCAGGTTGGCCCTCCTAGTGCAAGGTCTCTGGGTCATTGGAATGCTTAACGGTGTACTTTGAACGCTTGTGAGAAATGAGGACCTTGGGAATGGCGCTGGCCACTGTAGCCTCAGAAAACAGATTGAATTGACTGGGCAGCGAGACGAGAGTCATGAGGAAGCACGCCTCATCAACCATCGCGCCAGCTGCAACGAGGCCGTGGCCCATGATTCTGAAGACTCGCAACCTTGCCCTTGGGTCATAAATACTGTTGTTATTAACAATCGTGGTGAAATCAAGAATCCATTCCTAAAGCAGTCAAAATCTTCTCACCTTTAGATTCTTTGACTACTCGGTGAATTGACCGGGAAATATGCACGGAGCTCGCATCAGCACGAACGCGCGTGATGTCCTTTTGCCAACGTTGCACTATAATTACAGAGGAGCTTAGGTGTGTGCGGGGTGACCGTTATTTTGACTGGCTGTGCCTGAGTAGGGGAGTGCACCGCCGGAGTGCCGTGCCGCTGAACCACTATCAGATGATTGCGGGGAGAAAAGGAGCATTAACCTCTGACACCCGCTTCTGGAAATAACGGACCTTGCATGTACACATTGGGCAGTATAACAATCTTAGGTGAAGGGAGGGCGTTGAAAAGAGGCTGACCGAAGATACAGTAGAAGTACGTGCATACGGATATAAGCCAGCGAATTTGAAATGCCAGTGTTCTGTGATTATTGGCAGTGTTATTTCGAGTTGCTAGATCTGATAGCTGATGCTCGCATCTCGCGCCTTAGTCACTCGCTCAGCTCTTATATTTAGGAACCATCGTTGGCATCTTTGCTACTAAGAACGGCGGCAAAGGTAAAACACCTGCGTACTTCAGTCGATGGAGGTATACTGCAGTTGCCCAGGAGGTTGGAGAGGGAAGGTTTATCCCGGCATAAATTTCAGCCTATAGCGGGAGAAGACAATAAGGACCGAAGCTTACATGAGATTTAATTTCACTGATTTTAAATTAGTAGCAATATATTAAGATATTATATGAGTTAAGAATCTTATAACTTTTCTTTAAATACTACTTAATTAGTTTAGAACCATGCTGTAGCTCTGCATTAATTCTCATTTATACTTTACAATATCAGGCATGCGTCCTATGACTAAGTAAGACCCGCTTCTCCAGTCATGCTAAAGACGAGGTCCTCCGCGCATTCCATATCGCAATAGGAACTAATAGTCGTATTGGGAGCTTCGAAGCTGCTATCGGTAGGTGCCTACAGCTCGAACTGATCGTAGAACAGCTCAACGATATCTAGACTAAGCTGGCTAATGACGTAGAGTCAGTCGAAGATGCAAATACCGCACTAGACAGCCCTGATAAGGAGTCGAGGAGGCTCGTAGAAGAACTCGATAATAAACTTGGTGAAGCGCAGAAAGATTCTTGTGACATGGCCGCCCTACGGGCTGCGGAAACTACTTCTAGACATAACAGGCCGCTGCAGAGGCGGTCCTAATGGGTACGGATACCTAATACACTACATTTTAACAGTGAAGGACAACAGCGCGGCGCCATAGAAGCAGAGGTATGACGCTCCTGAGGAACGTGCTGGACTGGAAAGTGAAGTTGGGAATGCAAACAAAGAGTCAATGGAAAAAGTGAAGTTCTAGTACTACTCTATCCCTAATAGGAGGTAAATAATGCCATTGTGATTATAGCGTGCCTCTGTGATAAGGTTTGAAAGTATCTAGCAGCTATTAGCTAAGGATTATTTACTGTTTTCTTTGGGTTAATCAGATATACCTCTAGTCTAATGCAGATGCAAACCTAGAGGACAGCGGCTTCTGGTGCAGCCTGTACTGCCTTACCTACTATTCCCCTTACTGCTTATACTGCTTGCATGCCTTTGTTAATGCCTCGCTTAAAGGACACTGCTCTCTGTATCTAGTCTAGTCTATCCTAGACTAAGTGCTGTATTTAGCGGCGCTGTATATCCCAAGCCCCCCCTATTTTATTTCTATTAATTCATAGGTAACAAAGCTCGGGTCATGTCGGTGATGTCCAACTGATACAATCTTCTCGTCCGCTTCAACCAGTTTAAGCTCGTTGTAGGCCTAAGAATTATTCGCAGACAATTCTAATAGAATTATCTATACAAATGGAATTTTATAAGCTATATATTACTATAATATCACTTACTACTAGGCTAAATCACTTTAGTTAAGAATTCTACTTAGAGTTAGTTAGGGTTAGTATTATATTTAAGGTTTATAGCAGTATAGTAAAAGGGGTTTTATAGTATAATAGTATTAAAAAGTTAAAATGTCTCTGCAGCAATACGCGAGGTATAGCCAATAGGGTCTCATATAATGAGAGAATATAATATAATGCTTATTTTTAGCATATTATAATACAAGGCGTTATACACTACGCTAAAAAACACAATAACCTTAAAATCAAGTCTTAAGGTTATACAGCGCTGCTACCTTAAACCTTATAATCTAACTAAATAAGTAGCCTCAATCTATAAGCATAAAAAAGATATTTCCCCTAGCCTTAGCAGGCTAAATGCCTTCTCTATTATTACCTAGTCAAGGCAATTATTACTAAGGCTCCAACCTAAACAGATTATCTTAAAACAGGCCAAGAACCCCAAAATCTATTACAAGATGCGCTACTATGCAATCAACATCAACAACAGCTAACCTAGCTACAACTATCCAGTTAAGGCAGTTAATGCCTATATATCTAATAACCTAATAAAAATCTATAGCCTTAAGCTTAATATTATATTAGTCTTTTAATCCTTCTTAAGGCATTATAAAATTATAAGAGAATACTTACTATATATTAATAAACTATTAATAATATAGTAAGTTAATCTTATAATCTTTAGCTGCTAAGTATAGCTACTTAGTATTAATAAAAATAAAGCTAAAGATAAAGCTAAAGATAAGGCCTTTATTAACTATATTGTAGATTAAATAGAGGCATTAAAAGACTTAATAAATTGCCTAGAATAGGGTTAATGCCTATTAAGGTAATAGTAAGCCTTTATTAATAGCATTATATTAAGTAATAGTAATAGTCTATACTAGCTATAGTTTATAGAGTTAAGATATATAGTTATAGTAATTAATTTAGTAGTATAAATATTATATTACAGGAATTAAGGGCTATTGTAGTATAAAGGAGAGAAAGTAAGAGGGAAAAGAGGAGAAAAAAGGTAAATTAGAAAATAAAGGTTTTAGCATTAAGGGAAAAACTGTAAATATTAGTAGACTGAAGCTAGCTTAGCAGGTTAGTAATAGATTAGATTAGGTTATAAGGCAATGCAGTGCAGTATAGGGAATATAAATTAAAGGTAAATACAGCTAATTAACACTTAGAAGTATAATAGTATAGAATTAATTACTTTATTCTATTTTATTATAGTAATTAATTAATTACTACTTTATAGTAATAGATAAGTATATAAAGGTTAATAATAAGTACTATATACTTATTTATTAAAAATGTAAAATAGTACTTTAATTAGATATATTTAAAAAGTACTTTTAATAGAAATATAAACTATCTAGTAGTATACTATAAGATATTATTTATTATTATATTAGTAAAAATATACTAAATCTAGTTAACTTAAAGCTTTTAAGAGATAGCAGTATAGCTATTAAATAGCTCTTAGTATTAAGAGGGTATAGCTGCATTAAGTGTAGGTTTTTAATAGTAATACTAAATAATATTATTTACTACTAGAGAGAAGCAGGGCATAGAATAGCAGAAACTAGATAGAAAGAGGTTATACTGTAGACTTAGATAAATAGGAGGTATACTTAATATTAGATTATTTAAGATAATAGTAATACTAGCATTATGCTAGATAGCACTAATACTATAAGATGCAGTACTATAGAGGAGATAATTGCTAGTAGTTAAGCCTAATTAAAAGAAGAGAATGCTGTATAACTCTA
This sequence comes from Fusarium xylarioides, assembly GCA_013183765.1. Classification (NCBI taxonomy): domain Eukaryota; kingdom Fungi; phylum Ascomycota; class Sordariomycetes; order Hypocreales; family Nectriaceae; genus Fusarium; species Fusarium xylarioides. The sequence goes on along the minus strand of SRZU01000129.1, from coordinate 17,087 downwards.
GAAGGGTAACTTAGAAGAAGATATTAACTGTAATTTACTATAGGTAAAGAGATTATATTAAGTATAGCACTTTAACTCCTAGGACTTACTTAGTATCTATAATGCAGCTATATAAGTATAAAGAAGGGTAATAATAGAAAATTAAAGTAGATAAGTAAATAAGTAAGTAATTTATAAATAAGTATTACTTAATTAACTTAAGTAAAGCTTTAACTATAAGGTAGACTGCTACTACTAGTAACTTAATAGTATATTAATAGAAATGCTATAGTAGCTTATTAGTATTATAGTAATAAGTCTAAGTAGTATACTATTTAGTAAAAAAAGAAAGAAAATATTAATAATTAAATATTATTTAGTAGGTTATTACTACTTAAGCTTTTATTAGAAGTTATATTATATTAAATATAAGGAAGCACTTAAATGCTAGACTATTTAGTTTATAGATAAGCAGTAGAGCTTACTATATAATATTAATAAAGAGCTTTAAGAAGATATATTTCCTAGCAGTTAAAATAATAAGTTTTATAGTAGTAGGAATATTAATATTAATAATAAAGAAGATAAAGAGGTTAGTAAGTATAATAAAGAGTTTAACAATAATAGTATAAGCAGTTTAATATATAATGTACTTAATTAAGCTATATTTTAGTTTATTATTTCTTTAATTAAAATAGAAGTTAATAGAAATTTATATATAAACTTGCTGCTATGCTTTTATATAGTACTTAGTATTAAGTAATATCTATTAGGTTATATAGAGCTGCACTTATATACTAGTATATTAGCAGGTATATTATAGTAAGCCTAGCTGTTTTTTCTAGAGGTTGCATTTAAGGATGAGCTATAAAATCAGGATAAGGTTAAAGTAAAGGCAATGCTTTTATTTAAGGAGTAATATACTATATAGATATATATTAGTAGTTATACTATTATTAGTATAATTATTAAGTAGATAGTATATAGAAAAGAGTATTACTAAAAGATAGAAGGGTAGCTATTAATATAGTAGGTAGATAATAAAAAGGTGCTATTTTATATAAGTAAGGAGATTAATATTAAAAAATTTACTTATATACTTTATAGTTAAGTTATAAAAATATAAAAGATATTAAACTAGCTATTTAAAGGATTATAGTAGAAAGTTAGTAAAATAATTAATATAAGATAGATTACTAATAGTATAGTATAGCTTAAGGTAAATTAGTTATTTATAAGTAATTTAAAAAATAGTTAGTTAAAGCCTAGGCTGGTAAAGGTAATATAACTAATAGGAATATTAATATAAGATATAATGTAAAATTAGTAAAAGTAGTAAAAGGTTAAAATATAGCTTTGTAATTTATAGCTATTTTAAGAGATATTATATATACTTATATATATATAAAGTAGACTTCTAGGCAGGGGGCTAGAAGTAGTAATGCTATAGTACTATAACTTATAGTAGCTAATTTATAATGCATTTATACTAAATAGGCAGATTATACTTATTATAGACTAGAATAAGATAAAAGCAATCTGTAATAATAGTTAAAAGGTAGTATAATTTTTACTTAATTTAATTAAGTAGATAATTATAGTATATATATTATAGTTAATTCTAGCAGAAAGGGTACTAAGGTAGGAGTATTAGCTTACTAAGCTGTGTAGTAATTAGCTAGAGTATATATAGCGGGATAGCAGCTTGTAAGTATAGGATACTAATTAGCTAAGCAGGAAGCTTATATGTATAATGCAAGCTAGCATAGGGGTTAGAATTAGTATAGGATAGTATTAGGCAATTACTATTAAGATAGGGCAGAGGATTTAAGGGCTTATTATAAGGTAGCTAGATAGTTAAATAGAAAATAAAAATAAAGATAATAATATTAAAGTTAATTTAATTATAAGTAAGCTAGTTAACTGTAAAGGAAGCTAGAATATTATATAGGATTTACAGTTAATATATAGAATATATATTATAAGGTAATACTATGCTATATATATTAGCTTTTTAAGTAAGCTTTAACTGGAAATAATTATAACTTTTAGGGAAATTAGTAAGCTTTAGTATTAATTTTTAAAGGAAAGTAGCATAAAGGAGAAGGATAAAAATAAGAAAAGTAAGAAAAATGCACTAAAGTATAAGCAGGAAAGTTAAGTAATAGGGCAGTAAAGCTATAAGTAGAGAAAGATTGCTTAGAAAGTAGCTTAGAAGATAGAAGATAATATAGCTAAAGGGTTATAAATGCTGCTAGGGCTAAAAGCGACTTAGTAATCTAAAAAGCAGGCTAAGAGTATGCAGGTAATTATATTACTTAAAATAGATTAAATAGCAATTAATATACTATTAATAGGGGCTAGAAAAAGCATACTATTTATACTGCTAGCAGTAATATAGCTTATAGATATAAGCATTATAGTTATACTATATATTATACTTATAGATAACTTAATAATATAAGTAATAATAATAAGTATTAATTATATTTAATACTGAATATTAATAAGTATTAAGTAAGAGGAGGTTTTATAGGTAGTATAATTAATAGTTATAAGTATTAATATTATTTCTAGTAATTAGTTTTTTAAGTATATTAATAGATTACTATATATAAAACTGCTAAAATGGATTTTTATTAATAAATATTATATAGTTATTATAAATATTAGCTATTAGGCTAAGCTTAGTAAGTTAATAGAGTTATATTACTTTAGCTATTTAATTATACTACTAATAGTAATACTACCTATTATATTAGAAGATTGGTTTTATAGTAAAATGCTAGTAAAGTTAGTAATTATAGTGTAAAACTATATAGTTAAGCTAAACTATTAATATTAGGTTTAATAGGTTAAGCCTAGAAAGGGAGCATTAGAAGAGTATATAGCTAAAGTAATTAGATAGCTAAATAGAGAGATAATAGGTTATTAGAAGGAAGTGCTATACTGCTAATTAAAGAAAAAGTATAAGGCTATAGCTAAGGAGATTAGTTATAGGTTTTATTATAGCAGTATAAGTAAAAAGGATTATATAGAAGTGTAGTTAGCTTAGGTAAATAGTTAAGTAAGCTATTAAATTGCAGTAATAACTAGGCTAGAAATAGGCATTAATATTAAGGGGATTGTAGCTATAGTTTATATAAAGAAGCTATATAAGCTAGTAGATTTTATCTAGTAGATAGGTTAAGGGGGATAGCAGGTAGGTAAAGTAGTAAAGTTAATTATTATATATAATAAGTAACTAGAGTAATAGGATATATATTATAGCTTTATAAATAGTACTAATTAAGTATAAATAGAAGTATTTATATTAACTTTAAGTTATTAATAAGCTATTATTTTAGCATTTATAGATAGAATAATAAGTAAGATATATAATAATATAAATAGGGCTTTACTTTATAATTAATATAAATTAATTAGAAAATAAAAAGAAAAAGAAGAAAATAAAAAGAATAATACTAGTAGTAAGGCTAAGTATAAAATTAATAACTGTAAGGAAAGTAAAAAAGATAAAGATATAAGTAAAGTAAAAAGAATAATTTAAAATAGGTTTAATATAGAAAAAGGCATATAAGTTAAAATGCTTTTCTAGTAGCTAAATAAGGTTATAAAAAAGTATTTAGTATATTATATTTAATATTATTAAAAGGGATTAGAGGTACTAGATAAGTAGTAATATTAATAAGCTAGGCAGTAATATAAAAAGGTAGTAAAAGAAGGATATAATATTATTTATAAGAAGCTCTAGTTTAAGGAGCTATTATACTGCTTTATATATAAGCTATTACTAGATTAATATAAAGAAATATAAAAAGAAGATAGTAGTTATATATATAAAGATAAGTTATTACTAGTTGTATTAATAGGGCTAGGAAGTTAGTAAGTTTAGGATATAGTAAAGTATTAATTTAAAATTAGTATTAAGAATAAGAAGGAGTTTTATTACTAGTTAGGTATTAAAAGGCAGTTTTATAGCATAAAGAGAATAAATATATATGCATTATAAGAAGTAATTATATAAGAGGCATATAAAAGTAGAAAATATTAGTTTTAAGGCTATAATAGAAATATTAATAAGAGTAATAGTAGTATATAATAATAAAAACTATTAATAAAGGTAGTATTTTAAAATAAGTAATAAGAGTAAGTAAAATAATATATAAAGTATATAAGTAAATAAGCTAAGTAAAAATAGAAAATAAGTAGAAATATAAGTTAAGTAGAAGTATAAGGTAATACTTAAAGGTATAAAGTAAGTAAATATATAAAGTAAAAAAAGAAGTAAAATAAGTATATAATTTACTAAAGGCAATATATAAAATAAGTATAGTATAGTAAAGATAATAATTAAAATTATAAAAGATAGCTATAGTATAATAAGATATAGTAATTTAATATAATAGTTATAAAGTTTAAGGTTATATAACTTAAAGAGTAAAAGAAAAGTAAATTTAATAAATGCTAATTATTAATATAAGAAGTATATAAAGTAAAGTAAAGGTAAATAGTACTAATAATATATAATAAGAAGAGGTAAAGGAAAGTTAAATAGATAAATAAAGAAAAGAAAAGAAAGAGTTAAGGTTATAAGGAAAGGGTATATATATAGGTAAAAGAGAAAGAAGGGAGAAAGAAAAAAATAAAGGTAAAAAAAAATAAAAGAAAAAAAAAAGAAGTAAAAAGTAAAAAGTAATAAAAGAGATTAAGAAAGTAAAAGTTAATATATAAAAGATAAAAAGAAAGTTAAAATTATAAAAGAAAGAGATTATAAAGTAATTATTAAATAGTAAAGTAATAGATTTATTTAAAAAGTATAAAAGTTAAAGTTAAGATATATATATAAGAGAAAGGTATAATAAACTATAAAAAAATTAAAGTAAAAATAAAATATAAATTAGAATTTAAAAGGTATTTAGTAATATAAAAGAGTTATTAAATTAAAAAATAAGTAAAAAAGATAAAGAAATAAAGAAGATTAAAGAGTATTAGTGTAGTAAGTAGAGGCAGGGTTGAGATGGTTATGAATATCTTGGTGAGATTTCAGTTGCAGGTTAATACTACAGATAAAAATCTACAATAAATCCGCTACTGCAAAAGATAATGTGTAAGTCATATCTAATGATAGCCCAGAATGTAATTCAACTACTATTACTCATTTTAGACATTTTAGATCTATATTATACATTTCTTTATACTTTCCTTCCCTTTCTTAGAGGTTTTCTAACTCTAGACTTAAAGGTTGCTTAGTACATACTGTTACAACCCTGCAAGTAGCTTGCCAATGCAGCCAATCCTATTAAGAATAACTAAACGTATATCTCCACTACTCAGTCTCAGCTAACCTCACTGCAAGCAACTATAGATAATACTCTTAATATTTACTCTTCTTAGTACCAGAATGTTTTGCATTTTATCTCAATAATTGTCTAAACAAGACCTAGCTTTAAGAACCATTATTGTAGATGCGGAGAAGGAAATCAGAAAAGATATCAGCTAGAATCCAGCTTCCATTGCTTATAATACCAATAGCAACTATATAATATTAGTATAAATAAAGGTCTAAGAATATATAAGTGTATACAGCTCAATTAAACTATAGTACCTCACGCAAGCCAGATATTATAATATCTAAAATCGTATTATCTTTTGTTAGTATATCTATCCTCCATTTTGCTAATACTGAAGACTAATGGTATTGCGTTTAACTGAACGGTTAACTTACTGAACTAATAAAATATCAAATAACTAAACGTACAGACCCCACTCTACTTAACCCTGCTGATAAATTAACCAGGATGCTAGGGTTAAGAGTAAAGTTATATCTATTCTAAGAATAACAAGTCTAGAGATGCCATATAATAACCGCATAGAAATTACAACTACGCATTAAGGTTTATTAGAATTACTCCTTTCCTTATTTAATATATAAGTTAAGATGTTTTTCCTAATTTACTCTGCCTGCTAGCTTAGCGCTTAAGGTAACTCGTAATCAATTAAAACTCCTACAGGAAAGTTACAATATTTACAGGACTGAAGAATTCATCGTTTAATATCTCTTAGCCCTCAGTCATAGCATAACTCGAGCATCAGGTATCTCGTTTTACTTCATATCATTATGGTTTTAATGTTTCACAGTAAAGTATGAAAAACAACATTAATATATCTTATTTTATTAAAGAATTACTTAGCTTATTAAGCTAAAGAAGGATAAAAAAAGAAAAAACCCCCCTAATAAGAAAGGGTATTAAATAAAGTATATAAGTATTAGTAGTTACATCCTACAATTATTGCTGATTTTTTATTTATATTTATTATAGATATTTAGAATTATTTACAACTATATCTACCCTAGGTTCGTCCATGTCCTGTAAATTTTCAGCTAGTTGTTTTCTCAAACGCTACACCCCTGCTAGTTTCTACCCTCTTAATCTCAAACTTCCTATCAGCACTCATTATACTTACTATGTAGATTAGTAATGTTACATAGAAAAAAGCAAAGAAAGCGTAAACTTAAAGGCAATCCTGACTGTTGCGTAAAGACGCGTGGTTTAAGTAAATAAATAAATAAACAAGTTAAATAGAGTGTTTTACTATTCATTATCATTCTCCTTGTTCTATTTAGATGCAACTCTATCAGCGCATACTAAGATAGGTTGTTGTCTATTAACAGCAGAGCAGAAGGCTGAAAAGGCCGCTCGTAGATAAGAGTGAGAGCGAGAGCAGCGTCTAGTAGCCCGCCAGGCTAAATAGATACAAAATGCTGAGACCCATATACCAAGCTAATCGCTCCCAGAAATAATCCCGGCAGATCTAGTTATGCCTAGCATATCTCTCCATCTTTCTATCTATACTCTACGTGACTTAAACTAATAATTATTAATAGATAATGATGGCTAGCAGTCTAGCTGAACTGACCCACTCCTAATTAACAGATAGTTGCCGTTACACGCCACTTACTCGCATTGCTAAAGCCTACGTCTTGCTAGTGAACTGCCCTTGATAATTGATGAATTAATTATCTTAGCGGATAGGGTATTTCGCAGACCGGATATAACCGCGCGACTGCGAGCACCCATGCAACCGATTAGCGAACAAATACCTGCCGATACAATCTATATTGCGATGCTATACTCTGCAAATACAGGCTACCAGGAAGCAGCTGAAACTGATAAGGATAAAGAGACCTCTACAGCAGAAACCCCAGACTCTAGGGTACCTTTATAAAGTAAGCAAATAGCTGCGATACCTATTAGCCATTCTGAGGTAGACTATATCATATCACCTAGGTCACAGACGCGGCTCCGTGTCTAGCGATGCCGCGATCATCAGCATGCTGCAAGGTTACAACAAATCTTCCAAGAGGCTACAGAATCTTAAGATCTACCATTTACTTATGAGTTCTCTGCTTTAAGCCTGCGAGACAATGCAATACCGCTTTTATCTTTACCTAGTGATATACCAGATAATAAGCCCAGACCTACATTGGCGCCGGCACCTGAGTCTAAGCCAGAGCTTGCTAGCAAAACAAGCGTCCTACCCTTATCATCTCTATCCCTCTCTAATTTTAATTTCTTAGAAGAAGATAAACAGGAAAACAGATCAGAGGCCTCAATGTTAGAAGATAATACCTTATCACAGCTGATAACCCCATCGTTAACATCGCCTAGCTCTAGTTAACATGGTAGCTCCTCATCATCATCCCAATCGAGAGGCAGCCCTCTTTCATCGAGATCGAACTCGTCTAAATGGTCAGATCTATCTAGATTGCCCTTAGATAAGCCTGAGGATTTGATCCTTAGCGATTTCCTCCAGGCGATTTCTAACCAGGATACGGCCGGTGGTCCTGATTTCCTGCGCCAGCAGGGCGACGTGTATAATCGTGTACTTTAAATATTCTTTAATTACCAGTGCAGCTGTAAGCTATAGAGTCAATTATGTCTCCTGAGGTACTAGCTGACAACTATCTTAAATAGGCCTGAGTTTAGACGAGCGTGCCGAGACGGAAAACACCTACACCCTCTAACAGTATACCAAATATGTTAGTCGTTCTCTTCCTTCTTTGCAAACTATCTTTACAAAACGTAATAATGCTTGCGATCCTTGTGCTTCCTTCCCTTAATAGCATAGCTTCCTCTCTGATAAGCCTCCCGAGCTGCTGTCTCTCCGCAAGATACAGGCTTCACTACCCCACGACTCTGTAACCATCAAGCGGCAGTAGGATGTCGATAGCATCTGGTTAGGGGCAAAGAGTCTGTCCGCTATCTGAGCCCCCGGTCACTTTTGGCTTTCTTTCTTCCTAGCTTATAAGAGTAATATCTCTACCGCTTAAGTTATATAGCCTTATAGTCTAGACCTAGCATACATAAGATATACTTCTATTAGTATATTTATTACTGCAGGTATCTGCTTTTCTATTTTGCTATTTTTCCCTAATAGAGCTTAATTATATATAAAGGCTTCTACTAATAGCCTTTCTCTTATACAATTTAGGAATTTATATAACAAGATTATCCTTCTAGCTATATTTAAAACTATCCCTAATTATATATAATAAGAGATACCTAGCTTATATAATCTCTTATATGCTAAGTCTTATGCATACTAGGAGAAACTAGGTGCTAGCTGTTAGAGTGCTAAAGATAAGAGCTAAGCGTTTTGCCTATCTTATAGCATCCCTGCTAGCAACCTTGCAGAGTTCTAGGCATCAGTAGTAGAGAAAGCGAATATGCATCATATCTAAACTAGGAGAGGAGAAGCTGTTCCCTACTTCAAGAACCCTTATCTACTCTTCTAAGTATACGATTTAAAAAACACATTTGCATTGCAGATAATTAAGAGAAGTTTAGCCCTGTTTTATAATATTATCCTAGCTAGACTTAACGCAAGTCAGATTAACATGCACTCTTGCTAGCTTAATATAGGCATGCAAGATCACATAAGCCAACCATCATCTCTATCATCAGCCTATAGAGATAAGCCTTAGATACTTCTATAAAAGAGCGCTTGCTGCAACTACCTCTATGATTAACTGGGTGTTATTATCCCTAAAGCCTCTCTAGTTACTAATTAGTATCAGTTATATCTTCTTTATAATGTAAGAATATATTATGCTAAGGCAAAGCTGAGTTAGGCATTAAATCCTGGCTCCCTAGAGGCTAGATTACCTGGGATCATTTAGGCTAAGGCATATAACTGTAGCAAAGATCTATTTAGAGTTATATTTAGCGATTACTAGCTTTTTAGCTTTTAATGAGATAATGTTAAAAGATGTAGCAGCTACAGATTAAAACCAACAGCGTGCATTTGTATCGCAGCTTAATCGCTCCTATCTTGTAGATGCTTAGGAAGCCAATAAGCAGTATATAAGAGCTATTACCACTTTAAAAAGGTATTCAAATTTTAGGATCTAGAAAGAGATTACCTTCTATCTTGATATTATTCTTGCCATGTAGGCTAATAGCATGCTAGACCCTAACCAGAACCCTTATACTAGCCTAGTATGCTAGAATATTCCCTTTACTTCTGCAGTTAGTAATTAACACTATCCTTTCTAGGTGCTTCTAATAGAGATAGTAGTGAAATTTATATCTATGCAGGCTGCTTGCTTTTTACTTTCACTTAACTACATATTTCTATAAGTGTTAAATGAAGTAGCTAAGCCTTTATCATCATCATTATCATCCTCCTCCTCCTCCTCCTCCTCACTTAATCCTATCTAGCAGATCCTTAGACTTTACACCGCGCAGCTTCTATATTATCTTCTTATACATTCAGTTAATAATAAGCAAGAGTATAGGTTTAATAACTGGATCTAGCGGCTAACCTAGACAGTGCAGATGCGTAGCTGTAGCTAGAGGTTACTTAAGCAGCATTATAGTCTAGGCCTAGGAGATATAATTAACACCTTAGGCACACTGTAGATCCCTAATAGTCATTTTAATTAGCAGAAAGGGCATATTACGCTTAAGGTTTTAATTAACCTCTATATATCTTATAATCTATTGTAGGCTAAACTAGCTTATTAATCTAATATTTAAGCACTTACTGCTAACTAGAATACTATTAAACTGCAATTCTAATAATTAACTAATAATGCTTATATAAAGTATAATTAAGGTTATAGAGAGGATGCTAAGAGACTTGCTAGCAGGGCTATTACTCTTACTATGCAAGAAATAGCCTAGGTATACTATTAGCACTTCCTCGCCAAGTTACACTTATATTAGGATTAAACCTAAGGGCAGGTTAGGCGCCAGAGACTGCTAGTACTTAACTTATTAAAATAAGCCTAGGAGGATTTAGCAGCTAAGATAAGCCAAATTCCTACTGCCTAAACTATCTACAGTATCTACACTAAGGCATAAGCTAAATATTACTAAGTTATAATAGATAATAGATAATATTAATAAGAATAATTATAGCAACTTTAATATATCCTTATTATTATTATTGCAGTCTGCCCTGCCTAAGGAGCTACCTTGCTAGATAACTACTTATTAGCGCCTGCCTCCTAAAAATAGCTAGTCTAACTTTCTGTTTTAGCAGATCTTTTACTGCGCTAAACCACTAACCTAAAATGCACTCTTCTTTCTCTAGCTCTATTAAAGATTTAAGGAGGCCTAGGAGAAGACTTATGCATTATTAGGCCCTTTTAATAGCTATTTTAATTGCTAGATTAGGTACTATATCTAGGTTATATTTAACTGTAACTATAGTAAGGAAGTAGGTACCAGTTATAGCTACACTACCTAGTACTATAATAAGCCACTTTTCTTCTAAATCTAGTACTAGGCCCCTTACTTTTTACTGCCTTATGTAGAGGAGAATACACTGTTATTATCTATTTATTGCTATTATAAGTATCTTAAAGGTTTATTACCTTACTTAATATCTATTATTCTAATATCCTATAAGTTTAGTAGTATTAAAAGAGCTATCTAGCTACACTAGGTTAAAATTATATATAGTGTTAATAGTCTACACTCCAGTAACTATAAAAAGATCTAATATTATTACCAGTAAGCATTACTCTATGCATTATATATTACTAGCTTAATCTAAGGAAGAGATAATAATGTAAACTTTATCTAACTGTAATCATTAGACTAACTATTATAAACCAGCAGTAGTATAAATAAATATATATTCTGCATACTAGTAGCAGAAATGCATATCTCAAGGCAGATCCTTGAAGAGACTGTAAGCTAACTAACTATTATTTTGCCTACTCGCGATAATATCATTAGCTTACTTAATACTATAGAGATCGAGATGTTGGCTTAACAACTAAGGTGATCAGTACGATATCTGCAGCTACCTTGACGCTAGGCAGGAGGAAATAGAAACAACTGCATAAGATCAGTCACTATTAGATCAATTTCTGTAACAGAGGGAGCCGCCAGAATAGACTATTAAGTCCGCTGATACCCCTTATAGTGTTTTAATTAAGGAAGAAGGCGGGTTAGAGGAGAGTATAGAAGATAATAGAATTTCTTTAGATAGTTATAATAGTAGTTAGTAGAGAGATAAAATATTTTAGTCTTATTTATAATAACTAACTAATTAAGTTACTTTAAATTGATTTTAAAATTATTTATTTATATATTTAAATAATATTTTAAAGGAGCTAATTAAGTTAATAAGCTATATTTTTTATTTATTTACTTTTTTACTTTTTTATAATTATAATAAGACCCCTTGCTATATTATTTATAAATAACTGTTAGCTAAGCAACAGCTATTACTTAAACTTAATATTTATCCTCCTTACTTCCCCGCTCTTTCTTACTTACAATTATCACTGTGTTATATTCAGCAAGCAACCTAGGGCAAGGTTATATACCAAGTCAATATATATATATATATATATACACAATGGCAGCTACCGATCTCTACACCATGGCACTCCAGCGGTCCACGCAGCCGGATTTGCTACCCGAGAACAAAGAGGTTCAGCATAGCATAGCGCCGCTCTCGGAAACTCAGCGCGCAGGCTGTAAAACATGGCTCCAGGAAATGAACTTCCTCCGCCCAGGTAAGGAAGAGGACAAAGAGGTCTGGGCAAAGATCAAGAGGAACTGGATCAGATACCTATCAGCAATGAGTCCCACACCGGAAGTAGCGCTGGCACTAAACCGCAAGGTTATGCAGTTTACAGGCAGCAATAAGGATAATAACAGAGTGGAGAATGCGAGGGGGCAGAATCATCGGTTTGCTGACAATCGCTGGAGGCGAATGATTATCCAGTTAGCCTTCTAGAACGACCTGGATGGGATGGAGGCTATGGCAGAGCGATAGCCACAGGCGGCGCGGGTCACATTAAACAGTATAGATAAAGGAAATAGGGGCAATAGAGATCAAGGCGCATTTAAGAGCCTCACAGCTATCTATAATCTTAGTAAATAACAGTAATACCAGTTAATCTAGATAAGCCTAGTAGGGTTTATCGCTCACTTGCATAGCAAGGGCATGCTAGAGGAGATAGGCTTGCAGTTAATAGAGAGCCAGATTAATAACATTCTAGACATTAAGCAAGAGATCTAGTAGATAGATATAAGGGCAATTGCGCGGAGGCAGGAGAAGGGCAGGTTTAAGGATATCTAGGTTTCTATCTAGTAGCTTCTTATAAAGACATTAAGGAAGGCTAAGTTAATGCTATGAAATAACCTGCTTATATAGTAGATTGCAGTCCTTGCCTAATTAGCAATCTTAAGTAATAGCAATATAGACTTTATTAGCTAAAGGCAATTCTATAGGAACTTAATGCTAATAGATATTAACCTCAGGGAGTAGCTAGAGGTAATAGTACATTACAGTAAGGTCTTTATATTTAATAGTATCTTCTTAATATAATTAGAGAGGTTAAAGAGGTTAAAGTAAGTAGTAGAGGTATAAAGCAGGCTAAATATAGTAAGCATTAAATAGATTAATGAAGAGAGAGGCTCCAGGCTAGCTAGGCTACCTGGTAATAGTAGGCTAGTATATTTAACAGCTATGTAGCAGTCTATGGTAGCACATATAGCTAAACAGACAGAGAGGCATCTTAGGGGCAAGCAGAAGACGGTGATATATAGGTTACGAATGTTAGCTAATGCGATGATGCAGTAAGTCTAAGATCCGCGAAAAGAGCATAGTTAGGTAGAAAGAGAGTTGCTTTAAACTTAGTAACATTATATAAAATCACACAATAAGGCCTTAAAATTCACCTTATTTATATTTCCACAAGCCCTTTTAGCTGGTTGTTACTAGATTCATCTTAGAAGTTGCTGACCTCGTCGTCGGCCCCAAGCATTGCAGCCAATCAGAATTTAGCAGTCAAGATCTATCCATTTTCAGAAGCGTATTGCTGCTAATGCATATAGAGCCTAGCGCATTATTCTGAAAAGCTAAGCGGAAAGGGAGGGAAATCTATTAATTGTCTTTTAATGTCAGCCGTGTTATTACATGAGCTAGAATATCTAAATACGAATCCGCCCAGGCTGATACTCTGCTCTATGCGTAATAAGAGGCATGGTGCACGAGCGAAGAGACCTTATACAGAAGCCCCGGAGGAATTAAAGTGTTATTAGTGGGGTCTTAGTGGGCTCTCAGGCAGGTTAGCTAAGTGCCGGCCGGGAACTCACTCGGCTTTCACTAAAAGTAACGCAACGCCCCTGAAGGGACGCAACTGTTGCTCTCTTTCCTCTTTTTTCCCTTGGCTTAGACAGGCCAATCTATGCTGTTGGATCACGCAGGGATGCTGAGTGCAGTGACAACTGATTGTTATTATTAACTACTCCTTGTAGTCGAAGGGCCGTTGAGGCCTTATATCTATCTTTAACTGATTCATTCTAGGACTTGAGTCATAAGTCCTAGATGACAGTCCTACGGTTTGAGTTTAGGGCGCTAAACTTTAACTTTAATTTAGAACCTTAATCCTGAAGTTAAGGGGGAACCATCAATTTTTTCCAAAAACAAAAGTCTTTTGTGCTCTATACCCATTTTCAAGCGGGGTTAGTATCTAAAAATACCGCTTTCTAACTGTACTTTCTTCTTTTTTTCCCGTGTTGGGTTCAAAACACCTGTCTTATTTAGTATTAGTTTCCGTCTTTTGTCTCTCTTGTCTTTTAGGACCCAGTTTATTGGGTGATTTGTCAAATGGCTTACCTTTCACTTAATAATCCTTCAATGGATTATTGCCTTAGAATAACATTGGATCATACTTCCGTCCTATGCATCGTTTGACTTTTACTTTGGTAGGGGCACTATCCCTGCTCTCTTGTTCAACAGGTTAGTGCGGACCCGCTCGAAAAGTTTATATCAGATGCGGTTGAGAAACGCGGCAGTCGCACTACCCCCCATGGGTGAAATCGGGTGTAGTAGACCCCATTTGCAGTTACATATAAAATAAAAATACGCTACCCGTAATGGGTGCAATGAATTGTAGTAGATTTCATAGGAAAACCCTTGATTTCTAGGTTAAGAAGGGGAGGTAGCAGTCGCTTTATATACAAAGGTAGCTTAGCTGACTGGTGACTAAGCGGTCCAATCGGCGTAATCCCACCTTTTGACAGTTTGTGAACCCTACCATCACAGTCAGTTAATGGAAACTCAACGCGTTTTGTATGTTATGTTTTCTAATTTAATTAATTCAGTACGAGAAACGCAGTGAGTTTCTAGTAATAATTCTTAAGTAGGGAAATAAGGTCATTGAGGGTAGCGCAAAGATCTATAGGTATATCCCTAGTATCCGTTCTGTATTAGTATTCAATAAGCAAACACTAGGGCAGGACAGCTTAGAAAGTTAATACTGATTTTATTCTAACCCTGAGAAGGAAAACCGGCTAACGAAACAAAACCTTCCCTAGAGTTCTAAGCTCCCATCACGCCCTAACAACTAAGATTTTAATACAACAGAAAACTAGAAAGTCGTCCAATCCTCATAGGCCACAGAAGCATCATCCTTAGTATAACGGACAAAGCATGCCTGCATAGTTTCGCTTGGGTTTATGGTTCCCCTCCAAAATAGGCCATTGACCGAATAGAGTGTTTTGATAATACCTTTCTTATTGCTTTGCAGCCAAGCCTTGCCAACACTCGTCCTCCTCTTTCCTGCATTCATGCCGTTATAGAATTGTATTGAGATACTGAGTTTCTCATTTCCCTCTGGGATTGGCCTTACATCTTTATTTGTCAGTCCAGGCCCACAGGCTTTTTTACCTGTATCCGAACCCGCAATCGACCATGAATCCTCTCTGTCTTCATCGTTACTCTGACAGAATACATCTGTAGAAGTGCGACCCCAAACGTTGGTATAGCTGTCTTCTCCGCAGGTCTCTGTCGGGGAACATTGGCTGTTCTCATTTTTAAGGTCACCATTATTTGGGATATACTGGCGGCATTTAACATGAAAATCCTTATCGTTTTTGCAATATGCTATGGCTAGCTTCCATTGTTGAATGATTCTTCTGCCAGCATGTATATCGTGCTCTCCGCAGGCTACCCGACCCAGGTTACGGCGAGTCGCAGGCAAAGCCCGAGGACTTAATTCGTTGGTAGTTGTTGCATTTGGGTGAAGGATATCGACTCCTTTAAGGGATTTATCCAGAATAATCTCAGCTCCTATGCAAGCAATAAACATGCAAGCAATAAGCATAAGTAGTGTAGGAGACTTGGCCATAGCGATTTAAGGATATTTGCTTGAGGATACTTTGTAGAAGTGGTAATAAAGAGTAAGAGTAGAATAATAACAGGATATATATACTAAATAGGGAGTAACGTTAAGTTATATATATTAGTAAGTACTCCCTGTTTAGTTACTGAGTTATAAATATACTACTTCGATGATTAGAGAAACAATATACCAGGGCAAGTACTAAGGGAGCTATTAGTTCCACCTTTAACCATGACTTTCGCGTTTTAGTTTACAATTAAGGTTACGGCAATGAATTTAAGGACCAGCTAGCCAGTCAACGGCTTCACAGATGTAAAATATACCAAGCTATGAAGTTAAACCATTGGGTCCTACTGCAATTCAAGTTGCAAAAGTCAAAAGAGCCGATTTTACCGATAACCAGTCAGGCTGCTCAGGCGGTCAACGGGTGAAAGCTATCTCAAAAGGTGCCGTGGTCATTTCGTAACGGACTGGCATAGGTGCAGGGGCAACAGGGGGCTGCCACAAAGCTCTCAAGTAGGCATTGGGGGTCTATTCTATTGTATGGAAATTTATCTAGCGAACCTTGCTTCGTCTACTTATTAGGAAATTAAGCAAGATTATCAGGCTTCTGCGCCAGGTCCTGACTGCATGTTGTTAGTTACGCGTGGCAGGATGTGGCACTGGGCAGCTTAAGTAATATGAAATTATAATCTTTTAATAAATTACAGTAGGTGCTCCTCTTTAAGGGGACTTTATGTGATTTTGACTGTGCTTTTTCATGCTATGTGTAACTTCAGCACTTACCACGTCTGCACATTTAGGGGATTAAGCTTCCGTATTAAAGGCAGCTGCAAATAAGGTTGCTAATTTAGTTATTATAAAAGCTTATTATTATATTTAAGTTAAGAAACTTACTCTTTTTATATTAATATCTTTTAGTACTAATTGCATTTCTTATTTATAAAAATAAAGATAAGAGTTAGCTAAAAAATTTATAAGTTTAAGATATACTTTTTTTAAAATATAATAATATTTTATACTTATAGTTTCTAGTAAGCTATTTAAAGTTAATTAAAGGTTTTCTAGACTTTATAGCTATTTTCTAAAATTATTTATAAAGTTTTAAAATATAATAATAAAATTAAAGTTAATAGTTATAATGCTTTATCTATATTAAGGCTTAAATAAAATAGCCTATAAATTCTTATAAATAAACTATTATTAAAGTCAACACTTAGCTAAGCCTAATTAGGAAGAGGCTTTATTACTTTAAGTAAAGTATAGTTTAAGAAAGCAGGTTAAGAAACTAAAGTTAATTAAACTTAACTTTATTAAATTACTATTAATACTAGGGTTAGGGTTAGGGTTAGGGTTAGGGTTAGGGTTAGGGTTAGGGTTAGGGTTAGGGTTAGGGTTAGGGTTAGGGTTAGGGTTAGGGTTAGGGTTAGGGTTAGGGTTAGGGTTAGGG